>JAMZEH010000043.1:3026949-3626949 GCA_024699665.1 Ostrea denselamellosa | reverse complement strand
TTTAAATGCTGATGTTTGGTTGTTGTTTTTTTTTTCGAAGTTCAAAAAAATAGACTGTCACATTATTTTCGAATCACCATAGATCGATCTATTTGCTTTTAAATCAAAACATTTTACAACATTATATAACCACATACTACAAAACCTCCCCGTCTTCGTCATTAAGAATCCATGATTTTCACGGCAAATTCAAAGTTCAGTTTTTAAGACTGAATTTCACTGCAAGTTCAAACAAATAAATCTGCCAAGTTAATCATCAAAAGATACGATTATGAAAAAAGTAGGTGATGTTCTTTGAAATTTATAGCGCACTGTAATTTAAGGTTCAAGAATCATAGTTTCAAAAAGGATCATGAAGTTTGAAGATGTCTGATTCACTCAGTGACATCCAACCCTTTTTTTTCATTGAATATATAAACTCGACCATCCTCAATTTCCAGTTCAAAATCCAGGTAATATCGACTTCAATACCTGAACTTTCCAGCTCAAATCCAAGTAACATGGACTTCAATACCTGCAATTTTCAGCTCAAAATCCAGGTAATATTAACTTAAATAGCTGCAATTTCCAGTTTAAATTTCAGCAGGTAATACAGACGTCAAAAACGTATATTTCCCAGCTTAAAATCCAGGAAATATGGACTTCAATACCATTGTAACAATGTATGTACTGATCACTCCTAACTTAAAAATTTGTAAGACGATTTACAAGACCAAAATTTTAATCATAAACTTTGAGATAGTGATGAGATTCTACCCGTAAAAGTGCGAATGGGACATACATTGTAACTTTTGTGAAGTTAGGGCGAGTACAGTTTACCTGGTACATTCAATCCGCAAAAGTTTCTATCTGTCTATAGGAGAGAAAGACGAAGAAAAACTACGACAGACTTATGGACGGACATCACTATATACCAATACGTGTAAATATGGGCGTATGGAAAGCAATTTTAATTCAATGTTTTGTTAAAATATCTTTGAAATAAATATACATCAGTATATAAATGTGATTGCAAATTTTGAAAAATCTCTGCCATGGCCTAAAGAGTAAAAGATTGTATCTACTCTGTAAAAGAGAACCTTTCAAATAAAGGCTCACGTATCACGGGTATCGCCTCTACAGTATGGTTACTTTACAGAATTTAATATTTCCAAATCTGTAATATTGTGATATAAAACACGGACCCTCCGAATGTCTCGGTACCCTTGATATGTATCGCAGAGAAAGATTTCTATTTCCTTTTATAGAGTACCAAATTTTGGCAATCAAAATATGAAATGAAAACTATTTATACTACATTCTGTAGCTTCCGACTTGCATATTACAATAGCTCATTAAGATTGCCATCGAACTGCGTGAAGAATACCAAGTACGTCATGAAATATTCGGGAATTAATTTAAAAAATCTTATAGAATTTACTGCAAATTAGCTTGGACCGGCTGAACACTCCGTCATTTCATAATTACACAAACGGTATCTGAAATTCAGTGGGAGAGATGCATCCAGAAACCTTTTTGAAGTTCATAGTTACCTCAAATCGACATGAATCAAATAGTTTCAACGGAGAAAATTATTTTTTCCTTAACTGTCCTTCACAACCCGCGGCCATTTTGAATGTCTGTGTAATCCAATAATATTGCTCCTTTACAGATGTTTAAAAATGTGACTATTTGACCAAATACTACAGGGTGTTACAAAGTGTGACAGTGACTAATGTTCAATACAAGTATAACATGTTTGATACAGAATTTAACATATGAACAATACAAAACGAAACATAATGTGACTATTGTTTAAAACAGGAATATAATATAATGCGACTGATGTTTAAAAATAGGGTAACAAGATGTGATTAATATTTAACTCAAAGCGTAAATGTAATATAATGTGATTAATGTTTAATACAAAGCATAACATGATATGGCTATTATTTAATATATAAAATAAGATGATATGGCGAATGTTTAGTACACAATGTAACAGCTTCAAAACATCTCCTTGTAGTGTGGGAAATTTTACAAAAACAGCTTCATTCTGTCCCCTTGTAGTATGGGAAATTATTTACAGGAACAGCTGTATAGTGTCTTAGTAGTGTGCAAGGAATATTTATAGGGACAGCTTCATAATATGTCCCTGTAGTATAAGGAATTTTACAGGACTCTTCCTAATGTTTTCCTATAGTTTAGGAGAAATTTACAGGAACAGCTTCGTGTTTCCCTGAAGTGTTGGGAATTTTACAGGGACAGCTTTATAATGTTTCCCTGCAGTGTTGGGAATTTTACTGGGACAATTTCATGTTTTCCGATAGCGTGGAGAATATTAAAGGGATAGTTTCATAAGGCTTTCCTATAGTACAGGAAATTTTCATAAGGACATCTTCATAACTTTCCCTATATTGTGGGAATTTTACAGGAATGTTTTATAATGCCCCCTGCAGTGTGGGAAATTTTACAAGGACAGCTTTATACAGTGGCGTAACTAGCCTTGAAGTGAAGTGTACGCATAGTGACAAATCCAGAATAGGCTGGGGGTTGTATTAAGGCCCCCATTGGGTCCAGGGCAAGACCCGGGTGGGGGCCCAGAAGGTGAAACCCCCGGAAGCTCATGGGTTTTGAGACTTTTTAGGGTACATATATGAATTGTTCGAGTTATAAAATCATGCATAATAAAATGAAAAATTAACAATCATTTTTTGTTGTTGTCAAATAGATGTGTACGCCCGGGCGTTTTGGCGTCAATATCAGCTACGCCACTGTATAATAGTTCTGTGTAGTATAGACGGTTTTACAGTGATGCTTCACAATGTCCCCTATAGTAAGGGGAAATTTACAGGGACAGCTTCATGTTTCCCTGTAATGTGGGAAAATTTACAGGGACAGTTTAATAATGTTTCCCTGTAGTGTGGGAAAATTGAAAGGGACAGCTTCATGTTTCCCTGTATTACGAGAACATTTACAGGGAGAGCTTCATATTTCCCTGTGGTATGGGAAAATTTATAGGGACAGTTTAATAATGTTTCCCTGCAGTGTGGGAAAATTGACAGGGACAGCCTCATAATGTTTCCCTGTAGTGTGTGGGGAATTTGAAGGGACAGCTTCATAATGTTTCCCTGTAGTACGGGGAAATTTACAAGGACAGCTTCATGTTTCCCTGTCGTGTGGGAAAATTTACAGGGACAGTTTGGTAATGTTTCCCTGTAGTGTGGGAAAATTGACAGGGACAGCCTCATGTTTCCCTGCAGTGTGGGGGAAATTTACAGGGAAAGCTTCATAATGTTTTCCTGTAGTGTGGGGGGAATTTACAGGGACAGCTTCATAATGTTTCCCTGTAGTGTGGGGAACAACTTCATCAAGGATGAGCTGGATTATTGATATAATTACAATGTAAGCTCTTTCAGTCAATTTCAGTCATGTGGCTTTTCACAATATAATTGATTTCTGTGATTATCTATTTGTAAGTAATTAAATATTCAATTTTTGGAAGATGGTTGTTTAGGTGTCCTGTAAATTCAGAAGTTTCATTTTCACTCTCGGAGCTAAATGAGGATCGAAAACGACTGGTTTTTTTTTTCTTTACAAAAACCTGGTGCCCTGAATTCCTATTACATTTCATGCAGTAGCCAAATTATCTTTTGGAAGATGATTGGTGGTGTTCTGTAGATGTGCATTAAGGTTTCGAATTTTCATTTTCACTCTGGGGACCAAATAGGAGTTGAAAACAACATTTTTCAACAAAGTCCTGGTTCAAAAACTCCTCTTACACTTTAGGCAGTGACAAAATCACCTTTTCAAAAATTACTGATGGGGTCCTTTAGATGTACAGTAAGTTTTCAGAATTTTCATCCAGCCCTGTGGGGATCCGGGTTAGAATAGATCATTACCCCTTGCTTGCCGTACAAGGTGACTAAATGGGGCGGTTCTTCGGAAGAGACCGCAAAAACCGAGTCCCCGTGTCATAGCAGGTGTGAAACGATAAAGATCCCTCCATGCTCAAAGACCATAAGCACCGAGCATAGGCCTAAATTTTGCTGCTCTTCACTGGCAATGGTGACGTCTCCATATGAATGAAAAATGCTCCAGCGGGACGTAAAACTATATACAATCAATCAAACATTTTTATCCTGTGGGACAATTGAGGGTCAAAAACAACTTTTTTTTGGTTTGGAACCCCCCCCCCCCCCCCGGTTCCCAGGACTGCTCTTACATTCTACATAGAAGCCAAATCATATTTTGGAAGGTGGTGTCCTATAGATTTGAAATTTTCACTTTACCCCTGGAGGCCAAATGGTGGTCAAAAACCAACGTTTTCCTATGAATTCTGCTTCCCAGAACTCCTCTTATATCTTATGCAAATCACCTTTAGGGTATGAATGGTGGTGCATATCCTTTACAAGTTCAAGAAAGGTTTGGAAATTTTGTCCACTTTGATGGGGTGAAAAAAAAACAACGAACAAAAACCTGGTGTTTAGTGCATTTGTATTATGTGCAGCAAGACTATATTTGCTTTCTGGAATCTCTACCATTTTAAAGATATTTGAACAATAAAAAAAAAATGATGAGGGTTGGGATGACCCCGGGGCACTTGCTCATCAGAATATATTCATGCATCTTGACATGTGCAGCAGGAATATAAATGGTTTAGGGCTCTGAACCTGAATTGCTTAAAATACTTTTCAACAGTTATGAAATAAGGTTTGGAATGATCTAGGGCCCTTACCCATCATCAAAATACTCAATGCATCTTCACATGTGCAGCAAGAATATATGTGGTTCTGAGGTGCATGGGGGTCTCATCATCCATTTTTAAAACATGTGAACAATTATAAAATGGGGGGAGGGGGGGAGATGATATGACCCTGGGGGCACTTGCTAGACATAATAATAATAAATACAACTTGATATGTGCATTAGAAATACATATATGGTTTAGGGGTAGGGATCTCATTCATTTTCAAGATATTTGAACAATCATAAAATGAGAGGGATGACATGACCCCAGCACACTTGACAAACAGAACACCTTATGCATCTAGACATAAGCAGCAAGAATGTATATGGTTTAGGGGTGGAGGTCTCATCCAGTTAAATATATTTGAACAATTATAAAATCAGAGGTGTTCTTTATCCCCAAAGATACTTGCCCAACATAACTTAAGTATGTATTAATATTAAATTTTGTTTTCAGAATTTAACAACTTGTTTGTAGTCATACACTGAACACCATTTTCAATTGAAAAAGGATTTCATGCATTGTTGCATTTGATAATTAGTTGATCATTAATTATTTTTCTCTATAAATAGTAGCTTGGGAAGTTCAAGAATTAGTTCCACTTGAGAAATTTTTTTAAAGCATGAGTATTCTTGTTATTGTAGGGAATAAACAAAATGTTCCTTTCAGTGAAATGAATTGGAATATAGATGCTTAATTTTCATTACATAAACTGCGAGTGAGAGTTGAGAAGAGCAATAGATCACAATTTCATTACACTTCATTAATCGATCTGGCATACAGAATTCAAAAAGTGACCTCTCTTGTTCTTGAAATATAATAATTTTTTCAATTACTGTTATAAAATGTTTCTAATACTTTGAGAGGTTCTTCTTAAATTTTTTATTCATATCAAATTACTTCAATAAAACCTATCTAGGGTCCTCACCCCTAGAATTTTCTATAAAAATCATCCATGACTGCTACTCATTAGGAATAAAATGGCAAGTAAACTCAACTTAACAGCAGAAATAAGAAGATAAAAGGTAACTAAGTTATCTTTTAAATTAATCCTATAATAGTTCTTATGATGCACACACACACACACACACACACACATATATATTACAAGATATCGAGAGATTAGAGATGCTTGTTTAATCGACAGTCACTTTTCAAACAGGTAGGTGGAGCTAACAACAGTCACGCATCCCAAAGTGCCTGAATCACTGCCTCGCAACGACGACGCATTGAAGCAACAAGGCGCCGAATGGTGTCTTGTGGGATGTTCTGCTATTTCTCTTGCTTGTTTGTTTGTTTTTGTTTATAGCCGCCTGAGCAATTTTTCAGCTATCCGGCGGCTGTCACCATTACCGGTGACAGGGCTGCAAATTTAGGCCTATGCTCGGCACTCAGGGCCTTTGAGCAGGGAGGGATCTTTATCGTGCCACATCTACTGCGACACGGGACCTCGGTTTATACGGTCTCATCCGAAAGACCAGCACCCACGTCCCACAGTGGGATTCGAACCCCCGACTCAACTCGAAGTTGCTGAAGATTTTGGGGCTCATTAAGACGTCCACGGACACGCCGATCAAGGACATCCCACAAATGTTCAATGGGAGACAGATCCGGTGAACGGGCAGGCCACGGAACCACAGCAACATTGATTTGTTGAAGGAAGTCCTGACAAATTCGAGCCACATGCGGTCGGGCATTGTCCTGCTGAAACGTTCCCCCGTGACGGTTCATGAAGGGCACAACGTGGCGTCGAAGAATCTCGTCACGACACCGCACACCAGTAAGAGTTCCATCAACATGAACAAGCACTGTCCTTCCATCATGACGAATTCCAGACATTACGCTGCCTCCGCTAAAACGATCAGCTTGCTGCACGCAGTTAGCAGCGTAACGTTTGCCCCATCGTCGGTAGAAACGTGCACGTCAATCGGCCCTTTTTAACATGAAACAGGATTCATCCAAGAAAAGGATTTCTTGCTATTGACATCTGGTCCACCTTCTTCGTAACCTGCACCATTGCAAACATTCCGCTAGATGGCGTGGGGTTAGAACGTTGCGCAAGTCCCGCCTCCCGTAGCCAGTTTCGTACAATCTGATCGGATATTCGCCGTGACCAGGAATGGCAGTCGTTGTTGTGCTTGCAGCTAGGGTCCGATCACGCAAATGTCGTAACCGTATGTAGCGGTCCTGGACGGCGGAAGTGACTCTTGGTCGACCGGACCTAGGCCTATCACGGACATTGCCAGTTGCGTTGTGCTGCCGCCATAGGTTGGAAATGGTTTGTCTTGTTACCCCAAAGTGATTGGCCACAGCTAGCTGTGTCGCATCCGCTTGCAGACGCCCAATAGCATTTTAATGTTGTGCTTCCGTCAGTCTCACTATTTTTCTCACGTGGATGTGTCGTCGTTGTGTGTGTAACATGCATTTTGACCACGGCATTTTATAACCACCCCGGCAAGGCTTCAGCACGGGTAGTTGGGAAACCTGAAATTGTACGTGCACCTACAGGGATTGCGTTTTCACGATTTCCACACACTTGCGTGTGAACGTTTGTGCGTGTAATGTTTTTTTTCTTTTCGTTTTCACATGAATTGCTTCCGTTTTATTGTGTGCAATCACCTGACAGTTTCGTTACTCGGAGATCATTTCAACTTTTAGCCGAGTGTAATATTTTACCTATGTCAAAGAATTTTTTTGAACAGTATATATATATATATATATATATATATATATATATGAGTACTGCATATTGAAATGAAAATTTCAATACAAATTAATTTACAAATAAATTCTCAATATTTCAATACAGTATGCATTACCAACACAATACATGTATTCACAAAAAACGGAATGAAAGTCAAACACTATCAAAAGTACGATCCCAAGGGCTGACATGAATTATTGTCCAAATATTCTTATTAAAGTACTCAGATTCATGCTTTAATTCATAAATATACAAGAGGCTCACACTGTATAAGTTAAACATAAATCAATATTCAAAAATCTACAACTGCACATTCTTTAGAAAAAGTAAATGCATATTCACGTTGAACCAATGGCAGTTTTCATTGAACCAATGGCAGTTTTTGCTCCACCCCTTACGTCCCGGAGGACAGGAGTCCTGAAATTTAAAATTTATGTCATCCTAACCCCAAAGATGCTTCATACAAAATTTGAAAAGAATTGGATGGGATGTTATCAAGAAGTTAAAAATGTTCAAAAGTTATCAAACATTTTTAAAAATCATTATGACTATCTTGGCCTAACCCGGGTACCAAAACCTGGGATCATAAGCAATAAAACAAAAGCACATGTATTTGATTTCGATTTTGGTAAGAAATACTTGGTGTTCTGGTGATACACAGCTAGGGCCCATGACACCCAACAATATTAAAACATTTACAAATAGTTTAAAAAATTCTGTAACCAAACTGTTATAGGGTATAAAATTTTAAACAATGTCCATCCTATTTGCATAATTTTTAATCACATTCAAGAAATACCTATTCTTTTAGATACATGAAAACTGCCATTTTAGCCAGAGTAAAATCAGCGACTTATGAAGATCACTAATCTCTTGTACACCATTAATTTGGAACAGGTTCGTAGCATTCCAAATGGTCAATGGAGTGCACCCAGTATATGTACGATAGTCAAAGGCAACCATTTTAATAAATTTTAATGCATCGATCATAATGAATTTACATACAAATCAGACATGAATCTTATACTAAAATCTCTTTCATATCTTTAAAGTGTCTCCAACTTACAAACTGCAGTACATGAAGTTCGACAAAATTGCTTCATTTTTTCTAGATTTAATTACAGTAACTCTTGTTTCTAGTGACACCACATTAAACTTCTACTAATCCCTCACACGCTGCCAGGGAATACAGAAAGCTCTCTGTAGCAGGTGCCATCTTGCGCTCTTTTAATGTCTCCAGATGAATCACTTCTTTCCCGTCCCTGGTTTGAGTCGATAAGCTCCTGAGGTTGTTTAACAGTTCTCCAGTTTTATTGGCAATTTCCTGAAAGATTTGTAAGGATACATCTATCGGCCACATTCCTCACTACACATTTTGCATGACTTGTATAGTTCATTATTGTGCTATATAAATACAGCACTGTAGTGCAACATTAAGGATTATTGGAACTATAAAATTTTGGAACTTCTCAGAATAAAAAGGAATAAAAATCTCATTTGAGCAACCCTTGTCTCATCTTTACTAGCCAAGGGTGATACTCAGTGGTGTTTCTACTGTGAATTGTCCCTGTTAGCTAGTGAAGATTTTCTTGTACCATATACAAAGTAGTAATGGCTAAAGATGATTTATTTCTGGTACAAAAATATCTGCCCAATTTAAAGATTAGTTTTCAGAATGCTGTAAGCAAATATTGGAGTATCAAAAACATGATTTATTAAATCAAAATGTTACTATGTACATTTGTAGTGAAAGGCAACACAAGAAAAAAAAATTCAGTTCTGATTGTTACATGTGAACGTTTACTTTAAAGTTGGTCAAATTAATGCAAAAAATGAGATTTTGTTGGACATAATAGATATCAAAACCATGACAGAATTGGAAATGAAAAAATGGTTCCAACGTTCCATGATTGGTGGAATAAGAATTAGAGGACTTAAAATAATTCTTTTAAAATATTAGGGGGAAAAAAACTAAAAACAGAAATTTTTTTTTTTAAAAAACCATTAAAAAAACCATTTTGTATCACTTCCATCTCCAGATGTCTGAAATTAGCATTAGGTGAATTTTTTTCTGATTGATGTGCAGTATTTGGACAGTAATTACTTCAGTATTTCCCCTTGTCTTGACTTTTGAAGTTCAGAGTAATTTTCACCCCCACCTCTCCCCCAAAATCCTGCATACTAACATACAAGTTAAAAAGTATCTTGACTACTGACCATAAAAATAAGTTGTCAATTCAATCAAAAGTCTTGGCATAATGAGCTGTTTGCTCTGTAATGAAGTGAAATATTTGATGAGTATTTACTTTGATAAGCTGCTCCTCGGTCATTTCTTCTGACTCGGCACACTGCACCATGTGTTTAGCTATGTCCTTGTGCAGCTTACCCATTGCTAATGATTCTTAAATGATAAACAATACACATATGATACATAAGGGGGATTAATATGGCACTAGAATGCAAAATATGTCAATCAAAATTTCTTTTTTACTGCAGATTAACTTCATGGTCAGCCAAATAAGGTGGAAGTGGAAGATGTGGTATTTTAACTTTTTCTAAACTGTCAAAAATCATTAACTCAGAATAAAAAAAATAATAGCTAATATTCATGTATTTTAATTTAACTAGAGCTCTCTTAATATTTCAATGGGCCACACTTAGCACTTTCCTAATACCTCTTGTGGGGCACACCTAGAACTCTCCTAATACTTCTCATGGGGCACACCTAGAACTTTCCTAATACTTCTCATGGGGCACACCTAGAACTTTCCTGATACTTCTCATGGGGCACACCTAGAACTTTCCCAATACCTTTCATGGGACACTCCCAGAGCTCTCCTAATACTTCTCATGGGGCACACCTAGAACTCTCCTAATACTTCTCATGGGGCACACCTAGAACTTTCCCAATACCTTTCATGGGACACTCCCAGAGCTCTCCTAATACTTCTCATGGGGCACACCTAGAACTCTCCTAATACTTCTCATGGGGCACACCTAGAACTTTCCCAATACCTTTCATGGGACACTCCCAGAGCTCTCCTAATACTTCTCATGGGGCACACCTAGAACTCTCCTAATACCTCTCATGAGGCACATCTAGAACTTTCCTAATACTTCTCATGGGGTACACCTAGAACTTTCCTAATACTTCTCATGGGGTACACCTTGAACTCTCCTAATACTTCTCATGGGGCACACCTAGAACTCTCCTAATACCTCTCATGAGGCACATCTAGAACTTTCCTAATACTTCTCATGGGGTACACCTAGAACTTTCCTAATACCTCTCATGGGGCACACCTAGAACTTTCCTAATACTTCTCATGGGGCACACTTAGAACTCTCCTAATACTTCTCATGGGGCACACCTAGAACTTTCCCAATACCTTTCATGGGACACTCCCAGAGCTCTCCTAATACTTCTCATGGGGCACACCTAGAACTCTCCTAATACCTCTCATGAGGCACATCTAGAACTTTCCTAATACTTCTCATGGGGTACACCTAGAACTTTCCTAATACTTCTCATGGGGTACACCTAGAACTCTCCTAATACTTCTCATGGGGCACACCTAGAACTCTCCTAATACCTCTCATGAGGCACATCTAGAACTTTCCTAATACTTCTCATGGGGTACACCTAGAACTTTCCTAATACCTCTCATGGGGCACACCTAGAACTTTCCTAATACTTCTCATGGGGCACACTTAGAACTCTCCTAATACTTCTCATGGGGCCCACCATGCACTCTACTAATTCCTCCCCTGAGGTACACCTAGAGCCTTCCTAATACCTCTCATGGGTCACACTTAGAGCTCTCCTAATACCTCCTAAGGGGCACATCTAGAGCTCTCTTAATGGGAACTAATACCTCCTGTAGGGCACACTCAAAAGAACAGCCTGTTTTACCAAAAAACCTTTGATCCAGCCTTACAAATCTATGATACATACAATGCATAACTATTGTTCACACCAAAAAAATTTAATTATAATTCTTATATCGAGGATTCTGAATTACTTACAGAATTTGGTTTTGTACTCAACTGCAATGAAGGGAGCAATATCAGAATATATGTTTTCTTAAGATGTCCATTACCTTTGGCCTCAGGTGCTATAGAAATCTGTCCTGTAGATGTGTTTACAAAAACGTCATACAAATCTGTTCTGCAAAATAAACAAAAACTATCACTGTAAAATGAGATAAAATAGATTGATTTGTCTTTTGTTTTATACAATGGTTAAGGCAGTTTTGCAGTTCTGATATATTTCTATGGCATACTGAGTAATTCATCATAATAATACTCTATAATGACATCTACTAAGAAGGAAACTAATGCACATTTCAACAAATGCAGCAACAGTTCTTCAGTACATATATATTACTGTGGATTCATTCAGTTTGGTGCGGTTTAACCATTTACATGGACATCCTCCTGAACTCATATCCTGAATTAAAAACTGACTTAAAACAAAATGTGTTTGTAGAACATTGATGCCCCTGGATTACAACAAAGTGGAACTGTAGAACATCATAATTGAAACGTTTGTGATATGGCTTATACTCGAATTTTTAAAAAGTAGGTCAAAGGTCAATGTTAAAGTCACCAGGTCAAAGATTTTGGTATCCATGGAAAGGTCTTGCCACAAGGAATACATATACCAAATATAAAAGGTCTACCTCTTATGGAGTAAAAGATACGACCAAGCTTAAATTTTGCCACAGGAAGATAGGCCAAAACTATATGCCCCCAAATCTTCAATTTTGATATAACATCTGTAAAACCATGTCATTAGATCACAACAAGCATATCTAGTTCTCCAAAATCATTTTACTTCATCTAAATGTGTACTTTTACAGTGTGTGAGGCCCCTGGGCTGGTTGCTTACCAGAGTTATCTTGCTCTTTCTAAAAGGGAACCTTACTGTGACCCAGACCTAACCTTCTGGGGCCATGATAAGGTCATAATAGAAACTACACAATATAAGGATGCTCCGAGTATGATGTTAAGATGACCCAAATATTTCTACAAAAGAATAAGTGTGTGTATATATATATATATATATATATATATATATATATATATATACATGGAGAGAGAGAGAGGGAGAGAGAGAGAGATTGATTGTTTGTTTTCCGCCACATTCAACAATTTTTCAGTTATCTGGTGGCGTCCAGTTTTTGTAGGTGGAGGAGAGAACCCAGATACAATGTACCCGGGAAGAGACCACTGACCTTCCAAAAGTAAACTGGCAAACTTTCTCACATATATCGTCACGAGCGGGATTCGAACCCGTGCCGACTAGAGGTGAGAGGCCTTGTGATTTTGAGCGCAATGCTTTAACCACTTGGCCACGGAGGCCCTGAGAGAGAGAGAGAGAGAGAGAGAGAGAGAGAGAATGCAAATTTTATCAGAATAGATAGGTAGATCCTTGGACTGATCTTAAAAAATTGTGTTCAAAATTTGTTGCTTTGATGATGTTTAGTTTGGTGTTTTTATTATGAGATATACATTCTAGGGTTAAATTTCCATTGGAAAATAAATTCCATGGACAAGTTTTTTCCACAGAGTAACTGAATGTCAGATCTTACAATAATCGCTGACAATCCTACTGAGTTACCTCCCCTCCACAGCTGCATCTGTTACCCCTACAACATAACTATTGGTCTCCTTTAGCATGGCCAACTCGACATCGTCCATTTCTACCACAGGGAAAGCTATATCCCAGTTCTGTCTGTGCCACACCAGGGCTGGGAGGGACCTGTAATAAATGATTGACAGATAAAACTTAAACAGAAACGCAATTCTTATGACGGAAATATTAAGAACTGTGTGCAAAACCCTATAGCCTCACACATATTATTGACTGATTATTGATTGATAAAATTCGTTGACTGATGTTGATAAATCAAACAATTAAGTGTTGGTTAAATATAATTTAATTAATAAACTGACTTGTTGTTTAACGGTAATTGAAGTTGAATGATTGATTGTAGACCAATTGCAGGTGCTATTGATTGGTTGATTGATTCAATGATTAGTGTTGATGGTCAATATAACTGGTTTATTTGTTAGTTGATTAGTCACTATGAAGTAGCCCTGTACCTAACTATTGGTTAATTGATTCATTGGTTGGGTGATTGGTCACTATGAAGTGACCCAATACCTGACAATGGACATCAGCTGCTGGACCTGATTCTCGGGACAGTACACCACCAGCCTCTTTTTCAGAATCAAAGCTGTGTACACAATAACGGACTCCATCCCGTAAGTCAAAATGAAATCTGTCCAATCAAACAATCAAAAATCAAATATATGAACAGCAAGGTGTCTTATATTAAAACAGAATTTAAAAATGTGTATCAAAATACCTATACAGATGAAATGAGGTGAAATCTTATAATTAGCAATAGTGATTGAATTGAACATATTTTATTGTGTATTATACAAATGAATGCTAATGATTCTCAAAGACATCAACCACAGACAGTAAAATATCTCAGTTACAGTTACTCTAAGACATTGCTCATAGATCATGACATGCCAAATTATAGCTTTAACTTGCAGATTTATTGAGACATTGCTCATAGATCATGACATGCCAAATTATAGCTTTAACTTGCAGATTTATTGAGACATTGCTCATAGATCATGACATGCCAAATTATAGCTTTAACTTGCAGATTTATTGAGACATTGCTCATAGATCATGAAATGACAAATTATAGTTTTAACTTGCAGATTTATTGAGACATTGCTCACAGATCATGAAATGACAAATTATAGCTTTAACTTGCAGATTTATTGAGACATTGCTCATAGATCATGACATGCCAAATTATAGCTTTAACTTGCAGATTTATTGAGACATTGCTCATAGATAATGACATGCCAAATCATAGCTTTAACTTGCAGATTTATTGAGACATTGCTCATAGATCATGACATGCCAAATTATAGCTTTAACTTGCAGATTTATTGAGAATTGCTCATAGATCATGAAATGACAAATTATAGCTTTAACTTGCAGATTTATTGAGACATTGCGCATAGATCATGAAATGACAAATTATAGTTTTAACTTGCAGATTTATTGAGACATTGCTCATAGATCATGACATGCCAAATTATAGCTTTAACTTGCAGATTTATTGAGACATTGCTCATAGATCATGACATGCCAAATTATAGCTTTAACTTGCAGATTTATTGAGACATTGCTCATAGATCATGAAATGACAAATTATAGCTTTAACTTGCAGATTTATTGAGACATTGCTCATAGATCATGACATGCCAAATCATAGCTTTAACTTGCAGATTTATTGAGACATTGCTCACAGATCATGAAACACTTCAGTTTTAACTTGAAAATTCCTTAAGACATTGCACAATTAAGTTTGTGTAAGTCTAAGTCATGATTCTGGAACCTCAAGGTCAAACTTAGGTTATAGATATTCAGTGCTGTGATAGGAAGCCTATCTTTGCCATGTTTACCTATTTCTGCTCCTGATATTGAAGATCAGGAACACATTGTGTTTGGTCTGTATAGTCGTCTATCCACAACCTTAATATGATCATAACATTTGAACTGAACAAGACAGAGGCCTCACGCATGATAATTAGAAAGATCAAGGTTTTGTGACTGATAAAGGTCAATGTCATCTATCAAGGTCTAGTGAAATTTGTCACAATTAAAAGTACTCATCCTAGGGAAAATAGTGCTTCACAAACACATCTTGTTGGCTCTATAATAAACCTTTCAAACAATCTGTATTTATGTCTCGGAGATTGAAGATTGAGAAGATGTATTCTTTTTGGTCTGTCTGTGTATGCCATTCCATCTGTCTGTGTTTGTAACTCCATCTGTCTGTGTATGTCATTCCATCTGTCTGTGTTTGTCATTCCATCTGTCTGTGTTTGTCATTCCATCTGTCTGTGTTTGTCATTCCATCTGTCTTTGTATGCCATTCCATCTGTCTGTGTTTGTCATTCCATCTGTCTGTGTATGTCATTCTGTCTGTCTGTGTTTGTCATTCCATCTGTCTGTGTATGTCACTCCATCTGTCTGTGTATGTCATTCCATCTGTCTGTGTTTGTCACTCCATCTGTCTGTGTTTGTCATTCCATCTGTCTGTGTTTGTCATTCCATCTGTCTGTGTATGTCATTCCATCTGTCTGTGTATGTCATTCCATCTGTCTGTGTTTGTCACTCCATCTGTCTGTGTATGTCATTCCATCTGTCTGTGTTTGTCATTCCATCTGTCTGTGTTTGTCATTCCATCTGTCTGTGTTTGTCATTCCATCTGTCTGTGTTTGTCATTCCATCTGTCTGTGTTTGTCATTCCATCTGTCTGTGTTTGTCATTCCATCTGTCTGTGTATGTCATTCCATCTGTCTGTGTATGTCATTCCATCTGTCTGTGTATGCCATTCCATCTGTCTGTGTATGTCATTCCATCTGTCTGTGTATGTCATTCCGTCTGTCTGTGTTTGTCATTCCATCTGTCTGTGTTTGTCATTCCATCTGTCTGTGTTTGTCATTCCATCTGTCTGTGTTTGTCATTCCATCTGTCTGTGTTTGTCACTCCATCTGTCTGTGTTTGTCACTCCATCTGTCTGTGTTTGTCACTCCATCTGTCTGTGTTTGTCACTCCATCTGTCTGTGTTTGTCATTCCGTCTGTCTGTGTTTGTCATTCCATCTGTCTGTGTATGTCATTCCATCTGTCTGTGTATGCCATTCCATCTGTCTGTGTATGTCATTCCGTCTGTCTGTGTATGTCATTCCGTCTGTCTGTGTTTGTCATTCCATCTGTCTGTGTTTGTCATTCCATCTGTCTGTGTTTGTCATTCCATCTGTCTGTGTTTGTCATTCCATCTGTCTGTGTTTGTCACTCCATCTGTCTGTGTTTGTCACTCCATCTGTCTGTGTTTGTCATTCCATCTGTCTGTGTTTGTCATTCCATCTGTCTGTGTTTGTCATTCCATCTGTCTGTGTATGTCATTCCATCTGTCTGTGTATGCCATTCCATCTGTCTGTGTATGTCATTCCGTCTGTCTGTGTATGTCATTCCGTCTGTCTGTGTTTGTCATTCCATCTGTCTGTGTTTGTCATTCCATCTGTCTGTGTTTGTCATTCCATCTGTCTGTGTTTGTCATTCCATCTGTCTGTGTTTGTCACTCCATCTGTCTGTGTTTGTCACTCCATCTGTCTGTGTTTGTCACTCCATCTGTCTGTGTTTGTCATTCCGTCTGTCTGTGTTTGTCATTCCGTCTGTCTGTGTATGCCATTCCATCTGTCTGTGTATGCCATTCCGTCTGTCTGTGTATGTCATTCCGTCTGTCTGTGTATGTCATTCCATCTGTCTGTGTTTGTCATTCCATCTGTCTGTGTTTGTCATTCCATCTGTCTGTGTTTGTCATTCCATCTGTCTGTGTTTGTCACTCCATCTGTCTGTGTTTGTCACTCCATCTGTCTGTGTTTGTCATTCCATCTGTCTGTGTTTGTCATTCCATCTGTCTGTGTATGCCATTCCATCTGTCTGTGTATGCCATTCCGTCTGTCTGTGTATGTCATTCCGTCTGTCTGTGTTTGTCATTCCATCTGTCTGTGTTTGTCATTCCATCTGTCTGTGTTTGTCATTCCATCTGTCTGTGTTTGTCATTCCATCTGTCTGTGTTTGTCACTCCATCTGTCTGTGTTTGTCACTCCATCTGTCTGTGTTTGTCACTCCATCTGTCTGTGTTTGTCATTCCATCTGTCTGTGTTTGTCATTCCATCTGTCTGTGTATGTCATTCCATCTGTCTGTGTATGCCATTCCATCTGTCTGTGTATGCCATTCCGTCTGTCTGTGTATGTCATTCCGTCTGTCTGTGTTTGTCATTCCATCTGTCTGTGTTTGTCATTCCATCTGTCTGTGTTTGTCATTCCATCTGTCTGTGTTTGTCATTCCATCTGTCTGTGTTTGTCACTCCATCTGTCTGTGTTTGTCACTCCATCTGTCTGTGTTTGTCATTCCATCTGTCTGTGTTTGTCATTCCATCTGTCTGTGTTTGTCATTCCATCTGTCTGTGTTTGTCATTCCATCTGTCTGTGTTTGTCACTCCATCTGTCTGTGTTTGTCACTCCATCTGTCTGTGTTTGTCACTCCATCTGTCTGTGTTTGTCATTCCATCTGTCTGTGTTTGTCATTCCATCTGTCTGTGTATGTCATTCCATCTGTCTGTGTTTGTCATTCCATCTGTCTGTGTTTGTCATTCCATCTGTCTGTGTTTGTCACTCCATCTGTCTGTGTTTGTCATTCCATCTGTCTGTGTATGTCACTCCATCTGTCTGTGTATGTCATTCCATCTGTCTGTGTTTGTCATTCCATCTGTCTGTGTATGTCATTCCATCTGTCTGTGTTTGTCATTCCATCTGTCTGTGTTTGTCATTCCATCTGTCTGTGTTTGTCATTCCATCTGTCTGTGTATGTCATTCCGTCTGTCTGTGTATGTCATTCCGTCTGTCTGTGTTTGTCATTCCATCTGTCTGTGTTTGTCACTCCATCTGTCTGTGTTTGTCATTCCATCTGTCTGTGTTTGTCATTCCATCTGTCTGTGTTTGTCATTCCATCTGTCTGTGTTTGTCATTCCATCTGTCTGTGTATGTCATTCCATCTGTCTGTGTATGCCATTCCATCTGTCTGTGTATGTCATTCCATCTGTCTGTGTATGCCATTCCATCTGTCTGTGTTTGTCACTCCATCTATCTGTGTTTGTCATTCCATCTGTCTGTGTTTGTCATTCCATCTGTCTGTGTATGCCATTCCATTTGTCTGTGTATGCCATTCCATTTGTCTGTGTTTGTTATTCCATGTGTCTGTGTTTGTCATTCCATCTGTCTGTGTTTGTCATTCCATCTGTCTGTGTATGCCATTCCATCTGTCTGTGTTTGTCATTCCATTAACTGTGTTTGTCATTTCATCTGCAACTTTATCTTCATCATTACATATGAACTATATATACAAGTTAAAGAATTTTATACTTAAGATTTGAAAAATTGATTTCAATGTTGCATGACTAATAAGTTCAAGGTGATTTACTATGATCAAGGTCATATTTGCCACAATCATGCTCTAGGGCATAGCATTTCACAAATAGATTTTGTTCCTTTATGTAAGCAAAGAAAATTCATGGATCAAAAAATGATTAACAGCTTCTCAAATAAATTTTCTCTAATTGTGTGTTAGTCTCCATGTATCCATGCACCTTTAAGTTTACTTTTGGCATATGATCGTTTGACATCATAATCTTGAACAGAAAATCGTCCATTTTCCTCCGTAGAACAGCTCCCTCTGGTAGTGACATTGAGGTAATTCTCCAGTAACAGTGCAGGATTTCCTGATTTCCGATACTTCTTCAGCAGCACCCGACAGAGAATCTCATACTTTTCTGGGTTGAAATCTTTGGTGACTAGTACAATGGAAACATGTGTGACCTAAGAAATTAGAGAATATCAAGAAATTGTATATAGTGATACAATATATCTATAAAGGCCAGTTCATTGTGATATGGAGTGAATTTTCTGAAATTCGTTAAACTTAATCCTAATGTAGCTACAAATGAAAAAGTAACCACCATAAGCTCTGAAGTTAAAACAAAGTGGAAGTCAGTTAGAAAAACCAGCCTAAAAATTAAAACAATGTGTAATTTAATCAGTTAGAAAAATCAGCCCTAATATTAAAACAAAGTCAGATAGAAAAGCCAACCCTAAAATTAAAACAAAGTGGAATTTAGTCAATTAGAAAAATCAGACCTAACATTTTAAACAAAGTGGAATTTACATGTACATGTAGTTCGAAAAACCAGCCCTAGAATTAAAACAGTCAAAGTGGAATTTAGTCAATTAGAAAAACCAGCTCTAAAATTAAAACAGTCAAACTGGAAATTAGTCAGTTAGAAAAACCAACTCTAAAATTAAAACAAAGTGGAATTTAGTTAGAAAAACCATCCCTAAATTTGAAACAGTCAAAGTGAAATTCAGTAAGTTAGAAAAACCAGCTCTAAAATTAAACAGGCAAAGAGGAATTCAGTCAATCAGAAATAAAAAAAAAAAAATGAAAAATTTCGCATGTCCTCCAACTGAATTCTACATATATTGAAAATATAACGTCACAAAGTTGCTTTATTTTAAATTGTAGAATGAGTTTATTGCAAAATTTTCTATTAATTCATATATTGTGTTTAAAACAGGTGACATAAGGGTACCAATGTACATTAATTATATAATTCTAAAGCTGCCTTTATGCATGAAGAAAGAGAATATGGCTTATCATTTAATTACTCAATATGTAATACAGTGTGTTTAGTTTATAAATTTATTATACAAAATAGAAAAGGAACAGGTTAATAAGCCTACAAACATCCTCTGTAATATAATGTACTTGTACAAATCAGAAAGCTGAATGAGAAAAAAATGAAATAGGGTGCCCTTCTTCATTAAAAAAAAAACAAAACAAAAACACTGCCTCATAAAAGGTTATACATTGCTGATGCTATTCAACAATAAAATAAAAATTTACTTCATTGGCCTTAAAAATTTATGTATTTTCTTTATTTACAGTGTAATATATTATTCTGACACTTTGTACATGCAGAGAATACTGGGAAATATTTATCATAGACATATCTATCTGATCACCTTGACCTTTTCTGAATGTAACGGAAAAGGGCGGGTGATTCTGTGAACATGTATAATCCTACCATACTGAAAACAAATCAGCGTCATTTTTGATTTTATATCATGTACATAGAAATATCTTGTTACAATGGAGAATTTTTTTTTTCTACATTAGGCTGAAATAAACCTCATTTAAAATTCACTCACAATGGATTGTGGAACAGATATGAAACAGAGGCGTCATGTTTGCAGTATGTACAGCATTTCAATCATCATCTTTTTTTTAATGGTAAATAAAGTGTACAGTATAATATGCTAACTTCAGGGAAGTGGGCTTGGATCCAAGATACATGTGGAAAAAAAATCTTGCAGTAAATTACGGTGTAAAAATAAGACAGTATTATGCCTTTGCTGAGGTTTGCACCCAAAACATCTGGCATCTCAGTCCAAGCCATAGGGCCTCTGCCAAGTGACACAAGCTCTGTCCCCTATCAAGTAACACAGACTCTGTCCCCTGTCAAGTGACACAAGCTCTGTCCCCTGTCAAGTGACACAGACTCTGTCCCCTGTCAAGTGACACAGACTCTGTCCCCTATCAAGTGACACAGGCCCTGTCTCCTGTCAAGTGACACAGACTCTGTCCCCTGTCAAGTGACACACACCCTGCCCCCTGTCAAGTGACACAGACTCTGTCCCCTGTCAAGTGACACAAGCTCTGTCCCCTGTCAAGTGACACAGGCCCTGTCTCCTGTCAAGTGACACAGGCCCTGTCTCCTGTAAAGTGACACAGACTCTGTCTCCTGTAAAGTGACACAGGCCCTGTCTCCTGTCAAGTGACACAGGCCCTGTCTCCTGTCAAGTGACACAGACTCTGTCCCCTGTCAAGTGACACACACCCTGCCCCCTGTCAAGTGACACAGGCCCTGTCTCCTGTCAAGTGACACAGGCCCTGTCTCCTGTAAAGTGACACAGGCCCTGTCCCCTATCAAGTGACACAGGATCTGTCCCCTTCTTACTTTAGGTAACTGGTCAGTATCATCCACCACACTGCTCAGAATGTAGTACCAGCTGCAATCTCTCTGACTATACAGGAAAGGAACCGCGCTGTCTGGGGAACCAAGGTGTGATCTCTGTGTGAAGAATTCTCTGTCTGTATCACTCACTGAAGGGAATGACCAAGTCCAAAGCACGTCACCATTCACATCTCGCTCTAAATAAAAAAGTTTTATAGTAAGGGAAAAAATGCTGTGGACCAGACTGGGATTCAAACCTGGGCCCCCTGAATCTCTAGTCAGGTACTCTACCCACTGAGCTATCCAGGCTGATATCCACAGTTTGTATAGTGCTAACTACTACATTCCTCCCTCTTTAAATTGTCTTCACCCTCAAAGACATACAACCCAGATTATTTTGCCCCTGGCAAGTCAACCTGCAAAACAATGGGTGATCAATGAACCTATTAAATGTAGTATAGGAAAGAGATACATGTATGTTTGGGTTGGACCAGGAATCAAACCCAGGACCTTTGCAATACTAGTCATGTGTTCTAACCCCTGAGCTTTCTAGTCCAATATCCATGGTCCACATAGCTCTCCAACTACTAAATTCCTCCCTCATTAAATTGTCCCTGCCCTCAAAGTCAGTTCCAGGGGCTGGCCACAGCATTTAATGTAACAGGAAGGGACAGAATGCAGGACCAGACCAGGATTCAAACCCAGCCTCCCTGAATCTCTACTCAGTCTAGATACTCTACCCACTGAGCTATCCAGGCTGGTATCCACAATCCATATAAACTAAGTACTACAAATGGTAAATTGTGCAGAACTGTGGATTAATCCTTTTCCAAATCACTTGACTAAGAGCAAAGATCTATATGTGACAAAATGTTACATCAATTTGAATACACATTTTCAAAATTTCATGTTCTCCAAAGTGAATTGATACAGCAAATTGGATAGGTCCAATACAATCGCTATACGTATATTTATTTATACTATATATTCTCTTTATAAAACTACTTGAAATGGCTTTATTTTACTAATATAGATTGAATTTCTTAAATGCAATGGCATAACGAAAAAGTCCCACTAATTTTTTTTAACATATTTATACTTTAACAATACTATGTTGTTTTAAGGAATTTCATGAATGAAAAATAATTTCTTTTGTGTTGTGAACTGCCCACTACCCTGTGTGCATTGAGGCATAAATATGATGACTTTACATAGTATAATCTGATTGCCTATCCATTATTCTGTTGATCCTCATTAACTTTTATTCTATGCTGAAGATAGGTTAACTGTTGTTTAACAACTTAAAATAATTCTTTATATGACAAATCTAAATCAAAATTCTTTCTAAGGAATGTGGTGTATTATAGAAGAGGAGAAAATCCTATTCATGACTGGACAGGGAATCAAAAATGGGACCTCTACTGCATTACTAGTCAGCTAACCACTGAACTATCCAGGCTGATATCCACAGTCTATATAGACTAAACCACTACACCCCCCCCCCCTCTTTAATTTGTATTTGCCCTCAAATACACAATCCAGAGTCTTTTCCACTTGCAGGACAATCTGCAGTGCAAGGGTGGTCAACGGCACCAAATGTAGTACAAGAGGGGAGAAAATCTATGGCTGGACAAGAACTCAAACCCTGCATTATTAGTCAGGTACTCTAACCACTGACCTACCCAGATCTAACACTACATTATTTTAAGATGTATTCTTTTTTTTCTTCTTCTTGGTTTAGAATGTGGAATAGAGTACATGGTTGGTGGGGTGGTTTTTTTTTTCCCTTTCACTCAGTGAAATTCGTTTTATATGTATTTAGAAATTAATTTACCAGAAGTTTTCGTGTTATTAACACTCATCAATGAGGCCAGCACGTATATGGAAGAAGAAGGAGGAGGTTTGAAATCGCTAACTGATAAAGTGAAAGTATAAAAGGGGCGTACTTGCTAGTTTAATGTCCAACTAGAGGAAATTTACCTTACTTTAACTCTTATTGCAACATTCTAATTAGTAAATTACTGGAAATTTTTGTCTGTTCAAATCATTACCAATCAATCCTGTTAATTTTGCGCTCAAAAACTGATGAGAGTAGGTCATTGTGAATGTTTTCCTTGTTTCATTTTTTCAATTTACTAGTTCCTTTCAGAGTACCAGTTAAACGACCGGAGTTTGCCGATTGAATTTTTTCCTCTTCTTTTGAACAATAAACACTTTTAAAAAATTGTTGTGATTTTTATACTATTGATAAAAAATACAAATGTCTGCACTTACATATTTATTGATGATGACGTCACAAATCTTTTCCACACATGTGCGAGTTGGCCGCAGCCATTTTGGAATTCGGGAAGACCACGACGCGGTGTGAGGACGTATGGTCTTCCTATTGTAAGGTAGTAATTCGAACTGAGTTTAACTATATATTAACCAAATAGCTGCACATGCATTAAGAAACCATGCCAACTTATTTTCAACGACCGGAAAACGCCCTTAAAAGGGCAAATGGTAAGTAAAGTGTCCATGCGTTTAACTGGTGTTGCGTAGGGAAGTGGTAGTATTTTATGTAATGAATGAAAATGTTCTAGATAGTAGGTAAGTCCTTGCTTATATATTTGCAAATAACTTATATTCGAGTGTGCCTTTTATTTAGAATTGTAAGCATTGAGGGGGTAGCCAAGATTTCTTGATCCCCCCTCGGCTTTTTGCCCAGTGCAGATCACATATGTTGTTAAATAGGTTGGGAACACTTCCCCTATTGCAGAGTTTCCGAAATCAAAAACATTTAATCAGTCATTCGGACTGATAACTTAGTGTGTTTTACCAGTCCGGAGCAAATTTTATCAGTCCGAATAAAACAGAAGCAAATAGCTGCTGTTGTAACTATTCCTCCTCTAAACCTAAGAGTTCAAAATAAAGAAATAACTTTAAAACATATAACATCAAACATTCATTTTATTTTACAACAGTTACTCTGTTTCCATTTCTAGTTCCAATATGACTTCTCTCAATCTATCCTCATTCTCGCTCAGCTCCACATCTGACTCGCTCTCATACTCTGATTCCCTCTCACTATCACTCTCATTCTCGGAACGGTGTTTGCACTTTCAAGCTGAGGAACTACTTCAAAGTCATCTATGTCAGATTGTTGAGTTTCACTTGCTGTGGACAGGTGTCCCTTAGATGGTCGCTTATATGAAAGCCTCCTATTTCCTGTCAATTTTAAGCGATTTTAAGTGAAGTGATGATGTTTCATGGTCGGAAATAGTGGAGTATCGGAAATTCTTTGATCCCGTTGTAAAGGTAGACTTGTGGTGGGGCCGAGTATTACATACCTCCACACACGTGGAACAGGTCATACCCAGTTCTTCACAGTATTGCAGCCATTCACGTCCTTTTTTCCAGTCCGGGTTAAATTCCCTTACACGGGTTTCCTCGTACTTTTTTTTTCTCTATGCTTGAACTTGGAGTCTGTGAGGCTTTACGTTTTACACCTGGCTTTGAGCCTGGTGTAAATTTAATCGGCCATGACATGACTAATACGAAATGATCAGTGTATTTTAAGCGCTTGTATAAGAAACTTTTAAAATACTCTTCATTAAGCGTTTTTGAGACTGCAACTAAAAGACAAAATCGCGATGTAGATACCGAAAATTTCCGGAATGCTGAAAGTACTATATCGGTCATGCGGACCGATAGAAGAGCAGATTTTATCGGACATTTTGATTTTCTATCGGTTTTGCCGGTAGGACCGATAGTTTTCGGAAACTCTGCTATTGCGATATCTTATCGCTAGAACGCGATTATCCCTATTTAGCAAGAGTAAATATATGCTGTGTAACCGAGAAAAAAATCCCCAAGAACATATTAATTGCAAATAAATACAATATTACTAAGCCCAGTACAAACTCTATAATTAATTAAGCTATATAGCTCTACAAGGCTGTTTGAGATAGCTTGATTTAGCTATTTCAAATCTTTAATCAAATCAGTTTTTAAAAGCATATGAAAAGAATTCCAATGAGTGAAAATACTTTATCCCTGTACTCCATACAACACATTGTACACAAGAATTGTCTTTTATTATGTCCTTTGCAAAGAATTTTGATTCAAAATTGTGAAATGTTAGGGATTATTAAGTTGTTAAGCAACAGTTATCCAATCTTTGGTATAAAATAAGAGTCAATAGGATCAAAAGAATAATGGATTTGCAATTAGATTCCACATTGTAAAGTCATCATACTTATCTATGCTTCAGCACACACAGAGTAGTGGACAACACAAAAGAAATTCTCTATTCATGATTTTTTTTATAATCACATATTATTGTTTTGAACTCAAATAGAGCAGTGTTGTGGTTAATAAAAAGTATAAATGTTAAAAACTTACACAACTTTTTGGGTATGCCATTGCACTTCAGAAATTCAATCTAAAATAGCTTAATCAAGATATCTCAAATAGCTGTATAACAAATTATAGAGATTGTGTTGGACCTGATTACTGAAATTCATTATTGTATAAACCCCAAAAATAAGTACTTACTAATGGTTTGCAAATGGATTTCAGTCTCCTTCTCTGTTATGCAGCAACAATAAATTAATATGAAATCTTTTGATGTGTTCTAAATTTTATAGAAGCAAATTTGTGTCATGTTGAGTTTGTGTTACTCATTCAGCATTGCATGGGATTTGTCATTATTTTTAATCAAAACATCTGTTTATGGTAATGTTTATATTCTCACTTTAAAAAAGGATATTTGCACTTTAGTGATATCATGCTATAGTGGAGGTGTTTCCCAACCTGTTAAAGGACCAGGGGAAAACTTTGGGTAGGGGTGGAGCTAATTTTTACAGGTATTGTGGTCTGCAGTGAAGATTGGCTGTATGGCCCGCTAATCTTTGTACACAAATATAGGAAACCGGGAAGGTGTTGTCATAAGAAAACAATAGAATGACAACCAAGCCTAACTTATGGAATGAGAGATTTAATATAATTAAAAAAAATTAAAAAATTATATTGTGTATTGATAATTTTTAGTAAGTTGAAATAATTTTACTAACAAAACTTTCATGATCATTTTGTTGATTCATGACACTTTCATACTGATAAAGAGATGGTTGGACATTTTGCCTTTGCGTTACCTCAGGTTCTGCTGATTCTGTGGTGTCATGAAAGGCAAACATAAAATGGCTGCATACACAAGCTGTAGATTTTGTCCTCTGCAACTTACAAAACAGCTGACAGCTCATTAGTTGGTTAATTAAAGATGTATATCTAGTGATTGGTCATTTATGTGTTTGCACCTTTATCTACAGTATAGTATGTATGTTTTCATGAATTGTAAACTAGTCTCTTATGAAATGTGGATATCATGTTAAATCTAGCTACTGCGATCACAAACCAGTAACTCTAAAAGGGTACTAAATATTCTTAAAAATGGACCATTTTCAAGGAACACCCAACACAATTTAATTCTGCATAATACACAACTTAGAGGCATATGTAATACAGTTTCTATATTACATTTACTATTCTGTAGCTTCACAAACTTTAGAGGACAAAAAATAATGAACATGATTATAATTTTATTTTGCATTTTTGTGTTACATAGGTCCAACATTTTTGTTATGAATATTCATAAAATTAACTTGTCATGATTTAAGTGTTGAATGAGCAAGAAAATTTTAAATTCTTAATGACCGGAAGATTCTTTTGTTAGCTGATTGGTTGACCTACCAATGTCATTCGGTGTTCATGCTAAGATGTTAAAGTCTTAGACCAAAAAATTCTGTCTTTATATATATATGTGTGTGTGTCAAACAGACTGAAGTCAGTATGATAGTATATCTTTTTAAAATATTCAAGTTGGCATAACCGTGAAAAATATAGATCTGCATTAACGCAAAATGCATTTAAGAAAAAGGCCAAATTTGGTTGGATTCATCAACTAGTTCTTGAACACAGACTTGTGCAATGGTCCTTTTGTATTTTATATATATTATTTGCCTTGAATGTTACCATGGCAATACACTTGTTGCTGTGGCGTCAAACATGGCGTAGATCAAGGGAGCTCACTCCACAAGCTGTATTTGATCACATGAATTCAGTTCACTAAAAGGGGCTCACAACTAACTGACTGTGTGCAGTGTTCAAGTTGATTGTTTGGATTCAGTTCATTCTTATGATACAAAAGCTAAACCACTTCCAATTCTTTTCAAAATCAAACTGATTCTGTTCAATAAAATATGTGCTGAAAACTGGAGAAGGAATTTTTTGAAGACCTTATTTTTTACTCAAGTTGTTTTCATGATATCTTGCCAACTTGATTGAATGAGAATTTTGTGATTGCAGAATTCATTGATGTTGGGAAGAAACAACGAGCTTTGGATGCATTGTCTGACGTAATCAAGAGCAAGAAGCATCGAACATGGCAAAAAATTCACGAGCCCATTATGGAGAAGTACCTCCAACTGTGTGTGGAGCTACGGAAAAGTCACCTAGCCAAGGAAGGGCTGTATCAATACAAAAACATCAGTCAACAGGTATCAATACTCAAAAACATCACACAGCAGGTATCAGTACACAAAAACATCACTCAGCATGTATCAATACACAAAAACATCAACAGGTATTGATACACAAACACAAAAAAGCAGTATCAATACAAAAATATCAATACAAGATGCTCTACTGTACTGTGCAGATAATACCTGTACGGTAGCTGACGAAATAATGGGAACTTCATTGGCATTAAAATTTTAATGATGAAATGACAAAGTAATTATAGTTTTAAGAAGACTAGGCAAAATACATAGTGATAGAATTTGATCAGCAATGAGAGACTTAAATTACTCACTTGAAACAGCCATATGACCTTTTGTGTTGCACTGCTACAATTTCATTGATTATGATGATATATAATTTCTGTGATTTATGTTACATGGTGAAGTAAACAATTTGTTTTAGTTTTTGTTTTCAGAAGGGTGACAGGGAAATTCGGGTTTATTTAGTTTTCATGTAAATTTAAACATTACATTTTTATTTTATTTTTTTTCCATTAGGTGAACATAAAAGCATTGGAAGATGTAGTAAGGAAGTACATAAGCCTGGCTGAATCTAAAACTGAGGCTGCCAGAGCAGAATCCCATCAAGCTGTGGTCGACATTGATGACCTTGACAACCCAGACACTCCAGAAAGGTGAGTCAAGGACAGATATTTTAGGACTTGACAGTGTATTTATGTTTTTCTGGTTTTATTATAGTGCAATTCTATCTTGATCCCTGTTTAATTCTGAATGTAAATTATCAAAGTTCTCTACATCATACAGAATTTGAATTAACATTGTAAGAAGTAACACAGAATACAAGACTTTTGATAAGCAGAACTGAAACAGTAATAGTTAATAAGTAAGATATTGTCAGCAATTAACAGCTTATTCGGAGAGAACTCCTGCTTTACTTTTGAAATGGAAAAGAGTTATTGTGTTTCTGATCATGGAAAGGTAAGGAATTTGAAAGTCCCAACTTTTCATTTCCCAGTTTTTATTGATTAATGATTTTTTTTTCTAGTCTGCTGTTGAAGGCAGTTAGCGGTGAGGACACCCAGGACAGGACTGACAGAGCTATCCTGACCCCCTGGGTCAAATTTCTGTGGGAGTCCTACAGGCAGTGTCTGGACTTGCTGCGTAATAACTCTCGCTTCGAGCGACTCTACCAAGAAATCGCACAGCAAGGTGAGATTTCACAACACATTGTTCTTCAAGCAAAATTGTTGGGTATGGACCTTTTGAAATGGGAATGCAATCTTCTTTTAAATTCCATAAATAGAAAAGTACTTCATGTAGTTTGGCTCTGAAATTTTTTATTATTATTATTATTCTTTTTTTCTTGATATTCACAAATGGACAGAGCCTTCTTGATTTACAATGTCTCATTTTAAAACTTCTTTGCAATGATCATTACAGTGTTTGATACCATGTATTTGACAAAGTTCAAGGTTTTAAGGTCTTGCAAGTGACACATTTCTTGTTTGTTCATAATGATCCTCTGAATGTTAGATTGTGGACATACAATCTTATAGAGATATAAGTGATTATAATAAACAATTTGGAAATTCTTAAAGTTTGAATTCTTTTTCAGCTTTCAAATTTTGCTTGAAGTATAATCGGAAAACAGAGTTCAGAAAGCTATGTGACAATGTAAGTGGTTTTTTCTTTTTTTGATTAAAAACAAAAGTCTGTAAGTTGGATCACTGGTGAAAAATACAAATAGTTTGTGCAAGATTTTGTTTAGGTAATGGTTTTTGTGGAAAAAAGTTTTGTAGTCTTTCAGTAATGCTCATTGATTCAAGAAACATGCACTGTAAAAGAGAACAGCTTTAAATTGGTGTGCAGTTATTCAGAGTCCCTGTTTTGTGTTTAAGGGGGTTGGTTTCATTAAAAAATAGATTGGCAAGTGAAGACACTCTGCAGAATCGTCAGAAATTTGTAACGAAGAGATCCTGTTTCTGTTGTGTACATTACACATTGAATGCTTTGATTTCATGTTTAATTTTTTTTTTTTTTTTAAGACATTTGTTGATTATATAATATTTTTTTTTGTAGTTAAGAACTCATTTGGGTCACATCCACAAGCACCAGCACCAAGCGACTGCCATAAACCTAAACAATCCCGACTCACAGGCCATGCACTTAGAAACTCGCCTGGAACAGTTGGATAGTGCCATCAAAATGGAACTGTGGCAGGTAAAACACTGCACAAATAAAACTCATGGTACTTAATGAGGAAATGTGCAATGTAATATACATGTAAATGTGCTTGGTTTTATTAAACGAAGTCTTGCTCTGATTATTTCTTAATGCTTGTGGATTTGTGCACTGTAATATGAGTGTGCTTGGTATTATTTCACACAGTTGATATATTACTTGATAACATTTGTGGAATTGTAGGAAGCTTTTAAGGCAGTGGAAGACATTCATGGCTTGATTCAGCTGTCCAAGAAATCACCCAAGCCTTCTCTGATGGCTAACTACTACCAGAAGCTGGGGATGGTCTTCTGGAAATCTGGGAATGGTCTCTTCCATGCCAGTACACTTCACAGACTGTACACTTTATCAAGAGAACAGAGAAAGAACCTCTCGGCAGATGAACTACAAAAGTAAGGGGTTAATTTACCAGAACAGTAAGGGGTTAAAGTAATCATGTAAAGTGGTCATTTTCTGATGATTACTGGGTGGGAGGCATGTCGCATACACCGAGTTGCATTAGGTGATGCACATATTAAATACATGATAGTAGCTCCTAGCGTTGGGGTAAATTGGTGGGGTAATTGTGTATGGTATGGAGAGGTAATTGATATGATCTATTGGAGCACAGTATGATGGGGTAATTGATAAGGGGCGTGGCATGGTGAGTGATTGAAGTGATCTATTGGGCCACTGTATGCTTTAGTAATTGATATGATCTATTGGGGCATGATATGGGTGAGTAATTAATGTGATCTATTTACAGGATGGCTTCCAGGGTGTTGTGTGCCACACTGGCAGTCCCCATACCAGCTTCCAGAAACACCATTGACCAGCTGTTGGAAATGGATGAAGCTACAATGGAGAAGAAGCGGAGATTAGCCACTCTTTTGATGTTGAACAGTTCTCCTTCCAGACAAACACTGATCAAGGAATTGGTAGGCAGTCTTCTCCATAATATTAACACAAGTCATTTGGAAGTCTTCTCAGGTCTCCAAAATATTAATCCAGGTCAATGAGTTGTCTTCTCCAGTGTTCATAGTACTTATGCAATTCTTTCATTGATCAAAAATGCAAGTTGTTTAGTATTTTGTCTTGATGATCACCTGTTTTTTGTAGGTGAAGTTAAACATTATTCAGTATGTCCACCCAGAGTTACAGAACCTGTATAAGTACTTGGAGTCAGAGTTTCATCCCCTGAAGCTTTATGACCGTGTCAAAGCTTCCATCGAGTTCATCAGTGGCAATGAGGAACTGAGTCAATACATTCCAGCTCTGGAGGATATTGTTATCACCAGGGTCCTCAAACAGGTAATGTGAAATGCACAGGTACATGTACAACACAGCAGGTAACAATAAATACACAGGTGTAACAAGGCAGGTAATGTGAAATACACAGGTACATGTACAACACAGCAGGTAACAATAAATACACAGGTGGAACATGACAGGTAATGTAAAATACACAGGTACATGTACAACACAGCAGGTAACAATAAATACACAGGTGTAACAAGGCAGGTAATATGAAATATGCAGAATGGTTACATATTTGGAGAAATTTAAGTCTTCTGATTTTTTGAAAGTCAGGTGTAGGGAACAAAAAAAGCATTTTAAAGTCAAACAGTAGTTAGCATTCTAACCATGTAAAGCAATTTTTTGACAGTGATATTATAATTTCATAGCATATTTAATGTACATTGTAGTTAACTTTTAATGTATAGTAAAAGGACAGTAGTTTTTCAAAGTGTAATCCTTAACTTGAATGCCAGGGATTATGATTAGCTTGGGAAATGATTTTTATGCCATTACCTGTCTGATTGACCTTTGAACTTATTAATTTACCAGGTGTCTCAAGTGTACCAGACCATTGCATTCTCCAGGCTGGCTGACCTCATCCCATTTGCCTCCAAGTTTCGTCTTGAACGAGTCATTGTAGACGCAGCCAAAACTTTGGAATTGCAGGTAAGTGATTTCTAAGATTCAGAAGTTGTTGTGTTGAAATAGTTAATGCAGAAATTTAAGAATTTTTTTTTTCTAAAACTAATTGTTATTTTGGAATATGACGTATGAAAATTATTTATTGTTGGGTATGGGTGGGTGTTTAAAATTGTCCAAATGTAGCTTTATGTATTACATTAAGTTAAAGTTCTGGTTTTTTTCTTGTGAAAAAATGCAGCAAGCAAAAGGACGTAACTAAAATGTTTGTGATTTTAACTCCAGGTGAGAATTGACCACAGAAGCCAGTCTCTGAGCTTTGGTACTGATTTGATGGTGGCTCAGAAGGAAGATGTCCCAGAGGGACCTTACATACAGAGCATGCCCAGTGAGGGCATACGTAATCAGCTGATCTCCATGGCGAGGGCCCTTCACCATTCAATTGAGAAAATCGAACCCAAAGACAGAAAGGTGAGGGGGTGAAGACCAGAATAGTGGGGGTGGGGCAAATACACATACAGTTGGTGTTAAACTTTTGATTATGGATCCTGTCTCAGAGTTTTTGAAATCTTTTGGTCCTGTCAGCAAGTCTGATTAGTTCTGAGTTGGTCCAAATCTCGTAAATCCAACTAAATATCGTACAATTCCTTAAGAGTGACTTGCTCATAATCTGTTAATTCTCTAAATGGCAAAAGTTTCCTGATGCAGGCAATGACCATAAACAACACATGGCCTATCGAATTTGTTGACTGCAAAATCGCGTAAACAGAAAATAAAAATAAAGATGAATCAGTGTGAGCAAGATTAAGGTGAAAATGAGAGCGAAATTCCAAGGTTTGTGTTGGTGATGGAACTAAAGAAGGAAATGGGTTAATGAAATGCTCAGTGACTATTTTTATGTTTGTTAATGAAAACATTTTGGACTGACGAAATTATGATTATGTCCAGAATGATGAACTTAAAATGATAATCAACCCAAATGACTGACTGAGAAAAGAGAAATTTAAGAACTTTGCATCTTCCTCAGTGCTGGCCTTAGGTTACAGTAGGTCTGGAGAGTTCTGTGGCTATTTTGCACTTGGATTGGAATTGTGTCATTACTCATATCGAGATCCTAATCATTCCTTATACTGTATTATGCAAGTTGGTGAAATCTCCTTTAATTATCAATTCTCAGAAGTGTAAAGTCACAAGTGTCTTCTGTGAACAATTGGAGTCTTGAGTCAATTAGTGTGAAATGAATTTTGATAGTGTGAGAGAGATAGACCTCTAGCAAATTAACTTGAAATATTTGGGGGGTTCCCTCACAGGGCAGATATAGATGAAAGATTTATAGAGCTGAATTTATGACCTCTTTTGGGAATAGGGTCATATTTCTATGGGATTTGATATGTTTCAGGATCATGGTACACTAAGAAAATGTGCATATTAACAGGACTCAGCATTTATCAGGCTTTGGTGGTGCACTGATATTTTGTAGAATAGGACATATAGAAGTAGATTGATTAAATATACAGTATCTTGTTTTCTATTTTTAGCTTCATAGACATGAACTTCAGATCCAGATTGCCAATAGCTACAGAATGACAGCTAAGAAAGAACACCAGAGGATTTTGCAGAGGCGACAGATTATAGAGGACCGAAAAGAGCAACTGGAGCATCTCAATGACCAAAGGGTACATAGAACCTCAGACTTTACCTTTCAACGTTTTTCCTCCCTTTTATCATTGCCCGTATTGCATAAATCCTCTGTTGGTGAATATAAAACCGGGACAATTTAACATAATCATGACAACTCTATAAAGTAACAAGATACAGTTTATGTAGCTCTGTGCAAATTTAAATCTGTTAGCATTAAGTCCTGACCTCTGTTGTTTAATGTTTGTCTGACATTCACAGGAAAGAGAAGAACAAGAACAGATTGAGGAACAGAGGAAGAAAGCATATGACGCGGAGATGGCTCGTCTGGAACGTGAAGCTAAAGAACGGGAGAGGTTGAGGAAGATTGAAGAGCACAAAGAGATTCAGAAGAAGCATGCAATGGAGAGGATTGAACAGCTGAAAAAGACAGACATAGGGGCTAAGGTCCTGCAAAACCTAGATGAAGAGGTGAGCATGGAGGTCTAAGTAATGTTGGAACATCTGGGTCAAAGTCCTGCAGATGTAGATTAAATAGATGAAAAAGACATCTTTTTCAGAATGTAGCATTAAAATTAAATACTGTATATAAGAAAGACACACGGGGGCTAAAGTCCTACAAAATGTAGAGAACAAGCAGAAGTCAAAAGTTTTGAATCGGATCACTGGCAGTAGAGCAGTCGGAAGTATTGTCAAGGTTATGTAGAGCTTTAAATGGGTTAAATTTGGCAGTGTATGCTTTTTAACCCCTATGTTGGACGGGACCTTCAGCTAATCAAGTACATGCATAAATGTTTTATTGTTACAGTTAACTTGTATACATACTGTAGCTGCAAAAAAAAAAAGCATTCAATCAAAATGTCAGCTAACAAAACAAAAAAATTATTTCCTTTTAAATACATATATGGCATCGCCATTTATAAAACATGTACAATATCCAAAAATGTTTATAGGCATCCTCATAAATTACAAACAAAACAAAGGAAACCAAACCCAGATTACTCATCCATCTCAGGACACAGTCAGTAAAACGAAAAATGGTGCATATTATTAATGCATTTAATTTTAGCTCACAGAATTGGAGCTTTGTATTGTGAGGTTGTGTCTGCGGAAACTGAACTGATGGTTTGTTGTTTCAGGACTTTGCTACTTTGGATGTAGAAGACATTATGGCAAAACAAGTAGAACAGCTGGAAAAAGAGAAAAAAGAACTGATGGACCGCCTCAAAAACCAAGAGAAAAAGGTGAAAATAATTACTACACGTTATTTTCAGTTCTGTATGCTGGTGGAGAAATTAAAAAAAAAAATTGAATGATTTTAGAATTATAGAGTAGCTACTGGTATCTTTACCTATTTGTCAGGAAGCCTGCAGAATGTAAGCTTCATTTTCATTGGTTGTTGATATGTAGAGTTTTACGTAATATACATTTATTTGTCACAATGTCCATGGTGTGTCCAGTGACTGTGTGGAGTGAACTTGAGATGTTGGTTCATTTTATAGATTGACCATTTTGCTCGTGCCAAACGACTTGAAGAAATTCCTATGTTGGCAAAGCAATATGAGGAGGAAAAGAAATTGGCCCGAGAGTTCTTTGAACAGCAAGAGGCAGAAAAGGTTTGTTGTTTATGATGTAGTTTTCTGTCTGCCTTATAGGTTGCCATGACAACATCTACTGTTCGTGGTGGTTGAGGAGGCACATACTGAAGGTCATTTTGCATTTCCTGTGTGTGTGTGCACCATTAGGAACTGAATGATGACCTACATTACATACAATAGTAACCATTTCAAAGTCAAATCATGTGTAAATAGTACAGAGGTGATATGTATGTAAAGAATATGTAGTGTGGTATTTAATGGGTCAGCACATCTTGTAAAATTATTGTTATGACTGTATGTCATTGATTGATATTTTAGATTGAACAGTTGAAGAAGGACCGTCAGCTGGCATTAGCCAGTCGAGATCGCCTGAGTAGGATGAAGGCTGAAAAAGATGAGTTCCTAAATCTACTGAGAGGCCAGAGAAAGGAAATCTTCAAGGTGAGCCTGAACATAGACTGTAAATATAGAAACTTACATCATGCTTATCAAAATAAAAAAAGCACCTGTCATGAACTGTAAGTTCAAACAGGAGTGTTCCACATGAATTAAAGATTCAGTTATGATCTCAAGGTCTAAATAAATATCGGAAACTTGTCCTGAGCTAAAGATCTGAGTAAGTGCATCTGCCTTGGGTTTAAAAGGATTATAGTTCTGTTGTGATGCTTTGTTTCCGGTTCTGTGTTGTACAGTTGTTCATAGTGTATCACACTTGTTCTGACTTCTGTGTTGTACGGTTATTCATGGCGTGTGGTGCTTTGTTCCGAGTTGTAAAGTTGTTCGTAGTGTTGGACATTTTGCCTTTGCGTTACCTCAGGTTCTGCTGATTCTGTGGTGTCATGAAAGGCAAACATAAAATGGCTGCATACACAAGCTGTAGATTTTGTCTTCTGCAACTTACAAAACAGCTGACAGCTCAGATATTAGTTAATTTTGGATCGTAAATCTATTAATTGGAGAATTTATGGGTTTACACCATAATCTTATATAGGATAAATGTTTACATGAGTATGTTAACTAATCTCTTATGCATTGTGGATGTTGTGTTAAATCAGACATCGAACAGTTCAGAGACAAGCTCATAGCCATAACAATTTTATATTTGTTTTATATATGATTTTTTTTATATATATATATTTGTTTTATATATATATATAATTTATTTATTTTTTTATTTTTTTTGAAAAGGTAAGTAATGGAATTTGGATTCCACAACAAATAAAGAAATGCAAATTTTTTACAATCATTTCAAAATTTACCAGAGAAAGTTAAGTCTTAATCAGGGAGATCCTTAAAGTTTTGGTTTCCTCCCTGGAGATAATTTTTGGATTCTTGATTTGGAAGGTGTAAAATGTATGGTGTTACTATGAGTATTTTTACATGTAGAGAGATCCCACCAGCCTGTGTACTGCACAGTGCTCTCCACACACACATATGATAGCAATCACCTGAACAGGATAATGGATTTAAGAGTCCTAAGCAACATGTTCCTGTCCCAATTTACAATCTAGTCTGTGTAATATCACAGTGAAATTGTTGCGTTTCATTTACATTGAATATTACCATGGTAGTATACTTGATGCTATGGCGTCAAGAGAGCTCACTCCACAAACTGTATTTTATCATATGAATTCAGTTCACTATAAAGGGGCTTGCTCTATGAACTAGTATTGACTTTCCTAGCTTCTATGATGTTCACTTGTTTGAATGTAATTCTGTTGTAACATACTAGTTTCCAAAACACTTTCGTTTGTTCCGAGTTCTGTGTTGTACAGTTGTTTGTAGTATTGGACATTTTGACTTTGCGTTGCCTCAGGTTATGTTGATCCTGTGATGTCATAAAAGGCAAACAAAATTGCTACATACACAAGCTGTAGATTTGTCCCCTGCAACTTATAAAACAGTTAACAGCTCGGAGATCATTTGATAACGAACAGTTTGTAGAAATAGGCAGTGGTACTTATTACCTATGCAAAATGTCTACATACATGTATGTTGTACCATGCAATGGTCCTTTTGTGTTATGGAATTGTATATTGTCTGCCTTGAATGTTACCATGGCAATACACTTGTTGCTGTGGCGTCAAACAAGGCATAGAGTAATGGAGCTCACTCCACGAACTGTATTTTATTATATGGAATCAGTTCACTAAAAGGGGCTCACACTATGAACTAATTTTTAAGGTTTTTTTTAAGATGTGTGTTTGAATATATATGTGCAGTTGTAACACACTGATTGAGAATTTCCATTCTATTCTGCAGAAAAAGTTGGCCGAATTCGAGGCTAAAATCACAGAGGAGAGGAAGAAGAGAATGTACGAGAGAAAGGAAAAGCGCAGAGAGGAAAGACGACAGAAATGGCTGCAGGAGAGGGCAGAAGAGGAACAGAGGCGAAGGGATGAACAACTCAAGAGAGGTAATGATTGGTTGTGTTTTGGGCATAGGTTTGTTTTGTTTGTTTTTCCCTTGTCAGGAAGTGTTTTTGAATTATGATGGAGGTGAGTTGTCTTTTCTGCACATTTTAAAGTGCTGTATGATTAATGTTTTGACGCTTGATATTGAATTACTAAGCAAATTTCATTCAGATGCATTAAATTTTTGTCATTCTACAGATCGAGAGGAGAAAGAAAGAGAAGAGCAAGAGAAGATGGAAGCAGAAAAGAGAGAATATGAAGCTAGACTGGCTAAGCTAGAGGAGCAGGCTGAAAAACAGAGAAGGAGGGAGAGAGAGATTGAAGAAAAAGAGGCCAGACGTCGTGAGGAGATCGAGAACACCAGGTAAAATTAATCTGTAAATGACAGGGAGGAGAGAACAGAATATTATGTGCACCTATATTTGTGTTACCCTTGCTATACTGCCTTGCATGTTACCATGGTGACATACTGGTTGCTGTGGCGTCAAACAAGGCATAGATAATAAGGTTCTCTCCACAAATTGTATTTCGCACAATTGATACAATTTACTACACTGAAACCAACATTTTTGGTGCTGAAACCCGTTGTATTTTCACAGCAGTGTTTGAATTGGTCATTTTATTGTCCATATTCACTGGAATCTTGAAGATCTCTATTTCACGTCAGATAAATATTTTCCTTTAAAACCAATAATAAATAAGAATAACACATACAGAATATTAACAATGACTTATTGCACATGTAATGTATTAATGAAAATACAAGTACATAAAATTTTACATACATGAACAAGGTGGATTAATATAAAGTAACATGTGAAGTTTGAATGCTTTACAGACTGAAATGTCAAATAAACTGTATCTATGTCACTATCAAACATTAAATTCTTTTATGATAAGTACATGTTTGCTTTATTTTGGGGTGTTGTATGGATTAGACATGTTTCAGAATGATTTGAAAATTTTCTAAAATTTATATATATTGAATGGGGATCACAATTGCACACATTGAGAAGCCACATTGACACAAACAATTGGTAAGGAGTTATTGCTCTAAGGATGGTGCTCTTGCTATCTAGCAGACAGTGATTAATTTGTCAGTACAATTTCAACGGCTCCAATTAATCTTAGTATGTTGGGAGATTAATTTTCAGATCTTTACATTATGCTTATCAAAGACATCTTGCTGAGAATAAAAATGCCTAATAATTTTTTTTAAGTCATTGACTTTTCATATTGCTAAAATAACCATTTGAGAAACTGTTTTTCAGTGTTCGAATGTATATCTCTAGGTATTTCAGTTATAAATACACAGATTTGTATGATTTTGAATACACAGTTATTTCTTGTATTATTTGTACAATTTGTGATGCACAGTCAGCTCTAGGTATGTCTATAGATTTGAACACAACACTTGGTATTTTCATAGTTTTAGATACATCATCATCTGTACATCTAGGTATGTCTATAGATTTGAACACAACACTTGGTATTTTCGTAATTTTAGATACATCATCATCTGTGCATCTAGGAATTATTTAGAGCAATTTGTCAGCAGTGACATTGTGTTAATATTTTGCTTCCACTGATTTTAGGGATGACCAAAAGGATGACAGAAGCAAATCACTGGGATCTGGACGTCCAGGAGAGAGGGGTGGCTGGCGAGATCGTGAGAGAGAAAGAGATGAAGAGAGCAAAGAGGGCAGAGCGTGGCGACCCATGGGATCCAGAGAAGGGGGTGGTTGGAGAGAGAGAGAGAAACAGAGATCTGAGAGCTGGAAGAAGGAGTCCAGTCCCACTAAACGGTAAAACTTGGCTCATTCCCACCGAACAGTAGGCATAGATAGTATCAAAACTATGTATGGTGTGTGAGTGTTTGCTTGTGTTTTGTAGATATGATGATGAAGAAGATCCCAAAGGAGATAGCTGGAGGGATAGAGAGCGGGGTGGAATCAGAGAAGACAGGCCACCAGCTAGAGGTTCCTCACCTCCACGGGACAGTTGGAGGAGTCGAGGTGATGATAGAGGTCCATCAAGGGAGAGTGGTGATCGTGGCAACTTTGGAGATCGCAGAAGAGATGATCGTGATTTTGGAAGAAGGGATGATAGGGACTTTGGAAGAAGGGATGATAGAGACTTTGGTCGGAGAGATGATAGAGATTTTGGTAGGAGAGATGACAGAGATTTTGGTAGAAGAGATGATAGAGACTTTGGTAGGAAAGATGATAGAGACAGAGATTTTGGAAGGAGAGATGATCGTGACTTTGGTCGTAGAGATGATCGAGATTATGATCGTCGTCCACCTCAAAGAGATATTGGAGATCGGGACTTCGGGGATAGAAAAGCTCCACCAAGAGAAGATCGCTGGAGATCAGACAGGGATCGTGAAGGGTTCTCGGACCGAGCACCACCTAGGGATGACAGAGATTGGGGAAGAGGAGGAAGGGATGACCGCTGGGGAGATGAACGGAGAGGAGGAGATACCTGGAGAGATCGACGCAAGGATGATGGTGAGGACAGAGGAGGAGCATGGAGAGGAGGAGGAAGGAGTGGGGGAGAGGCATGGAGGGACCGCACTGGAGATCGAGACAAGGACAGCTGGAGAAGTCGTGAGGACAGAGGCAGAGATGACCGCCGTGATGACTCCTTCAGAAGAGGTCAGTTAACTATTGAGGGTCTGTTTAGCTTATTGAGGTTCTTTATAGGTTATTGCATCATTGAAAGGATGAGCAGCTTCTACTGGATGGTAATGTAAATAAAAACTATTTATATAACAGATGTTTTGTGTTTATACATTTGTTGAGGTCTACTGCTCGCAGATTATATGAGATTGATGACTGGGCTCAAATGTATGTTTTTACTGGTGATTTGTGAGTGGACAACCTTGATTACACAGATGTGCTTGTAGGTGATGCCCCTCCTAGTGGTGAGAGAGGAGGAAGAGGATGGAGAGACAAGCATCAGGCAGATAGTGGAGGTATGTAATGTAATGTAATCACACAGACAGCAGTGTTTCGTGTAATCACTGAGACAGCAGTGATTAATGTAATCACACAGACAGCAGTGTTTAGTGTAATCAAACAGACAGCAGTGTTTAGTGTAATCACTTGTGACCGTGTTAAGTATTTATGTGTTTGGTATGTTGATTCCCCTGCTCTACATTATGACTTAATGACTCTTGAGTAACTATGTTATGTTTGATTTGTTGACAGCCAAGAGGTCGGAGGGTGAAGGAGACGAAGGATGGACCACAGTTCGCTACTAAAGCCACTACAATCATTGTGTTGTTGTCATGGAAGTATCACGAGATCAGTGATGTGTATATTACTTGGCAACGGGAAAGAATGACTTATTTAAAAGCATTGTACATAATACTGTATTTAACTCTGCTCTGATCATGCACAGATGATGTATATCATGTATTGTGAATTCATATACAGCACTATAATTCTGTTTAGAAAATTTGATGTAGCTCATTATGAAATTATTGTCGATTTCCAAATTTTGTGGCGTGCATTATAAAGTTTTGAATGTGCTGATATGATAAATTCTTTGAAAACAGAAATTGGATTTTGTGATGTAGTTCTCAAGTTTGAAAAAAACTGTTGGGTTTTCTGAAGTAGTTCTTTAGTTTGAAAACATGTTGGATTCCCTGACAAATTTTTATTGCGAATTTTACCATGTTAGACTTGGCCTAATTTTTGCAATTTATGTTGTTGACGGTGCATACTTTGTGTAATCTGTAACTCAAAAATTATCCTACCAATATTATTCAGACTTTGCATAGTGTTTGCATACATATTGAAGATGTGCACCTCCTATTATGAGCAAATTTACCAATTTTTATTGCGATATTTACCATGTTCCACTTCCCCTTCTTTGCTATTTATGGTATGGATGGTGCGTATTTTGTGTACTCTATTGCTCAGTTTCCCATCAATATTTAAAATCTGCAGTCTTTATATACATATTAAAGATGTGCACTTCCTATTATGGTGAAAGTTGACAAATTTTTACTGTGATTTTAAGCACATTCAACTTCGCCAATTTTTTGCGATGTATGCATATACTATTAAAATGTTTGTTTGACACATTCAGCTTTTTATGAAGTATGGAATCTTAGAGTTGATGTAATTGTGTGCTTTTGTTAGAGATGTCTACGGTGACGCAAGTCCAGACATGTAGTTGGTCTTTTTGTATTAGAAATGAATCGTCTCTAGCCATCACTAACTTCTATACAAGAGTTGCCCAAGAGAAGAATAATTTTCATAATTTCTTTTCTTAAGAGTTCTAAAATTTCTTGGTTTTCATATCCCGTTATTGCGGTAAAAAAAATTAAAATATTTAATGTCGGAAGTTTTGGTGAAATTAGTTAACACGCATTTTGTCTCTCAGAAAGCTTTCTAACATTTTACTTTAAGCATATGGTCTGTTGATATCATCAAGGATAATATTAACTGTGTCAGTTAGCTCTCCGAGAAACCAAATGCGTGTGTGCTATTTTCGAACGGGAACCTGGAACGTGTAAAAATGGATTAACAGAGAAAGTGTCGATTTCCTTACCAAGGAAACGTGCATTAATGATAAAATTATGGATACAAGTAGACTACTACGTAAAACCAAGCAAATTTTAGTAAACACGTCGGTCGAAGTGTGAAAAGTCACCGGTTCTAATAATTGCACGTTTTCCAGAATCGAATCGTGAATGCTTGCGAAGAGCAGTGAATTTAGGATACGCCTGTCCACTTCTTTATCGCAGTTCTCCTGTGAATTAGAACGCTTTGCCCGATACAGTATTGCGTCAAGTGACAACACATTTGAAGGAAACAATTGGAATAAAGTTTTCATAGGCCGGTTCCAACCCGCTCGTTTCTTACTTTTGAGACAGAAAATTACATTGTAAGAATATCGCAATATTAGGAAGAGTTAGCAAATTTTATCCGTCAAGAATAACACAACGTTAAAATATTTAATGTATACTGTTGGTAGTTGAGGATAGTTCCTAAGGAGCTCTTTGGCCGAGATTTGCGTATATAAAAAGAAAGGTAATGTCGTATATGGTGTTGTTTCTTCGTTGTCGGCAAAATTAACTTTTCAATCGGCAACCGCTTCTCATATTCACTGCCGCCGCATATTGGTTGGGTAGCATCGTAACATTACAGACACGGACAAAACCAAAAAGTTCCAAGTTTTATGATGCTTGTGTCATCGACGATTGTCAATGCAGACTTGAATTTTTGTAGGTTTTTTTTTTTTGGTTTTTTTTTTAAATATGTATATGTATTCAATAATTATCGTAATCCATACCGTGGCCGAGTGGTTAGAGCATAGGGCTCAAAATCACAAAGCCTCTCACCTCTGTCGGCGCGTGTTCGAATCTCGACCGCGGCGTTATGTGAGCAAGTTTGCCAGTTTACCTTGCGGAAGGTCGGTGGTTTCTTCCCGGGTACATTGTATCTGGGTTCTCTCCTCCACCAACAAAAACTGGACGCCACCAGATAACTGAAAAATTGTGTTGAGTGTGGCGGAAAGCAATAAATAATCAATCCATAAATGCCCCCCCCCCCCCCCCCCCCCCCCCCCCCCAGCAGTGACAAGGGTAATCCACACACCCGCTTCAGCAAATATGTCTGGTTAATGGAAATGGTATGAATTTGGCTACATTATATACAGATTCCATAACAAAATGTTTAATCACACCTCGTACAAAAATATCTCTGCATGCTGTATTCTCATCGCATGATAGTTAAATACATCCTGCGTTTACTACACAAAGCAAGGTCCGTGGTGGGCGGAGCTTATTTCATTGGTCAAACTATAAGGTCACGAACATCTGTGGATCGGTGTATTGCATTTATCAAATGGTTATGACTAGATGGTACCCGTGAAAAGCAGGTTACCAAGTCTGTGACCACTGCCGTAAAAGGGAATTTGGGCGGATTTGGACCAATAAGAGTTTTTGTCGCATATCGCAACTATATTGCAAACAGACTCAATTGATGTTACACAACGCAATACTGTATCGGCCAAAACATTTTAATTTAAGGGTGAATTGTGGTAAAGAGAACAAATGTTGGTTTTGAAAAAGGCTTAGGGAGTCGGCCATTGGCATTTCCATAATGAAAGAAAAGTTTGGTTTTGTTTTTTTTTTTAAAAACTGAAGTTCACTACATGTACATACTTGCTGTAAAATCGAGGAAGGGGTATCTAATTAAACTCTACTGCTAATATTTCGCCACCTTTATGCTGTGTACGTTCGGCTAAATTACATATCTGTCATTATAGATTGTTGGAGTTGGTTGATTGTATAATGTTGAACGTCCCGCTTGCATAGAGACGTCGCTATTACCGTTATATAGCTGCAAAATTCGGCGCTTACGGCCTTTAATCGTGTCACGCTTGTTGTAACACGGAGCCTCGGGTTTTTGCAGCCTCAATCAAAGGACCGCCCGACTTGGTCGTCTCTAAGTTGATGACACGCGCAACGTTTCTCAATAATATAATTTTTTGTGAAATTTCACGTACAATTCACTTCCATTTCATCTCGTTTCTAAAATGGGTATGTTACTATGCCCGTTTCAAAGTTAGCATATTTTGATAGTCCTGTTGCAATATGAATAAATGGGTAATTACCACAGTGAAGTAAGAGAGAACAGTACTTTGGAGCTAGAGGGTATACAACCCGGGAATCTTACAATCCAAGTTGGATGATCTAATCACTGAGCCACCCAGACCAATGTTTAAAAAAATTACTACATTACAAAATCTAAACCTATTATACAAGAACTATTCATATCGAGGAGATGAAAAGATAATTTTGGAGATATTGTCAGAAACATCACGTATATCCTTAAGTAAAAGTAAATTGAAAGCTCTTGATTTTTCATTGTGTATTACATGCTTTGAACCGCCAACCGTTTTACATTCATGCTTGAAACAATGATAATTTGCATCATTGTTATGAGGTTTTATCTGTGATGACGGCAATACTTTTATTCTGATGCGCTACAGGAAATATGTTCCATCTCGAGTTAAAAAAAGGGATGATGCAATTACCCACGCCTCGTACATGTATCTATTCATTAAAAAAAGGGGAGCGGGGGTGGGGTGGGGTGGGGTGGGGGGGGGGGGTTCAAAAGAGAGACATAACTGATGAAAATAACGACTAAATAATGCACTTGTAAACCCCATTCGAATGTGTGAACGCCGTGAAAATCCACTTCGACACATACTTTGCGTTATTTATTAAACAAGGTTGAATATATCGAAATGCATGCCCCCCCCCCCCCCCCTTTATAGTCGTACTTTAGTTAATTGTTGACAAATTTCCACGATACTCGATAGAAATGTAATAAATGTATAGTATAAATCATTCATTCGTGTGTATGGGTATTTTAGAGTGATATCCCACCCCACCCCAAAAATAAAAATTATTACTGACGGGACTTAAATTGTTTGTATTTTGATGTAAAAACCTAAGGAGAAAGGTAAAATAGGTTTTTTCTTGTATGGAGTGCTAGGTAAATAAATATTGTTTAAATTGAACTTGATAAAAACCCTAAACATAACGTGTATTTGCGCTCGCTGAAACGGTAACACCAACAGCCTATTAAACTGTAGCTGCAGAACTGTAGCGTTATGGTTTTATATTATAGTTTTTGACCACAACGCTACAGTTCCCGTAATGTAAGTATGGTGCAATTTACGGCGCAGAATTGTCTGTTTAATTCTTCGCCTCTAGCTTGTAATATGTCTCTGTTTGTGTGAAAAAGTTCTCAAATGAGACATAAAACAAAATAACATCCAAGGAGGTTCCTGAGAAATGTTAGTTTGAAAGTCAATTTTCTTAGAATGTATTTAGAATTAATTCTATTGGGAAATTATTACAATCGATACATTTCAATTGACAACTTTTGTCATGTTCTTCAATTACGAGAAATTTAGAATGAGAATATTTAGTATTACATGAAGAACGGCAGGGTAACGCAAGGGACATAACTAAAGATGAATAATTTATTATTTCTGGGACAGGAATGGTCATGTTTTGAGAGCAGTTTGATGATTTAATCAAGTAATGGGGTTTCTTTGTATACAGACAGTAAATATTATTGTAAAGGTATTTAAAGTGAACGAAGAATTATTACACCTTTTTCAGTCATTTACAGTACATTTTTTGTACACATTTAAGCATGTATTGAGAATGCTATTTAACCATTTTATTTTGTGTGTCATGCTTGAAAAGTAATCGGACTAAGGGGTTTAACCCTCGAAATGAACTCTACATTCATTAATTTTCTTAACAGACATGCCCCAGTGAATATATATGTGAGCCGTATACCATAATCAGGTAAATGGAGTAATCCGTAGTCAGAATCAGTGTTTAAAGAACGGCAAAACAATTGGTATGAAACATGTCAGACAGCATTCGATCCAGCGATAGTTTAGAGTTGCAAAGTAAATCACTACAACAACCATAGAATTTGAGAAATGTTGAGTTTATACATGATTGTTGAAACCCCTGTAACATAAAGCTAACATCAAGCTAATAGCTTGTCACGATTTAAATTTTGATCACACGCAGAATATGCTCTCGTGTATAGAATCAATTGATATATATATATATATATATATATATATATATATATATATATATATATATATAAACCCCATATTGAGGTGATACTGAAGTATTATTACGCAAATATGAAAAGTTGGCAACGAAGAAGCTGAAGTAATCTCCTTTGTCATAAAGTTGTGTTGGTTGTTTGCCGTTGACCTCTGTGTTCAATACGATATCCAAATATGAAACAGACACGACAGACTTTGTGGTGCCTTGTATTTCGAATCCAATGGAATATACCGAACCGACATATACATGAATATTGTTGATTGATAATATGGTATATATATATATATATATATATATATATATATATATATATATATAAAGAAATTTTTTTCTTCTAATGTACAATTGTAGAAGCTTATTTTATTACTGGGGAACTCGGTTGTTACAAACTATGTAATTGGTGTAACTTAATTGAGATATTTATTTCATTAGTAGTTTGGGTTTAAGAATTCAAGAACTAGGTCGTTATAAAATATGTCCCTAGTGTAAATTAGATGAGATATTATTTCATTATTAGTTAGGGGACGGTGAATCGATACAAAATATTTGGTATTAGTAACCTATGACGTTTCTATGTTGATAAGCGATGGGGCAGTTTCCATTTGTTGTGCTGTGAACGTTAAAAATTGACTCGACCGTATTATTCAACAATCCGACACTTTCAGAGTATCAAGATATTTTTGATATTTGTACTGGTGTACTTGTAAAGTCATCTGACCTTGTCTCATACCCCGTTGCATTCTAGACCATGATGGTTTTTCCACAATTAAACATATCACAATGGTGTAATCTGTGTTTTTCTATGTTGCTATATATCTTTTGTATCATCAAAATTTGTTAATTTAGAAATATCTTCCATTTCATTTGTTGACTATTACAAAACTGAAGTTGGACAATATTGATGAAATAGTATTTCAAAATTTCAGCTTGCAATAGACATGTACGCATGGAATACGTTACCCGTAACACACACACACACACACACACACACACACACACACACACACACACACACACACACACACACCTGTGTGGTGGGGGTGGAGAGAGAGGCAGCCCAAAATGCCGTTCCATTACTTCACTATACAATACAATAATTGAGATCAGAATGTCCATGTCAAGGCATGGCACACAATGATTGACACGACACACAATGATCGACACGACACAGGATGATTGACACGACACACAATGATCGACACGACACAGGATGATTGACACGACACACAATGATCAACACGACACAGGATGATTGACACGACACACAATGATCGACACGACACAGGATGATTGACACGACACACAATGATCGACACGACACAGGATGATTGACACGACACACAATGATCAACACGACACAGGATGATTGACACGACACACAATGATCGACACGACACAGGATGATTGACACGACACACAATGATCGACACGACACAGGATGATTGACACGACACACAATGATCAACACGACACAGGATAATTGACACGACACACAATGATCGACACGACACAGGATGATTGACACGACACACAATGATCAACACGACACAGAATGATTGACACGACACAGAATGATTGACACGACACAGGATGATCAACACGACACACAATGATCGACACGACACAGGATGATCAACACGACACACAATGATTGACACGACACACAGTGATTGACACGATGCAATGATTGACACGACACAGAATGATTGACACGACACAGAATGATTGACACGACACGGGATGGTCAACATGACACACAATGATTGACACGACACAGGATGGTCAACACAACACAGGATGATCAACACGACACACAATGATTGACACGGCACAGGGTGATTGACACGATACAGGATGACCAAGACACAGGATGATCGACACCACACAAGATGATTCACAAGACACACAATGATCAACAAGACGCACAATGATCAACACGACGCACAATGATTGACACGACACAGGGTGATTGACACGACACAGGATGATGGACACGACACAGGTAGATCGATACGACACATGATCAACACAACACAGGATGATTGATTCGACACAGGATGACAAAAATAGGATGATTGACAAATGACCAAGCCACAAGATGATCAACACACAGGATGATCGACACGACACAAGATGACCAAGACACAGGATGATCCACACCACACATGATGATCGACACGACACAAGACGACTAAGACAAAGGATGATCGACATGACGCAGGATGATAGACACTACACAAAATGATCGACATGATGTAGGGTGGTCATGGGCTATACAACATAGTTAATGCGTGTTGAAACGGATGAATTAAACTGTTGCTGTCCCATATCCAAATTCATCCTATTGTCAAAATATTTGTGTAATTATAAGGAGACAAGCACTCATAGTCTGTATTATTTAATCAACGCTAATTAGTCTACAACAGTTAATTAGCACCAGTACAACAGGGACGACAATTTCTACTCAGCATATAGTTCAACTTGTACAGGAAAATTTCACTATCAATATACATATAACACATTGTATTTCCTTGTAAGATAAATTAGTCTTTATTGTGAAATAATTGTACATATCTTTCGTTATTGCTTTTCCTCACAATTCTCTGTGTGTTGATATTTTTCTATACTACTTTGATGTCAAGTCCTATACAGCTTTTACCGTTGCTGTTGATCTGGATGTTGGAGGTTGAGAGTCGCGTATCACAGCGTGTCAAACGGATATTTCTGCTTCTTAGGTATGAAACTTTCAAATACCTAATTACTACGCATAGAAACACATTTACGATCACATTTTCGGAACTATAAATGAAATATAATGTTTTATTGAAAAATGAGAACACGAACATAAATATATGGTACACATACTTCTGGAGACATGATCAAGTGCTATAACGTACGACCGCCTTGAACAATAATCATTTGCAGTCTCTCTCCATTGCAATAAAATCTTTATTTCATAGATTTTTTTCTTCTTTCTTTTGAAATAGACTGTGACTGAGTAAAGTACATTAGACTGAATGAAACAAGACTAAAAGAGAGACAGTATAAAGTTAATTATTGAGGAAGTCGGCAAGATTCCAGTACCACAAGAGGAAGCCCGTTTTCCAAGGCAACGCCAAGAGAAATATGCTTGCTCTCGGGAGACTGGGACCTTGCTGATCCCTCAGTTATATACTTTAATCCTTTTTTATTATACCGATATAAACATTAAAACCAAATAAAACTTAATACAATGTTTAAAATCTGGATACGCGGGATCAACTCGCCATAATTATTGCAGTTCGTTATACCGCAAACTGGTTCCTATACGGGAACCAATCAACTCGTGATGTAATTCCATTTTATAATGAATATACGTTATTTCATTCGGAACTTATCAAAACTTTTCATAAGATAAAATGAAGATGGTAAGTTTTCCGAATATCCGTGTGTATCAGTTCATGGAACTGCCACGCCTTTTTGCTGGGAGCCATTTATTTTTTGTGCTGATTTACAGGGAATCGGCAGAATATGTCGATTTACATTTATATAGTGAAAAATCAGTAGAGATAGAATAATACTCTCTGACATACAGTGAAGATATCAGGTCTTCGCTAAACAAGTGTTACTAACCTATTTTCTTCCAATACTCTCTGCAAAAATAGGGTATATATATATATATATATATATGCTAATGGACTGTGTAAAGCATTTGTAGATCTATATGATAATAATAAATCATCATATATGTCTAAATAACATTTACATTTGTGTACATGTAACAGTGCGTAATCTATATAATCACAAATACAGATCAAATCAACCAACGAATGCATATATATTCATCAGAGTTTTGGAAGCAGTAAACAACATAGGGTCATTTCAACAGACTTCAAACAGTTAAAGATCCAATCGTTCAGACACAGATCACGTGGTGTGTTGTCATTTCCGGACTTTCTGTTCTGTTAGTCATTTCCATATGGATCATCGTCATCGGAAGTGAGTATACTCTCTCCGGTCTGGTTGTAAGTTACATACTTCACTGGACATTGGTCATTCATTATCAGGGACTGCCGAAAAATATATTATGAGAATGAGAGTGAGTACAATTTCAGGTATCAAAAGTATCATGAAAGTTATAACATGAATTCTATAGTTATAGTGATCGATTGAAGGTTAACTTGTGTGTATGAATGATGATGTGTTTAAACCAATGATTTTTTTTAGTTCAGAAAAGAGTGAAGATAATGAACAATGATCAATATTTTAAATCCTATAAAGAATACAAAATTGAGAGAGAGCAAACACGGGGACATGGACATACCAGAGTCTAGAATCCCTTGGGAGATGGAGTCATCGTTACTGAAGTTAATTTTACAATTGATCAACTCAAAATTGATCCAACAAGTACTTGAGGGTGTGTTGTTCGTTATCATCATCCACTGAGCATTAGCATTGGCTTTAGAATCCATTTTCATATATTCATTTACCAGAACCCATTGTAAAGACAAATATATATTTATCGTTACTTTTCCTATCACTATCAATTAGACAGAAGCTAGGGAGAGGGTCCTTATTTTACCCCCAGGGCGCGGCTTATTCTTCCCACGGGTGCGGCATACCATCCCCACGGGTGCGGTTTATTTTATCCTTCCCACTAAGTACGGCTTAGCCTACTGGACGCGGTGGTTAGAGAATTTGCTTTATGATAAGGAACCGCACCAAACCCAAGACGTAAAATGCTCCGTTGCAGAGTTCTTGACAGTTAGGAATAAGAGTCGCGGATCTTTTGCGTGAGACCTTAAAAAAGGGGGGGGGGGGGGTCTGTGTCTCGGCAGACGTTGGGGTGATAAAGAACCCTCGCTACTACTGTCCTGAGTGTCTTTCGTGGCATTTCTTATATAGCTGGTGATTTCTCGATATGACCCACAACTTCTCAAAGGGACGCAAAACAAACATACACACATACCTCCATAATAGAAATATCTAACATAAAAAAGAAAACAAACCATTTTTTCCTCCCGTCCAGGAGGATTTCTGATCCAGCACATCAGAGGGGCGTAGATGAAATTAATTATAGCTATAATCCACAACATCCTTTAGAAATAAAAAAAAAATTGTTTCACTATATAGAAACATATACAAAAGGATTACAAGTTCTAACTATTGCGAAATGATCAGTTTGGTGAAGGCTTCATTTTCGTGGGGACAAATATCACCGCTTGTGTAAAGTCACGAAAATTTTACTTCTAACATAAAAATAATTTCAAAAACACATGCAATAACTGATTGCATTATACCAAGAAAACAAAGGGTACTCAAACCCCACTGAAAATATGCACGGAGGGAGTTATTTCTACCCATGATTAAAATCAATGTATTAAAATCAAAAACAGTAAATTTATTATTTTTACGAGGTTTCTTAAAATTTACGTCTAATTTGGAATTCTTTGAATGTTTGCATGCACATAGGGCGTTACGTGGGTTCCAAATGACAGATGAGGTTTCTGGTGTATTGTTGTTGAATTTATGTACTTAAGAAATAAATTTCAATTTGGAAAATACATGAAGGTATACATGTAAACTATGGCGCTTCATGACGGCATACTTTTCATGAAGAACGTTAGCACTCCGTGAAAAGTATGCCTGCGTGAAGCGTCGCAGCTCATAACCTCGTGTATTTTAAAAACTGAACAATATTTTTTATTTTTACATTCTACTTCATTTTCTGTCAGAATTTCCAGTCGTTAAAATATATTGTTCACAACTGCAACACATTCACGAGGAAATGGCTATCATTATAATTTATGTGTGTATATATATATATATATATATATATATATATATATATATATATCAAAGATCAAAGACAATGCCATAAGTGTAGATACATAGAAATGAACACCGATTTCAAGAAACATATCTGGAGTCTGCATTCCCGCTCTTTTGGTATCTTTATTAAATATTCATGTTTACCAGTTGAATCCTATTTCTTTCACCAAAGTTCCACTAAGTGCAGGACCTGAAAGTTAAAAATCACATGCCATTATCGATTTAGTTCAAACAATATATGTATTTATTTAAAATCATTGTGCGTTAGAATCCAAAAAAATTACAATATTTAGAGATTTCGTTTTTGATTTTGAATTTTAGGTCGGAAGAATAAGTTGCTAAACTAACACTATTCTAACAAGATACTCGTATGTTTATAAAACATTGATGCCCCCAGATTACAACAAAGTGGAATTGTAAAACATTGTGTTTGAAATTGTTGTGACATGGCTTATATACGAATTTTCTAAAAGTAGGTCAAAGGTCAGTGTTAAGGTCACCAGGTCAAAGATTTTGCCACTAGAAATGTACATACTAAATATTAAGGTCTAACTATTATGATGTAAAGGATATGACCAAGGTTAAAGTTTGCCACAAACAGAAGGACTGACCAAAATCTATATGCCCCGAATCTTCGATTCTGGGGGCATAAATATTAAATGAAATATTCTTCATTGCACATTAAGCCCTCTCTGTCAGCCTTACAGTTTGCACAAATCCATTTTCCGTGTATCTTACAAACAATAAACCCCATTTTCTATGTCTTTTACACACAATTAACGTCCCGTGGGATCTGGGTTAAAATAGGTCCTTAGTACCCCTTGCTTATGGTAAGAGGTGACTAACAGGAGCGGTCATTCGAATAAGACCGCAAAATCCGAGGCTCTGTGTTACAGCAGGTGTGGCATGTTAAAGATCCCTCTCTGCTCAGAGGCCATAAGCGCTGAGCATAGGCCTAAATTATGCAGCCCTCACCGGCAAAGATAACGTCTCCATATGAGTAAAAGGTTCTCGAGCGGGAGGGTAAACAATATACAACCAACCAACAAACAATTAACAACAAATCGCCTCTCTCTATGTCTTACCAAAGGCAAATCCCAGACAGAAGGCAACATCTGCAATGGCATACACGCTACCGTAAACAGACACGTGACGTAAATCTACCAAGTAACCCATGTGTGGCATCATAGAGGAGTCCACCATTCCTGTGGAAAAAATAATTACTCAAGGATTGTGGATACTGCAAAAAACATGTTATTGACAAATAATTACGCAAGCATTGTGATACTTAAACAGACAATATGGACAAATAATTACTTAAGGACTGATGATACTTTAAAAATACCATGGACAAACACTCAAGCATTGTGGATACTAAGAACACATGTCATGGACAAATAATTACCCAAGCATTGTGGATACATAAACATGTCATGGACAAATAATTATTCAAGCACTGTGGATATTTAAACATGTCGTGGACAAATAATTACTCAAGGATTGATGACACTCCAAAACATTTGATGGAGAAATTGTGGATTCTAAAATAACAAATTTCATGGACAAACAATTACTCAAGGATTGAGGAAGCTTCAAACAAAATGGCATGATCAGATAATTACTTGAGGTGTTTATGTACTTTCAGGAATTTATAAACTTTAAAAAACATACGAATGCAATACGTCCGCCAAATTTCACACCCTTACATATAAGGCTCACAACATATCAATCAGCCCTCGTATCATGGACAAATAATTGCTCAAGGATTGTGGATACTTGAGAAACATGTCATGGACAAAAATTACTCAAGGACTGTGGGTAGTTCAAAATATGTTATGGACAAATGTTAGTAATTACTCGAGAGTACTTCAAACAATATAGTGGGTATTTGTCAAATACTTTGCACATACTTTCTTATAATTGAATACATCCCCCTCCAATCCATGCCTGTTTTTGCAATTTGTCTTCAAATCAAAATTTAACGAAGTATCATAATAGAATTGAAATCCACAAAATCTTTGCATCAGATGTTAATAAAATAGTGAAATTTTGCCTTTGCTGTAGATGGGATTTACATTATTTAAACACTCTAGGCTTGTGATATAGATCTGATTTACATTGTCAAAACACTCTATGGTATAGATGAAAAGTGAAGATAATAACAGTGATCAGTCCCATTAAGTGTAGGGCAAACGCGGACCCTTAGACAAGGTGGGATAAGGTGCCTAGGAGGAGCAAGTATCCTCTCTGTCTTTCTCTGTTTTTTTGTTCCGTATCCACACCTTGAAACATGTGCATGTGCGACTTGAATATGTGTATAATAATTTCTTTGGTTGATCATTGGTCAATATGAATATACACTAACGACATAAATAACGGTTTTAAAAGCTTCACCAGGATATGAAGTGGGACGGTAACGTAGTCGAATTCTGTGGAACCCAAGTGACTTCTCATTAAATTTGATCACGTAACACATCCACTTCATATGCCAGTGAAGTTTGTGTAATGACAGGCCGCGCAAGAGCGTGATCTGTTCTAATAAAGGTTTTCAAAATGTGCATGTGTTTCTGCGGAATTAACATTTAATGTATTTTTCATGATTTTCCCCAAAATTAATGATACAATTATTTAATCGGAGATTGAAGTTATTGTTAATATTAGCGTTCAAGTTGTATAATCTCTAGATATAAAACAAGCATATTAACTTTATAAAGCAATGAATATTATAGTTGTCAATTTTAGCTTGTACTGCGTTTGTTTCAGGTTCAATTTCAGGGTGTGCAGTGTTTCGTGGATTCAAGACTATTTTTGCGGATTCACACAAGTAGTGATGTATCCATGTGGCCTTGAGGAGATAAGGGGAGTTGAGTTCAGACAGGTGCTTGAAAACTCCTTTTAAAGTCGTTATCTTTCTCCGTAAAGTTGTTTCTACTAACAATTTTTTCTTACTATAGTAATTACGATCTTAATTAAAGTATAATTTCACAATTAACTGTGAATCCTGAAGGGATGGACGAATAAAATACATATCGTCATTGTGGTTCGCTCTAAAAGAAATAAATAATAATAATTAAAAAAAAATATATATATATAATTTCTTTCATATCTTTTGCGGCCTGATACCTTCGACGCTTGCGTCAAGTTGACTTTTTGTGATTATTCATTACTTGTATATATATTGGAGACTGACATGTAATTTTTGAAATGGCACTAACTGCCCACATTACACTATGATGATGCGGTGACACAAAAGCAAGGTTCTTGTGTTATGCTGAAATTTTGCAGTTCAGAATCGTTATAATTATTTGACTGAGGATTTCTATTGTCATCACTCTACAAAAACATATTTTCAATATAGAAGTTAATTTCAGATGGCCGAATGAGACAAAGAAAAGAGGAAATCAATCGAAGTTTTGAATATTTAGGAACTTCAAACGGGACTAGGATATGTATTTGACAAACATATAGCTAACCGCTTTGCTGTGGGTGTGTTATTGAAAATATAATGAGCTAGCCTTCCTTTCTAACTTAATAAAAGATTTTTTGTTATTCTCTGGTCGTATGTTTTCATCTGAGAACTTTTTATCAAAGAACTTTTAGTAATTTTGAAATCACAAATCTTTCTCCAAATCAATAGTATGAAAATGTATGACTTTTCAACATTTTACACGACCATTCTTATTGACAAATTAAAATGACTCAGCTTTTTGATATCATAGACAGCTTTTTCTTCAATAATAAAAAAATAGAACACGGAAGGATTCATATCACCCAAAGGAATGCTTTGTTAAACACAGCTCTGATCTACGCGCTATTATTAAAGAGATGACTTTCATGGGCAGTATTTACCTAGTCTTTGGTGACCAGGCCTTTATGGGAGTTATGAGATTGATCACTGTTCGTTATCTTCACCTTTTCATATGTGTTTTATTAATAACGATTAATGATCGTTCGATTATCGTAATTAAGATACTTATCTTACCTATTGCAAAACCAAGTCCAAAATTTGGTGCTATTAAATGATATATATTCCTTGAGAATGGAATCTGAAAATGATAAAACATATATATGTAAGGATATACAGGAATAGCTGTAGACTGCAGCTCTTTGAAAAAGACGGTCTGTCAACATATTTGTTTTTCGGAGAGCTACAGTTCTGCAGCTAATTCAGGAAGGAAGAGGGGCAAAAATAAGTGCAATTTCAAAGAGCCTGAACAAAATATACTCACAGCAAATAGGCATATCCCAATCACAACCATTCCTATCATTGCACTGAGCCACCTGTTGGTAAAAATCGTTTTTAGGAAAATAATTCCTTACATATTGTAAAGTTCTGGAGGTTTAATTCATAAATACAATGGTACTGATAAAATAAAGATTGTAGCGATCAAACAATAGTGAATGGAGTAAAATATGACAAACAAACGAAAAGGCAGATACTGGACACGCAATACCACTCACCTGCCTATCTTGTGAGCTAGTGGACCAAAGGTATTGGTACCTATTAAGTATGATATACTAGCAGGTAAAAATGCAGCACCTGGAAACAGAATATGTTAGTTTATAAATCATTATCATTATTAGTATTATCAAATACTATTGATATCATTTATATAGCACTATCCTCCCTTTTACAGAAGCGTCTTATTATGCAGTATAGTTTCGCACGTTAAATAGGCGATCTTGTATTCACAAATAACAACGCCACCTTATAACGAAAAGGATGACTTCAGTTTCTCCGTGTCAACTAGCCATATTTATGTAACAATATCCCATTATCACTTGCATACGGCATTTATGTTTTTCAACTAGTTCGATACGCGAGAGCATGTTCTGCGTATGATTACTTTTATTCGAAGCAAGCTACAGATAAATAAGTTGATTTTACAGGGGTTTAATCAGTCTCGTTGAAGTCAGCGTTTTATAATTTGATGTGACCTTTATAATGATTTTATCTGCAAATACAATACTGTCTGACGTGTTTCATATCCCTTGTACGGCCGTCCTTTATATACTGATTTAGACCACGGATTACTTCATTTGCCTAATGAAAATGGTGAACTCACGGTGGGTGTGACCGATCAACAGAATGTTTACCCCTTCTAAGCATCTAATCCCACCTCTAGTGTAATAAGGGTGCCCTACTCTTCATTTTGTATTTTATGAGATTTGTAAGGTTGATTGTCACGTGTTCATTGAATGTAATTCTATTTCTTGGAGTTTTATCAATATTGGCTTTGATAATATCAAATTATTTCTAAGACGAAGTTTTATTCTTCAAAGTGAACATCTTGTGAAAAGGAAGCACTGAAGTCCATTGATAGATCTTAATGTTAGATGCCGCCCCATCCCCAATTCTACATTTCTGTAGCCATGCTGCTATCTCAGAGGATTTAGAGTTCAAAGATATGGCCGATCTGTTGCATATATTTATGAGAACACATGATGAACGAATTGTAAATTTTAAATGATTACAAAATTTACAGATACTCAAGAACGGGTCATAAAGACCACAATAGGTAGAAATGGCTGCAAATAAAAGGTTACAGAATCACAATAATATTTAACCCTGTTAGAAATTGTTAAAGGAACAAAAATTGTAGTTAGTTGTATAACGCCCCGCTCGAGAATTATTCACTCATATGGAGACATCATTATTGCAGATATAGGGCTGCAAAATTTAAGCCTATGCTCGGCGCTTACGTCCTTTGATCAGAGACAGGTTTTTATCTTACTACATCCGCTGTGACACACGGAACATCGGTTTTTGCGCTCTCGTTCGAAGGACCACCCCATTTAGTAGCCTACTATGACAAGCAAGAAGCACTGAGGACCTATCCTAACCTGTATCCCCCACGGATACATTGCAAGACTGTTAGTAATGGTTATAAAACATATACAACTGTGTTAATATATTGCAAGACTGTTGGAGATGATTACAGAACTGTATGGTTCCCTATACTAGTGTGCTTATAGGGTCTGCCAAGGGGACACAGTAAATCCAGAATTCAGAAATTCCCGCTCTGCACAATTTAAGCCTATGCTCGACGCTAACGTGCTTTGAGCAGAGAGGGGTCATTATCTTGCCACGTTTCTACAAGGAAATATTAACCACACTCCCAACGGCCTCCTGTGACTTTGATTTAGAATATTCTTAATACTTTGAATGCTTTTAATAAATATGATAAAGTCTGAGAGAACATTTATCTCAAGGTTGTAATAATGGCATATTGATTAATATATGTACAAATTAATATTCTAAAATATTCAATATCCGAGTGTCTGATAATTGCCATCCTTTATTAAAACCCCCGTCGTCCACTGGGTGTTTATCAATATAAGTGAGTACAACACCGTATCATTAACCCAGCTTGTCCGCTGTTGATCTGTGGATAACACTGCTGAACAAGTTATCGACAGACACTAAAAATTGAAAACCGATTTATTGAACGCTAACTTCGGTGTTGCCTGGTTTTATTTATATTTGTTCAAGCAGAGGATGCTGTTGAATTTCACTGAATATATATCTCATTTTAATCACTAACTCAATTTATAGGTCAAAAGTGATTATCAATGATTCATATTGACGTAATTTACACAGCTTAAATATCAATAACATTTTGCATGTCCATTGTTTTTGCCTTTGATATCTTTACAAATTGTAATGAGAGGCATTTCCTCAATGATATTGAGTGTAAGGATCCTGACAAATATAGTACCTTTATTTTAACGGCTGGGAATCTGGACAGAAATGAAAGTACAAAGTAAATAAAAATATACAAATGCTGTTAGAAAATGCAGTACATGTGCTGGACCTTTACAACGAAGCACAGAAAGAGACATAAATCATTTTGAAGACCGTAAATTTCAAACCAAATCACAGATATAAAGATGTGATTGCTCTTCAACATATTTCACAATGAAATCAGTCACATGTTCTATTTCCAGTATCATTACGATTATATAGAAGGAACATGAAGTGTTCTCCTGAGAACAAGAACGAGAACGTCATCAAACTTGATAGTACACAATTAGTTTTGTTTCTTCGTCATATAATACTAGTAGTGATCGAGATATGACACAGATAAAGCCTGCAATACTATGTTCCTGTAATCTTAATATATTCTTTGGGGGCCTCCGTGGCCGAGTGGTTGGAGCATTGCGCTCAAAATCACAAGGCCTCTCGCCTCTAGTCGGCTCGGGTTCGATTCTCTCTCGCGTCGATATCTGTGAGAAAGTTTGCCAGTTTACTTGCGGAAGGTCGGTGGTCTCTTCCCGGATATCTGGGCTCTCTCCTCCACCTACAAAACTGGACAGCACCAGATAACTGAAAAATTGCTGAGTGTGGTGAAAAACAACAAACAATCAATTAATAATATATTCTTTAAAAAAATATGTGGAGGGGGAACCTCATTCTAAGAGGTTCGTCATTACCTTGTTCCCATTCTCTGGATCCCATGGTCTCATACATCCAGATGGGTAGAGACGGTTCCATCATGGCTATTCCCATGTTTGCAAACGTAATGGACCCTACAATCATTTATATTTATCTGAGAAAATAATATAGTGCAGATGATAATTTTGATATATCTTTATAATTTATTTAAGTCAAATAAATATCTCAGTAAAATGTTTGATTTAATATAATTATAGTAAAAGTTTGATATTTTTAATTTCTCATAATGAAGAGTGAAGATAATGAACATTGATTAATCTCATAAATCCAAACACTTCGATGCTTTGATTTACTGCAGTGAAACATTTGATACTTTAATTTAGTATTGTAAAAACAAAGATAATTTAATTTACTATTATAGTAAAAACTTTGATACTTTGACTAACAAATTCAATTTATCATAGTATACTGTGGAATCATGAATGTTCATGAGTAGCCAAATATGTACTAGTTTGTGGGGATGGATTTTCGAGGGATAACGTCATTTTGAAAATATACAACATTATCCTATAGAAGCTATTGCAAAGAATGACTGGTTCGTGGGGACGTAAATTCGTTGGGTAAAAGGTATCCAGGAAATCCACCAACATTAAGCGCCCACGAACAATAATGATTCCAACAACTAACTGTAGTGAAAATTCAATTTATTATCATAAAAAGTTTGGTACTTTGATTGACTGTAATAAAGTATTTGATACTTTGATTTAGTACAGTAAAAACAATGATAATTTGATATACTATTGTAGTATAATTTAACTACTTTGATTTACTGTAGTAAAGTCTCTGACACTGAATTACTATTCACTATAGTTGACCATATATACTCTGCTTGGCATTGTATCTTCCGTACACGACAAACGTGCATGATACACTCATAAACGTGTTCAATTTGTGCTCGTTCAAATTCCTTAAAGTTTAGCTTTACCTTCCACGTATATACATGTAAATAACGATGTGTTGTGGTTTATTTTCCATTCTATTGTCATGTATAATTCATCAGATACTACTGATTTGTACTGATTGTGGATATTCAAGCTTTGTACATAAAGATTGAATTACTACCAGTCATCAGGATAATACTATCAATTTATCTATATATAAAGAGAATATCAACCCGCAGTGTCCACAGGTTTCGGGGGTGGGTGGGTGTTGTGTTAATGAAGCTCGTACTCTTACAGGGTAAGAATTATCCGTTAATGACAGAAATTTGTACATCATTCTCAAAATCTATCAGAGTTGTCGTCAATTGTGAAGACAAGAAAATTGTCATGAATGATATTTTCCGTTATAGTTTCAAACATACAATTTTTTTGTTTCTGGAAGAAGAAAAAAGGTAGATCAGGTTTGTATAGAAAGAAAACTGATGACGATCATAAGAAAATACGAAATAGAACTCACGATGTGATTTTTGTAAATATTTGTAGATAACTGAATTGTACAGGAAGATGTGTAGGTACAAATATGTATTTCCAATGTATTTACTTTTGATATCCTTACAAATTGTAATGATAGCAAATTCCTTGTGAATGAACTGCAATTGTGAACAATGCGCGTATGAATCGTGATAAATACAGTACGTCTATCTTAATGGCTTGCAATTCCGACAGAATGAAAGAAGAATGTAAACATAAGAAATAAATTGCAAGAGAATATGAATTGCGACGCTTCATTCCGGGCATACTTATCATAAAGTGCTAACATGCTGCAAGAAGTATGCCTTAGAAAAAACGTCGCAGTTCATACGCGCTTGATGAAAAGTATTTTAAAAATGAATATACGTGACTTGGAAGTTAACAATTTACCTAAAAGTGTACATGTCTCTTGCAGGTGCGTGTTGTTGAATTGCTACATTTAATAGACAAAATGTATCAATCTCTTAGTCTGAAACTTACCAGCTGCTATGATGATGTATGGATCTCTAATAAGCTCGGATAAGGGTGCCCCTAACTGGGACTCCGGTTTCACTGATGGTTGTAACATGAACATCTGCAGGACTGAAAGACAACAAGTTTGAATACCCTACACTGAAAGTGAGGATAAGAATATGGTTTCCTTCAAATCTACATGTTTGCAAATTAAAATAATTAAGTTTTAATCAACGTACCGCCATCTATTAAAGCTAGGGAAGATAGGATCAGAAAAGGGGCTTCTTTTCCTGCAAATTCGTACATGACACCCCCAAATGGTGGACCAACTGTGAAGAAAAGAACAAAATCATACAAATTTCCAATTTGAAAATCTCTAGTATATATATCTGTTTTAAAAATTGTATATCAGATGTTTATATAAAGTCGTCCTAAGCATTGTATGAGTGATGAAAATGGCGTTGTGAAAAAGCATCAAAATCCAACTACACTTAGACATGAACACCCTAAATATTTCTAAAGTATGCTCGTACTATTGGTTTCCGTAAGAAAACTCTAACATTGTATATTTCTTGTACTAACCAAGCACTCCCATGGCGAGACCACCTAAAGCCAGTCCCATGGCATTCCCGCGTTCCTTGTCATCCGGGTAAGTCATCGCTAGCATCCCCATACCTTAAGATAGGTAAGAAAAAGTCAAAGACACAAGTGTCTGTCAGTCGGTATATCAAAAATACATTTAATATACAAGTGATTTCATTTGATATATCCAACTTATTTCATTTAATATACATATACAGCTTATTTCGTTTGATAGACAACTGATTTCATTTATATACAGCTTAATTCATTTAATATACATATAGCTTATTTCACTTAATATACAGCTAATTTCATTTATATACGGCTTATTTCTTTTGATAAACAACTAATTTTATTCAAAATTCATCTGATTTCGTTTTAGATACAACTTTATTGCAGCCCGGAGGACTGAGAGTTTGTGAGGTAGTGATGGGGAATTCGACGGGAGAAGTTATCATGGGTGTGATTAGGCAAATGGAGTATTCAACAATTACACAATTTATCACTTTAACATACCGTGTTGCTATTGAATTAAATATTATCCATTTGACACGAAGTGCTGTAGTTATTTGTCGTATTTTCATTTTCGTTTTGTTTAAAACATGTCATCTGAATATTTTTACTTAAACATCTTTGCACGTGCCATTTCCGGAGGCATTTGGCGGCAAAGTGTAATTACAAAGAATAACAAGAAAACATTTTGACTCAAGCAAAGCTGAACACAAGCAGATTCATGACGAAGTGAGCGATGTGGTCCATGGGCCTATGCTATTTCAATGAAATTAAACAAACCCCACAAAAAACCTTTTTATGAATGTCATATCAGTGATCATATTTAATCGATGAATCTTATGATAATGAAATAAAAAATACAGAGGAGCGATGGAGTGGAAGTCTTGCCCACAAGCACCTGTTGTATAGAGCAAAGCGAGTAGATATGGATTATTCATTCAAATTGTATAGATCAATATCATATTTATTACTGATGTTGAAAAGCGTAACATATAGATATTGAAGGCAAAGAAGCATGTGGTCACTGATAAGACCCATGTAAACCATCCTTGTATTGTCTTCTATAACCTGATACAGACCTAAGTGAAAAGTTTTTCTGATCAAATTAAAGTTTGTCAATCATTTGTGATTTCATGGCAAAACTTAAAGATGTCTTCCAGCATATTCCTATTAACACTGTAATTTCTCCGGGCTACATGTGATGGAAACATCAATGGGTTTTTGTTGTTGTTCCATTTAATACAGAGCTGATGCAATTCTGTTTTATTAGATATAAATCATTATCTATAACTATTTTTTGGAATGATGCAATTCTTTTAGGAGCCATTGCTATCTAGGAATTACACAAGGTATACGAGGTCGAAAACAATATATAGCAAACCCAGTATAAACGTAAACAACTTGTAATCTTTTACGTTTACATATCGTATATTAGTACTTTTATAGTAGAAAGGACTTTCTGGAGGACCAGCACGACGTACAGCAGTGCAACATTGATAGAATATAGCTCTGACTACTGTTTTACGTTACATTCTTAGAAACAACGTGTACTAATGTTGCTGGTGAATCACACCACTTACCTGCCACACTGGAGCACGAAGACCCAATACCTTGGACTGCTCTGGCAATGAAAAGTACCCAGTAGTTCTCCCCAAAGGCAAATACTGAAGAGTTATAATCATTACAAAGTTTGTGGAAGAATTGTGATATTTTTACTGTCAAATGGTATATACTCGAAATCTATTGAATAAATAAGGTGATGTGACTAATATATTTTATGTTCAGAAAGACGTTTTCTTTAAGAAATTATAATGTTGCTACCGTGAAATTAAAATCCCTACGAATATTACTATAATTTGTTAATATGGTTATTCTAGAATAGCAGTATAACTATCATAAATGTTGTAAATATTTCAATTATAAATCAAGAGATTCTCAATTATTTGAATATTGGAAAATTTCAATTTACATCAGGATATCTGCCTCTCAAAAGGAAAACACGACAGAAAGGAAAGTTACTCGTATGTACAATTTCTTTTGTCCACTCTTCAGACAATTTTTAATACTCACTGACTGTGGAGACGAACATGACAACAAACCCAGTAAACATTGGGATCGTATATCCAATTCTAAAAATGGAATGAAAAAACATATACATATCAGGATTAAAAAAAGACAGATCGAGAAAAAACATCGTGTACCTAGTCCCAAAAATAAAAACTACCACGAAAGGCTAAGATAACGAACAATACTCGATCTCGTAATTCCTATTTAAAAAAACAAATCAGAGATGGACAAACACGAACCCCTGGACATACCAGAGGTGGGATCAGGTGCCTAGGAGGAGTAAGCATCGACCGGTCACACCCGCCGTGAGTCCTCTATTTTATCATCCGCAGTCAGAATCAGTGTGCCAAGATCGGCCTAACAATTGGTATGGAACACGTCAGACAGTATTTGACCTAATGGAAGATTGTATTGGCAAAGTAGATAGTTATAACGACCATAGAATTTGCGAAATATGACTTTGGACGAGACTGTACAAACCCCTGTAATATCAACTTATTTGTCAGTAGCCTACTTCTATTTAAAAAATGATCATACGCAGAATAAGCTCTTGTATATCGAATCAGTTGAGAGATATAAACATCATATGCAAGTGATGATGGAATATTGCTACATAGATAAGGGAAGCTGACAATGGAGAAATTGAATAATCATCCCGTTCGTCATACAGCTGAGTTATTAATTTGCCGTCAACATCTATTTCAATAAAATAACTAAGTACGAAGCAGATGTGGAAGACTCTGTGGTGTCTTCCATTTCAAGTTCACTGGGATATATCGAATCGACATATGGATGAAAGTGGTCATTGTTTATAGATAAAAAGCCGTCGATATATCTAAATGTCGAATTGAAGGCCATAGCAGTAGTTTTAGTCTTCTCATGTAGAAGCTTTTGAATGCATTCTGCTTCATAAGAATATAAAACAGGTCAGCAAACAAAGGAGAACAATTCGTGCCCATAGGAATTCCAACAGACTGTTGGAAGACCCGATCATCAAACGACTGCGAAGATATTGTCAATGAGGAACTTTAGAATCTTTTTAATATCAACTTCTGAGTACTTGTGCGTGGAGTCAGAGTGGTATTTAACAAAATACTTTTTTGATGACTGATCACTAGATATGAATGTTTTATTTTACTATATTTGTTGAAGAAAAAACTGTCTATAATGTCAAAAAGTTTTGTCTTTAATTTATCATGAGGTATGGTCGTGTTAAATGTTGTAAAGTCATACGTTTTGATGTTGTTGATTTGAGAAAAGTTTTGTTATTTCAAATGTACTAAAAGTTCTTTAGAATTTTTAGAATCCACACCACTTTACTTAACTTATGTAATAGCATAGTACGTTTGAAGTTTCTCCTTACAGCAGTTAATATATTTCGTGAGGAGCAAAAATAGAGTTCTGTAGAAAACTTACGTTTTGCATAAACACTGGGGATCGGGTATCTAATTCTGAACAGGATAATGTCCTCTAGATCGTGTATAGATCTAATTCTGAACATGATATTGCCTCTGAAACCTTAGGATCATGTATCCATCTCTGAACATGGTTAAACACTGGGGATCGTGTATCTAATTTTGCAAATGGTGCATAAAGTTCTATAAACACCGGATTGAGTACACAGTAGTGAAAACAGAACAGAAAACTTGATTTATCATCAATAATTTCTATATGATAATCACAATTTTGAACAAAATAGTTTTTCTTCGCAAATTGCATTAGATGCAAAGTAGAAACAGCAAATTAAAGATACAGTGATTGTTATATATAGTATGACCCGGTTTCGATGGTTTTCGCTTTATAAAATCCTGAAACGCTCAACCACTTTGACAAGTCGTTTTCATTTATATTTGCATTTGGTTCATGTGTTCGGGCACCACTTGTGTCGCTTCTAAGCTATTTTTGAAGCTGTGAGTTTTCGGTTCGCATGGGACTTTAATTAATGATTGTTTGAAAGTTTTTTTGTGGACAAAAGTTAGTGGGAAAATATGTTAGGAATTTTTATTTCAGCGATAGAAGACCTCAACTATAGTTCATTGGTATATATCCAAAACTTTTACCAGAGAGCTACAGTTCTGTAGCGAAGCCTCAATATGCATTTATGAATGAAAACCATATAATGACGTCAGACCGAAGTATATTATTGACACACCACTACAAAACAATAATTTCTCATGTACACACTTTAGATTTTATAGTTTCCAGTAATATTTCTGAATGTAAATTTTATTTAAGACTGTTTCAGAGATTACATAATTTACACAAGAATGGAAACTGACCAGCCTTAAAATGCTGATTTGATCTATTGTATAGTATAAATTCCTAATTATACGCAAGGAATTTATCATCGCGTAATTTCATGAGAAGAGTTACTCGCGAATAAAATTATTCGCTTTTACTTTTATGTTGCTAACATAAATGTAAAAACTCTTGATCAGTAGATAACTCGTGAATTTAGTTCTCGCGATTTGACGTGTACGAGTCATTTCGCGATATTAATTACTCACGCTAAGTAAGGAATCTTCAGTACCCTTAATTACCATCATTGATGGTATGTATAGTCGTTCGTGGTAATCTGAACTCAATCATAGTTATTTTAAATAAGCAGTCAATTATTTCGTCTGTATATCATTCCTTGTACAGTACAGTAACCTGTCAGCTCAAACCAAATATCTCCGTCATATGTATAGCATTGGGAAGGACCTATGTCTACATTATCGTCTTGCTCTGAGATGTAATTAAACGAGAAATCCGTAGGAAGTCAGTGTAATTGGCCAGGGAATGCAGTCCACATTGAAACAGTTTTACTCGATAAAGTGACTTCATTACAAAATTAATCCACTCTTTGATCGCGCTACTTTCAATAACTTATAAAAATCGACTTTTACTAAAAGACATTTTATGTACTGATTGCTAAAATTTCTAAACAGCTAGTTGTAATCAGTCAAACAATTATTTCTACACCATTAAGGCAGCAGTTCGGGTCCTATTGGATGCAGTGGTGGTATTGGTAGTGGAGGATGGCGGAGATTGATTGAACGTAATACCAGTGATTAAAAGAGATTGCAAAATGGATGTCTTTACCGACTGTATATAACGATGCGCAACGCACATTAGATGCCCGAAGTAAATGTTTTTATAACAGTATCAATTGCCTTTGCACTAATTGTAGGAAAAGTTAATTTCACATTGGTTACAATTATTGCCGTATTATCCGATATTGCAGTCACCAAACATCAAAGTCCCTTTTTAACCAAAAGTAATTGAAGCCATACTTGTCAATGACTAATTTGAATTTGAATCTCAGTCTAATGTACTTTCCACTAATTGGTCTATATAGCATAAACCTCCTCTATGGACCTCACAAAACGGTTATCACCGTGAAGCCATTTGTGACGCGGGAAACTTGCGAGAAGTAGAGAATTTACAAACGAAAAAGTGCAATGCTGACCTGAGCTGAAGATTCTCGCTTATTATTTTGTCATTTTAGTAATAACTATGTAACTTGGATCTAGTTCTGCTTTGGTTCCGGAGGTTCAAATCAATCTGAATCTATGAATATTACGTACAAAGAAAGTCTCGAAATTTCTTATGAAACCGCTTAAGTGTAACTCAGCGCTCTTTGGTTTTGTTTTCGTGAATTTTCACGTCATTCTTTTATTTCTTTACATTGTCAGTATTATGTAACACTTTGAATGCCTATTCTAGTCCAATAAGGGACAAAACATAACTTGATACTACATTACCATGCTTGAATATTGTTCAGATAACATTATTTGTATTGACAAAGAACTCTTCGGAATCTTACTCATCAGTAGTATATATATATATATATATATATATATATATATATGGAATAATACCGTTCTTTGCACCGCTGTGCAAATTAGTTTTTAGGTTTATTCCGTGGTTTATTCCGATTTTTGTCCCTTCGCCTCCTTTACCAACCACCCTAGATGGTTCCTTCAATTTATACTTTTTTCACCTGTACAACACTTTTAAGCTTTGAAAATTTGCATATTGTGAACATTCTTAACGTAATAAGGCAATAAAATGTATCTGAACAAACTTTTTATCTTCATTATAAAACTTAGTGGTTTGAACAAACCTGTGTCTCCACTTTATAAACTATTATCTAATGATCATGATTTAAAGAAATTTGTTTCTCCACTATAGCAGGAAGCGAGGGCGATGGTTTGGATTAACTTCCATTGTTTGACCCATCTACCTTGACAGAGAGAAATAACCTTGAAATTTTCATTTGGGAGAAATCACTAACTCTCCCGTTATGACAGGCTGTGGAACCAAATTATAACTTTCTCTCCAATGGCGACATGTATGCAAGTCAAGGCGTGGTCACTTCTTCAGGTCAACACCATCCAATTAAATCACACATAGGCTATCATCAGGGACTTTACTTAAAACACACTTTGGTAAAATGCGACAAGATTGTATATTGCTAATGAATACATGTAAGATAATCGTACAATTAAGTGCTTTTCGATAGCCCAGGTACAAGTAATGGAAAGATAATTCAATTCAGAGTTATTATTTTCCATTTATATCTCTAATTTTTGGACTCATTTAAGTCATAGCTGAGTTCACTTGGTTCTGTCCCCGTATGTCTCTTGGATTCTACAATAATCCCACAATAACGGGAAGCTATCCAAAGGTCAGGGTTTAAACACAGTGTAAAAGGAGGTTATACCCGTCATTGGATTAAATGCTGTCTGCCATGTTTCATATCATTTGTTGGACCGTTCTATACACACTGATTGTGACTACGGATTACTCAGATTACCTGATCAAGCTGTAAAGTTGACGGCGGATTTGACCAGTCGACAGGGGATGTTTACTCATAGGCACATAATCCCACCTCTGGTATGTCCAGCGGTCCGTGTTTGCCAAACTCTCAATTTTGTATTTCTTGAGGGAGTTGTGAGATCGATCACTGTTCGTTATCTTTGCCTTTTCACCATAAAACTATCACATTCATTTTTATAATTTTTGGACCATTTTTATAATTTTGGACTAATTTACCTCCATTCCAAAGTTTAGTTGTATTTGACCTAGTGGTTCTTCCGAAATCTATAATGAACAAGGCACTGATGTCCCCGGATTACTTAAGAATTGTAGTTTTTTAATTTCAAAAACTAGATCAATGGTCAATGTCAAGGTCACGTCAACAAATCTGGTATCGTTGGAAAGGTCTTCTCACAAAAAAGCACATGTTAATATAAAAACAGTACCTCTTATGATTTGAAAGATATGACTTTTATTCGAATTTTCTAAAAGTTGGTCGCAGGTCAAAATTAATGTCACCAGATGAAAGAATATGGTGACAATGGAACTTTCCTGCTTCGAGGAATACACATACCAAATATAAAAGGTTTGTCTCTTATGGTGTAAAAGATATGACTAAGGTTAAAGTGTCTTGCCACAGATTCCGAGTGATGAAAATATTAATGTCAACAAAAACAGGTTGCAAGTAAAATCTTAATCCATATTGTTTACTTCAACTTATTAGCATGGTCAGCTAATTATTTTCTCTCCTGTTTTTTGAGACAGAATTTTAGTAAGGACATGTCCTCACACCACTTGTTCTTATTGATCTAATATTTTGTATCTACGTCTTTCACATGTTGTGGGTCACTTTTATGAGGACGTAATTGTGAGGACAGGATTTTTGTCCTCATAGTGCAGTTCTCTCCTCACAACTTCTGTCAAATTTTTAAAATTTGTCCTCACTTTACACGTTTTACTGGTTCTCTCTCTCTCTCTCTCTCTCTCTCTCTCTCTCTCTCTCTCTCTCTCTCTTACCTGTTCGTGACGTGTCCCACAAAGGGGTTGGCAATCAGCTGTATCATGGCTTTGGATGCAAACATCAGACCTACTTTCACATTCTCATTGGCTAATTCAGCATGACGTTTAGTCACTATTTGAATCTCATCAAAATATGGACTGGTTTCGTTCACGGTCACATTGACGCAGTTAGCGCTTGTATCCTGTATATAATTAACCCCTTTATTATAGGTGCTCGCCAGTCTTTGGAAATTTGATTGCAACGTCACATTTAGCGGAACACATTTGGATACTAATGTCGTCCTGTTGAACGTCGTATTCAAAATCTCGTACGGATTTTCCAGTTTTCGTAAGAAATTTGGTATAATGGGCACTGAAATGTAAATGTTAGTGCAATGTTTTATCCACTGCTAATTTTAGTAGAATCATTTCATATCCTGGGTTGTTGTATAATGCGAACAAATCAGGCTGACCTTAACAATATGAATTATTTAATTTTTAACGGTACTTATTAAACCATGTCAATTAAAATAAACCAGTCATTATCCTGTTTATTTGTGTCATATAATTTGATCTGTAGAATAGAAATATTTATGTACAACACCCTGGAGTCATAGAGTGATCGATACTGACCAACAACGGACAGCAGCATGTTGTCCAGGAAGAGTGCGATGAAGACAATGACGAGGACCAGGTAGCGAGACTGGCGACATCTGTTGATGCACCCCGACACTTTACTAAGGGAGACAACCTCCTTCACCGTCATACTTTACATTCACGTCTGTAAATATACGAAAAATTAATGACTGTTTATAAGAATTCACAATAAATACATTTTCTATTTACGAAACCGCCATGTATGAGATGGATTTGAAAGGTAACATTTACTATTGTATACAGTCAAATTTCAGAAGTCGATCTTTAAAACAAATCTATGGGAACTGTTTTTTAATTCGGCGATTCAGGAGAATGAAAAGTCCAATTCATGTGGGGAGAGAATCATCAATAAATAGATACATACTGTAGATTCTTTATTTTAGGCGAGTACTTAATACCGCAAAATGTCTAATGAACGTCAAATCACGTGATCATGAATTCGCGAGTGGTCTGTTGTCTTAACGTCTACTTCAGCAATATAAAAATAAAAGCTAGTAATTTTATATCACGAGTGATGATTCTCCCGAAATTACGCGATAATAAATTTTTCGCGTATATCTAGGATTCTACAGTATATTTAATATACTGTATGTGAACATATTCTAACGCCTTTCGCGGTGAAGCAATAGCTACGCTTAATCTGAAATTCTCTATTCATAGCCATAAGTAACATGTCTATGTAACGGGAGACAGTTTATGCTGGCAGCACCAACGATGTAACGGAATTCCGGTGTGCTTGGACAAAAATAAATCTAGCGTCTCCCAAAGTACAATTTCTGTCTTCGATCCTGAAAAGACCTCACTATCAATAGTACTTGGAATTAGAAAAACCTATTATTCTACATAAGTTATGAAACTCATTGTTTCCGTGTTGTACCCAGGTTCGGTTGTGATTCCCAGATTATGTTCAATACCATATTTGAAATGAAAAACTTGTAAAATTAACAAATTTATTATAATATACGCAAATATGGCTTAAGAGTAGTTGGTAACAAATGATGTTTTCCAAAGAAAATGAATATATTCAAAAGCGGATTGTAAAATAAGTTTACAGTATTACAATATATACATATATATATATATATATATATATATATATATATATATATAACATCTAAAGTTTAAAATTATGACACTAACGAGCTTTCATACACTGTCAAAAATACCGTGTTATTACGTTAGCGGGCATTCATGCAGCTCAAAATAATACAGTTCAAGGCTAAATATAAACTCCGAGATAGCCTTAACATAAAACTACTAACTGGAAAATATTAAGGAAAAGGATTGATTGATTATTTGTTTGTTTTACGTCCCGTCGAGAATTTTTCACTCATATTGAGACGTCAACAGCAGTAGGGGAAGTACCACAAATTTAGACCTATGCTTAGCGCTCAGGGCCGTAGTAGTGAGGGTTCTTTAACGTGCCAACGCCCACTGTGACACAGAACCTCCGTTTTTAAGGTCATATCCGAAAGACCAGTGATTCTCACTTCTAAATGCCGAGCGTTTGGCGAATGAGCAATCACTACCAATTTTTCGTCTTAGGTTTGATGCGGCCATGGCAGAAGCGGGGCTCGAACTCACGAACTCCCGGTTACGAAGCGAACGCTTTAACCACTGAGCTACCACAACCGGTAAGGAATAGGATATCAAATTCTACCCTGAACCTTAGTAAACCTCGACTCTACTAGGGTATCTACATTTTATCAACAAAACTCCTAAAGACTGTTTCCTAACACTACGTTAATTTTACTTACTTCATGTTGAAAAATTCTACTCTACATAAATGAATATAAACGAAAACGAAGTTCTCGCAAAGAAGGAACCTTAAGTTCTTGGTCCTAGCAGGGTGAGTAGATTTGCGTATGCAGCTCCTTATATGGAGCTGAAAGACCAAAGAGATACTAAAACGAGAAGCTCAATCTGATAAGGCAGGACCTTCTTAGACAATAAAATTGCAGAAAACAAATAGCGTTCGAGAAGACTAGAGAAATCGCGGGTATAATGAATTGCATAGAACAATGAAAGGTAAACATGTGAAGCATTGACTTTATACAATCTTAAGTCTCTTTCGAAATAAAAAGAAAGTATTTTACACATTAAAGACATGCTATATATGCAATATAACTACGTAATTCAAAGCTAATTCAACATCAAAATTGTCATATTTATAATTAAACGAAGTGCATCAGCTCCAATTTTGCCAAATTCTAAATATCCAAAAAAAAAGTAGGCATGCAATGAGTTACATCCTCAAATTTGTCCGACATATACGCATGGTGTGAAGGAAGACAATGGCATGCATTGTCCCTATAATGACCAATGGTCACCACTGCATTCAGACCACCTACATAAAAATAGATTCTTACTTAACGATTCTGGAGCGTAAAAACATTTGGTCAGCTTCCTTCTTGAACAAATACGATACGCTAAAACGAAATCATCTTGCCAAGTTGACAACTCCCAAGAAATCAGATCAAATCTGATAAAATCAGCCTAAATGTTACATTAGATACTAGAACAAGATGTACTGAGTGCCTGGAAGACAGGATACTCGAGTAACCAGAGAAAAGTATCGGGTGCCTGGAAGACAGGATCCCCGAGTAACCAGAGAAAAGTATCGGGTGCCTGGAAGACAGGATACCCGAGTAACCAGAGAAAAGTATCGGGTGCCTGGAAGACAGGATCCCCGAGTAACCTGAGAAAAGTATCGGGTGCCTGGAAGACAGGATGCCCGAGTAACCAGAGAAAAGTATCGGGTGCCTGGAAGACAGGATACCCGAGTAACTTGAGAAAAGTATCGGTTGCCTGGAAGACAGGATGCCCGAGTAACTTGAGAAAAGTATCGGGTGCCTGGAAGACAGGATACCGGGGAGGATTCTCTGCAAATATCTAAAGAACAGCATAATCAATCAAAATAAAAGCCTTTGAGAAAGATAAGTAAAACCAAATTATGGGGAGGGACCGAGCACAATTAGAGCACCCTCCAGGTTAAGTAACAAAAATGGCGATCGGTAAGAAATAGAACTCCGACAGAAGGAACGATATTCACATGGAACAAGTAAAGAGAATATTCTGAAGCAGAGCCTGCTGTCGAAGTGCAACCCTAAGTACCAAAAGTGATTTAATACAATACGACAAGTATGAGGTCAACCTATCTTCTAATAAATTTACATTTCTACAGGTGCATGATATAAATTAACGGTCGTATACTGATTCCGAAACCGTTAGATACCGATCGTGTTCACATTTAACGGACATAGTTCGATAATACTGTAGTAGGTTGCAAGTCATTAGTAGACCCTATTTATGTACTAGTGATGCATGGCTATATTTCAAAGTGGACGTACTTTTGAAATAATTAGTGATGTGTCAAAGACAAGATCATATTTCTAACTTAATCAGATTAGTTATCTATCAGTTGATGTCGCTAATTATCACTTCCAAATGTGACGCCACTTTCCATCAGCTGTGTTAATTATTCTTCACCTTGAAGTTTCATGATGGAATACTTAATATGTAAACCAATCGTTATGATACAATACAAAATTAATAAAAACATTCTACGTCGACGAGAAAGAAGAGAATAAGAGAAATATAGCTAAGTGGCAAAGCTTTGACTTCGTTTTCAATTAAGTTTGGATGAACAAGTGAAGATAACTGACAGTGTTCAATCTCATAAATCCTATAAAGAATACAAAGAATACAAACTACTACTTGTGTAGATTTTCCATACTGATTTCTGGATTTTATATATATATATATATATATATATATATATATATATATATAATTTCACAAGTAGTTGTATCATAAAGAAAAATCAGAACGCCAAATCAACTCAACCCGGTTTCATTCATTTTCAATCTTCCAGAGTTATGTAACTCTTGAAGATTGAAAATGAAAGTGGTTGAGTTATATATATATATATATATATATATATATATATATATATATATATATATATATTTTGATTACCTGGCCATAATTCTGTCATCAAAATGGCTGACGTTACGTGATGTGAAAAACGTAAACGTGAAATTAAAAAAATCACAGAACTAATAAAATAATAAAATATTAGGTTCTTACCTCCCTATTTCTAGTATTTTGTTGCATATCCCTTTGATTTTATAACTTGTCGAATTTGTAGGATATAAGCTCTGAATATAGTGCGGCGGCCATATTTCTTTCATTTTCTTCGCGATTATGATGTCGTGTACGTGTCTTTGAAGGCGTATGTTGGCGGGTTTTAATACATTTTGTATAATATTGATATCTGGGGATTGTGATGACCAGGTAAGACATTTTATTTCATCTTTAGTTTTCCATTGTTTTATTGCATTAGATGAATGGACTGGCGCATTGTCATCCTAGAATAGATAGTCCTCATTCAGAAAATGTCGAACTAAATCTGGCCATACGTTTGTATCCAAAATGTTAATATACTTTTGGAATTAATGTTGTCATCGACTTTTGTAAATGTTCCGACTACTTCACGAGTGACACAGCCCCAAAACATTAAAGAGAAGCTTTCGTTTCCACGAATGCCAAGACATGCTGGCCGCCACATTTTGTCTGGTCTTCGCCATACTTAAATGCGTTTGTTTTGGTCAATTACCACCCGAGTTTCCTTACTAAATATTACATTTTTCTAATGATGGTTTGCTGCCCAATATAATTTCCCTCTGCACCAATTTACACGGCTAGTGCGATCCACAGACCGAATTGTCTTCCATGTTTTCCTTCGTATAAAGTTAATAAATCTCAAACGCCTTCTTACTGTTCGTGAAGAGATAGATTGGGTAATTTTGTGTTAACTTCATGGGTAAGATCCGTCAAAGTTTGTCTTCTGTTTAATTTTACAAGGCGAAGTATCTTGCGATCATCGCGGACATCGGTTTTTTTCGGGCGGCCGCTTCGATGTATATTTTCAGATGATCCGCGCGTCTGAAATCGTTTCAAAACCTTTGAAATGCCTGACTGACTTACACACAGCATATCCGTAATCTCTTGTTGTCTTTGTCCACTTTTAGACAAAGATACAATCGCATTTTTCAAAGGGGTTGAAATTTATTTACTTTTCGAAGCCATCTTTCGATCTCCAGATAGTTCACTGGTGATACGTCATATTTATAAAATGACGTCACTATATTACCTTAAACAATCTCATACACGTTAACTCATTTTATTTCTTATGGCCAGGCACTATATATATATATATATATATATATATATATATATATATATATATGCCCCCTGTGCGTATGATATTACAACATCATCTCTTCTAAATGCATGTTTCCTTTGTCCTCTATTTCATTTTCTGAATACATTTGAACACTATTCATGTGATGACTTCTTATTTCGTAACCAGAGTATGGGTATTGGTAAATCTACACTGTGTATCGCTTAATTCAGTTTGATTTATTTAAGGTGAGTCTCCTTTAAGAAATGCATTTTAAAGACTACACACTGCTTAACACTTTCTGAAGACTACGCACTACGTAATCATTCTTGAAGATTTCGGACTGTCTACCCCTTTCTGGAGACCATGGAGTGCCTAATCCTTTTTTAAGCTTTTGGACTGCCTAATCCTTTTACTATATTTCGGACAGCTCTATTCTTTCTGAAAACTTCAGACTGTCTGATCCTTTTTTAAGATTTCGGGCTGCCTAACCCTTTTGGGGCCCTAACTTTAGATGCTGGAATATGATTGATGGATCTGGAATATTTCGGTGAGGGTGAACATGAAATGAACATAAACAAGATCAACCGGACGTGACGAGTATCCAGTGGAATCCAAAATCGTAACGAGAATTTAAATAATCATAGAGACCCGATACGTTAGTCACTGCTAGTCCCGTGGGTATCCAGTGTAAAATAGGCCCTCAGTACCCATTGTCTGTCGTATGGGGCGGTCCTTCAGATGTGACAGCAGGTATGGCATGATAAAGATCCCTCCCTGCTCAAAGGCGAGTCGAGCATAGACCTAAATTTTGCAGCCCTTCACCGGTAATGGTCTCCATACGAGTGAAAAAGTCTCTAGCAGGACGTTAAACTGTATACAACCAACCAACCATTGCTAACAATCGTATTTAATTTTTCTAATCTAGAACTGGCGTAAATCATCTGGATCATATGTAGATCAGTAAGGTCATAATTATGTAGATCTGTAAGATCATATAATTAGTTAAGAAGTTATACTTACCAATGTGACATTACATATAATCTCAAAATATTTCTCAAGTAATTGCTCAGATCTCATTGTACTTGTTAACAATTCATTAAATCCACAGATGAAGCTGTACTCTATATTATGAGGGAAACATACAATAAAATTGATAGACGGGTGCTCGAACACTTAGCATATATAGAGAAAATCAATGGATTTTCTATACCTGCACATCATTGTCTTGATTCACATTAGTTTACTGGTTATAATTGAAATGCGACAGCCTTTGAGTATTCTAGATATGTTACGCCAGAGAAGATACTCTGTTCATGTCGTTTGTTACTTGCTTCTCGGATATATATGATCGTATTTTCAGTGATATAAATAACTTACACACGCATTTACACGCATCAGTGACATAAATTCTATGTTTAGTAAACTATAAACATTTTGTTTGAATGGGAAGAATTATAAACTTTTGCGAAAAAGATTGGTTGGTCGTATATTGTTTAAAGTCCCTCTCGAGAATTTTTTTTACTCATATAGAGACGTCACCAATGCCGATGAAGGGCTGCAAAATTTAGGCCAATGCTCGGAGCTTACGGCCTTTGAATAGAAAGGGGTCTTTTTCGTACCAACCTGTTGTGACACGAGGTCTTGCCTTTTGCAGTTTCATCCGAAGGACCACTCTATTTAGTCGCCTCTTATGACAAGCAAGGGGGTATTAATGACCTATTCTATCCCGGATCCCCACAGGATTTTGCAGAAAAGACACTGTATTCATTCATGTTGCTAATGATTACTCTACACGTTAAGTTACAATATAGTTTAGATGAGGATATGTTTTAGAAAGCATCAATGATTTATGAAATGTTGTTATAAATCCCCGAAACATGGGTAATCATCTATTTTGTGCCTTAGCGTATATCACGGAGGGTTTGGACACACAACTTGTACAATTTACACTGCGTCTTAGCGTATAACAGACTTTGAACACGCCACGTGCACTCTTTACACTGCGTCTTAGCGTCTAACACAGAGGTGTTCGACAAACCACGTGGAATTTTACACTGCGTCTTTGCGTGTAACAGCATAATACTTCAGAACGCTAGGTAGTAACGGTACATTACATCCGGATGTGTAACACAGAAAACCCATGCGCACCAGGTTTGTATATTGGTCCGATGTTTTTCTTCCCATTCGAAGATTTTTCATTCGCGTAGAGCCGTCATCAATTCAAAAGTTGAAGTGCCACAAATTTTGACTTATGCATGGCGCTCAAGGTAGTGGTAGTGATGGTTTTTTATATTACCAGCCTCTACCGTGACACGGGACCTTCGTTTTAAGGTCATATCAACAAAACCATTCCAATGCAGGGCGCATGGTGAAGAAATAGTCACTGCCTATGCTCAAAATCTTACGTGTGATACTGTTTCGGAATCAAAATTAGAACCCGGGCGTCCTAATTGCGAAGCTCTAACCACTAAACTACGGTGATCAGTTTAAACCTTTGTGTACCTCAGAGACCCCCAGATTTGTCTAACTCTTACTCCCGGTGATATGTGCGGGGGAGAGTGAGAGTGGAGACCATAATGAAAATTGAGAAATCAGTGACACCAGCTACAAGTTAATCAAGACTAATAGGATGCTATGGTCGTTTAAACGGTCCTAACACTGATAAAAGAGGCATCACTTTGAATTAAGTCGCCTCCTCGCCATTCGATTTCTTTGCGCATGACGTCAACACACAAATACACAAAATTCCAATCGGGATCAAAATATTCATGATTAGCATACGGTTACTGAATCATCACTTCTCAGAAGTTAGATCCGCGAAAAAAAAATTGTAAAAGGTAGGCAAAGTAGCGATATCATCTGCATGGCGTCGCTGAATGTTCTCTTTTTAATATGGTCTTCTCTCTGACTCTCGCCCACCACATGTGACAATATAAAAGCGGGGATAAGAGTCAGAGGAATCCCGGATTACAGACACACCATATAGTTACATTTTTTGCATACTGTGTGTAAACACAGGCGTCTCGGTTACCCTGCAATCACGTTACAAGAGTCTCGTTTACCCTGCGGTCATGTTAAAGGGGCCTCGGTTGCATTGCAGTTATGTTACAGAAGCCTCGGTTACATTGCAGTTATGTTACAGAAGCCCCAGTTACACTGCAGTCACGTTGCAGGCGCCTCGTTTACACTGCAGTCACATTACAGGAGCCTCGGTTAACCTGAAGTCACATTACAAAGATCTTTATAGAATGTCACAAAGGTTTCAGGTCCTCAGGTTCATATGATACTGTGTTCTACAGAATATTGCAGAGACCCCATATTCACCTTACATTTCGTCCTAGTGTGCGACACAAAGGCTTTAGTACAGCGGGTTGTCATATAGTTCATCGCGTCCTATGCTGTAACGCAGAAACATTATGCACCATAGGTAACCACGCTATAACGCGTCCTAGATTGTAACACAGAAACTCCATGCATGATTGGTATTTTCGCTGCATCGCGTCCTAGCGTGCGAGTATAACATTCACAAAAGTTATTCTCGATGAAAGTACGACCTGTTATTTCGTTTTTTAACCAATATTTTAGTGTACGAATACGTGGTGTTAACATTTGATATCAAGTATCAAGTGGCCTATAAACTGATGTCTAAGGTTAGCGATAACGGGTAAGGGACGATGAATACCTTTTTTATCATTTTTAAATAAACAGATGTTCCCTGTAGAGTTTATAGAGTAATGTTTAACATTCAATAAGGTTAAAGCTATTTTTGTACATAATTTACATGTTAGTTATGGTTTTTATGCATTGATGTTTACTATTTATAAATGGTGCAGAAGCGCAGAAAGGTCATTGTATGAAAATGAAATTAAAATTATGATATTGTTTATGGAACGAATCTTTTCCTGTCTTGATTACGTTTTAAAAGACGGATCACATGCTTTTCCAAGCAGGGTAGGGATCACAACCTTTTCTAGCTTACTCTAAAGTTGGTGTAAAACGTATCTTAGGGGTAAGACCTCGGTTTAATTAATAAAGGTCGTTAAAAGTTCCTCAACAAAAGTATAAATAACAACACCTCATAAAAGGTGACGCAACCTTGGCAAATTCGAAAGTGACGTCAGAAAATTAAATACTGGATCACAGGTACCCGAAATGTAAACGCAGCTTTTCTAAATCTTCATAAAAGAAAGTGTGAACTGCGTGCAGATTTTAAACTACAGGAATACACGTGTACTACACGTACATGTACAGTCATACACATGCGCTACACGTTCCGTCATTGACATAGACGTTAAATATTATCTGTGTAATTTTGTTTCTAAGCCTATGTATAGAATGTTTCAATTAATGAGAAAATGAAAATATCAAAATACCCTGACTGATTTTCACCGCATTATAGAAAACATTGTTCCATTAGTTCAAGTTACAAATTAACTGCGCATGATGTTATTTATACCCGCATATTGAAAGTGTGTGTGTGTTTTATTTAATTGTTCAAACAATCAATGTTGAAAACATAATACATGAAAAGTACTCCCCGTCGACATCCATGTAAATTGATAGAGGGAAGGTGTCGTACAACTTTACAGTGTGTCGAGTTAATCTTTGGAAGTCAATATTTCTGCAGTCTGATAAAGAGAAAAATAAACATTCGTTAAATTGCGGTATAGATCTACATTATATTGCATGGCAGTATCCAGTGTTGTCAGACGTGAAAATATTAAATGTCACTCCACGAGCTCGGAAAATACCGACTAAGACTTGACTTTCAACTTATGTGAGAGATTGGATGGTGATTTTAGCGTTATGCGACAGACAAAATCCTAATTGGTTCCTGCAAAAAGAACAATTATAATCGGCCAATTTTGTGATCGGCAATTGCCGATATGTTTATTTAGATGAATCGTGAGAACTCCAATAATCAATACGAGGCGGGGTAGTTTTGCACCGGGGTCTACCTGTTATCTAATTTGTGAAAAGCCAAATTGTAGTATTCTTTTGTATGGTATGATTTGATACCTATGTCGATAATTGAAAAAAAAGTATTATTTTACCAAAGAGAACAAGGGATTTAACGAATTTGGATGTCAAGCCTACGATAAACCTATTACCTTACAATGCGTGAATATATTCAGCTCAACGCAGCGTGACGCGAGTTAATTGTTACGTTACACTAATGAGTGTTTTATGTATCGATTGGAAAACGTAGACGGTACTAACCATCTAGGTTTTCTTCATGTACATCTATCAGCTATGTGCTGGGGAAAATGTGTAAAAGTGTATTGAATATTTGGAACTATTAGGCAATATACTCCGGGCTTTCATCGTTTCATAACCTGAACATCCCTCATATTCTTATTTTGTTTGGCTTGATGATTATCCTCTTATATATATATATATATATATATATATATATATATATATGTATATATGTATATATATATGTATATGTATATATATATATATATATATATGTGTGTGTGTGTGTGTGTGTGTGTGTGTGTGTGTGTGTGTGTGTGTAAAGGCCAAGATAACTAACAATATTCAATCTCGTATTTCCTATAGAAAATACAAATCAGAGAGATAGGCAAACACGGACCCTGGTCATACCAGAGGTGGGATCAGGTGCCTAGGAGGCGTAAGCATCCCCTGTCGACCGATCACACCCGCAGTGAGGCTTAAATGCCGATCAGATAAACGGAGCAATCCGTAGTCAGAATCAGTGTGTCAACAACGGCCTAACAATTGGTATGAAACACATCAGACAGCATTTGACTTAATGGTAAATTGTACTGATAAACTAGATCGTTATAACGACCATAAAATTTGTGAAATGCTGACTTTAGACGAGACTGTACAAACCCCTGTAACATCAACTTCTTTGTCAGTAGCCCGTCTCGATTTAAAAACTTATATATATATATATATATATATATATATATATATATATATATATATATATATAAAGTTTTGAAGCCAAATGGAAAGGTTGATGCTTTCGTCGAGAAATGGAGAGATTGAAACAACGTAACTTTTTATGGAGGAAATATTGGTAAACATAAATGTTTATAAATAGTGTAAAATAAAGTGTGAATAATTTAAAAGGACCATGCAGGGAGTAGGAAATGGATTTATTTTATTCTAGATTTGGCATTGTACGTATACAGTTGTATAGATTTGATTGCTGATGGTGTGGAAAATGTTTTAAAAGGTGTGTTCAATGAGCAACACTTGAACAGTGCACAGTTTTTCATCTATGACTTTTACGTCACAACTTCGTCAGTACTTTATCTTTTCAATTCTATTTCCGCCTGATTAATTAAGGTGTATTTTGGTGGCACACAGGACACCAAAGTTTAACGAGGCTCGGGCACTGTTATTCACGTAAATGATAAATCATTTTAGGTATTTCTTCATGCAGAAGATGTCATTTAATACTAGATCTATCTACAAGTTTTGGTTCTGTCGTGAAATCAAGCGAATTGTAAATGAACATTTCTTTTCCATGTGGAGCAATTACGAATACTAAACGCATCTGGGAGACAACAAATGATCGGAAATTAAATGTGGCTAACAATTGTTCGTTCATTCTGTGCGGGGCTAGAGTTCCGACTGTTTCCGGTTTGACCGCTGAGATCGTCTTCTAAGACTCCGGCCAACCTCATCAAATATTTATGGGAATTCAGAATTATTCAGAAGCAAATCTGACGTATATACAAATATTTCGTAAACAAAAATAAATTTTAAAGCAAAACTTAAACAAATTCACCTTAAACCTCCATTCTATTTATCTTATGATTTTCAGATACTTTTAAACAGTTAGCAGCTATGCAAGCAGCCCGGTGGTGGCGTAGTCTCAAATAAGTATTGAAAATGTAATTACGAAGAACTACTTAACAGCGTTACAGATCAATGGTATTTCTAAACACTATCTAGAAACACGCCAGATTTTAGATATATTTGGGAATCATTGATTTGTCAGATGCTTTGATTTTTTTTTTTTGATTTTTTTTTTTACAAATTTTTGCAAACGTTTACGTTTTTGTTCACTGTTCAGAATGTGTGAGACCCTTATTTAGTAGACTTTTCTCATTCCCGAACACTGTTGTTTGAAAAAACATTTTAATAACACTCCCAGATGAAATGGTGAACCCTAGGAGGAATATTGTTAAATTTGTATTCACAGTCCCAATCGGTTGCTTTGATAAAAATCTATCCAGATTCTTATACATTCTTTATTGACTTTATTCCTAGCTTGAAACGTCTAATTCATTAGTAGCTCTAATTCATTTGATAAACTTATTTGTTGATAGACTAATCCATAAAGTCATTGATAGCCCAAATCAATGATAGTCTAATTCATGAACACCCCAAGTCATTGATAGCCTAATGCAATAATATTCTGATTCACTGATAGCCTATTTCATTGATAGCCTAATTCACTGATAGCCTATTTCATTGATAGCCTATTTCATTGATAGCCTAATTCACTGATAGCCTAATTCATTGATAGCCTAATTTATTGATAGCCTATTTTATTGATAACATTATTCATCGATAGCCTAAAAGATGGATAGCCTAATTCATTTATAACATTTATTCATTGATAACCTTATTCATTTATAGCCTAATTTATTAGTAGCCTAATTTTTTGATTCATTGGTAGTCTAATTCATTGATAACATTATTCATTGATAGTCTCAGTTGCACGTTTTTCCCGTCATATCTTTTCTAAATGGCTACTTACTATTGGTTTACTATTGTTTAGAAGGAATGAGTACTCCGAAGACAAATGGCGGGAAGAATTCTTCGATTAACATGGATCTGTTTGATAGAAATGGAGTTCATTGATCTAATACGTAAAGTATCATCTACAAAATATTGCAAAAGCTAGTTTTATGTCACGGCAGGTGTCGGCACGATAAAAAAAACACCACTTATTGTTACGTCAGTATGCGCCTTGCGTAGGTCAAATTGTGGTATTCTCTAAAGTTTGTCGCGATCGTGTCCCAGGATCGTGAAATATAGGAATCTTAAGTCAAAAATCTGAATATTGCGATGAAATGATTAAGAAGTCAATTATTCCAAAATAAAATTGTTATTCAATTTTCAATTTTTCGTCAAATTTCTAGTGTCTGCAAATCAAACGTTTCAGTTCAAAAGTAATGGACATCTTAGAGGTGATTGAAATTTTGACTTAAGTCTGAGTTTGATACATGATCTCGGGTGCGGGAGGTCGTGAGTTCCAGCTCCTATTGTTTCATGGTCGCGTCAAACTTAAGACACCAAAAATAGGTAGTGACTGTTTCTTAACTAAACGTTCAGCATTTAGAAGTGAGAGTCTCTGATTTTTCGGGTGCGATCTTAAAAATCAGATGTACTGTGTCGCAACAGAAGCTGAAAGGATGAAGAACCGTCACCATTACGAGCCTAAACGTCATAAGCATAGGTGAAAATTTGTGGCACTTCATTTAGAACTGGTGGCGTCTTAATGAGTGAAACATTCTCGAGCGAGACTTTAAACAACAAACAAGTAAACACAATACAATTTCATATTACTTATAAATGTTGAAATGAATGTAGCATTATTACATAAATATTTTGATTTAAGAAATCATCTCAAAATCATATCTCAGAATTACGAACATGAGTTTCAACTTTTGTTGCGTCAAACGAAAACTTGACACATACACGAAATATAAAGTTTTAGAGAATATTTGGTATACTTTTTTAACCATATATTCAACGTACAGTCCGTCACGTGTCCAAATCTGTGCATTTTATACCTTCCTACTTAATAATGTATACGGCTAGGTCTACAGATGTTATAAAACTATATATTATTTCTTATAGGTTACATATGTTATATTCACATCTTACTTTATAATGTACAAAATAGGTAGAAATTTCTTTCATTCCTTGTAATTTTTTAAATGCAAATTTCTTGAATAATTCTAATGAAAATGTTAATTTTCCATGGCGTAGGGCAATAAAGCCACAAAAAGAAAACGGAATCAATCAGAGGAAGTAAATGTATTGTGACGTATTCTTATGACGGCATATGATGAGACTAAAGTCAAATAATCCAATTAGATTGCGTTTTACAAGTGAAATTAAGGTAGAATCTTCCCTTCAAAAACTTCTTTCAATCATTTTATTTTTTTCCCTGTGAATGCTTAAAACAACTTATAAGCTAAATAAAAAAGTTCATATAAGACATTATGATACCTTTTATTATTTTACTCATGCTTATTTTCTTACATGTATTTGAAATCATATCCACCTCCTACAAAATCCTACAGTCAAATCTGACACAAAGAAGAATTAACTTACATACCCAAACTCACCATATTAGGCAATGAGATATGAACAACAACAGATATTTACTCGTTATGGGAATTTTTACAATTTTGCAATAAAAAATATATGATTTAAAGCTTACTCTGGTCACAACTCTGAAAGGTTGACGCCCCCGTATCTCAGCAAAGTTGATAACGGCTAGGTTAAAGTTTTTCAAAGTTATGTCCATCCCCAAGATCAAGGTCACGAGATAAAAAAAAAATGGTACCCCCAAAAACGGTCTTGTAAGAAGGAATCCACAGGTGAAATATAAAAGCCACATCACCAACCATTCAAAACTTATGGCCAAGGTTTACGTTTCTTCAAACATGAGTAAAACCCCTTGGTTGAGGTCATGAATTCAAAACGTTTGGCACCAAACGTTTAACGTCCAATTCAAGATTTTTTTTTTACTCATATATAGATTTCACCATTGTCGGTGAAGGGCTGCAAAATTTAGCCTGTGCTCGGCGTTTACGGTCTTTGAGCAGAGAGGAATCTTTATTGTGCCACACCTGCTGTGACACTGGACCTCGGTTTTTGCGGTCTCATTCGAAAAACCGCCCCACTTTGTCGCCTCTTACGACAAGTAAGGAGTATCCAGGACCTATTCTAACCCTGATCCCCACGGGAGAAAGGTGTTGTCACATGTAAAATATGAAGTCCTACCTCCAATTGCGGCGGCAGAAAAAAACAACTTCTCTGAAATCTAAATTCTTTACATACTATTTTCCCTTCAAAATACTTATATTTCGGCAATACAAAAAGAAACATTTTATCGTGCTTTGCATTATAGTCTCTTAAACATGTATAACACCCCCACCGCCTCCACCCCCATATAGACGATATCAACACAAATTGTTTTTGTAAACCTTGAATATAACGACATATATCAAACAGGCACGAATAAAGTATAAAATATCAATGATTATGAAAATTCGCTCCAAACAGGTAAGAGCAAGAAAGGGGAAGGGGTGCGGTCCCATTTTTACTGATACTTTTATGGGGGTGGTCTTCTGAATGCGTGTGAATTTTTTTTTTTGACTGCTACACCCTTTCGAAAACAATGTGTTTCTAAATCTAGAGAAGCAAGTTCAGTTCACGTACGCATTATTTGTAACCTACAATCTCGGATTCAAATAAATGTACTGATCTTGTTCAGGTAACGAAATATATCCGAAAAGTACAGTGCTTTCGCAAAAATTTCCTTTATTCGACTGGGACATGCAGATGTTGTTACATTTTAATACCAACAAAAGCGATGCTGTCTCCGATCCCACCACCAGCCAGATGAATAACCGGAAGTTAATAGTCGGTGTCAGGACGCGTGAAAGGGCGGTTCTACCTAAACGTTTAGCGTTATATTAGGAAAAACATCAAACAACATACATATCATTGCATTAGAAGTAGGGGTTTATAACCCGTCTAACGACACACATTTGGGATTTTTAGAAATGTCAATATTTTGTCTTGCGCTGTTTCATCATTGTTCAATAGAAAGTTTAATATCTAGCATCGCTCTGTCATGCAGTATACAGACTATATGTTAGTGTACTAAGATTATGTACAATGCTACTAAGATGATATACTGTAGAACTCCGATTATATTTATACTGTATACTGTAGTACGCAATTTGATTGGTTCGAATTACGTCAATTAACGCCCAATATGAGGGTAACTGATTGTTCTGAATGAGACTCACGTGACGTCACAATATAGTTGCGATTTTTATAAAAAAAAAAAAAATGAAGATTCACGTCATGTATACTGAAAGTAAAAATAATACTGTCTGAAAGACAGCCATCACCGTCAAAGTGAGTACTGTGCGTACCCTGTGAGGTTGTACAAGTTCATAAAACTGTATTCTCGACAAACTTTGTTGCTAAAGTAACAGTGTTTCATTCTTAAAGCAAGAGGCCCACAGGCCATATCGGTCACCTGAATATTAGTTAAGAGTATCAATATCCACAAGGACTGCAAATTATATAATCATTTTGCTGTTCTGCATAACTGAATTCTACTATTCAGCAGCAATATTCTTAAAACAGAAGCACCCACAAAAGTGTCCATATTGATAAAAGACTTTACATGATACAATATGTTTTATATTAACACTTTGTCACAATTTAGGGCCCATACTAGAGTCAGAATCCTGGATTTCTGAAATTCATTATGCTGGGACTTGAAAAGGAGAAGATAATGAGCTATCTACGACAGACGTAGACCATTTCAACATGTTACCTGAGTGACTCAGGTGACTTAACAAATCGAGACTTAGAATGGCCGAATCTGAACAGTTCTCAACAGAATAAATTTTGTAACATCGCGCTTAGATGCATGCATGTTATAATTCAGCCTGATTTTTTGATAGGTTTGTTTTTCAAATCAAAAGACGCAAAATAAGTTTTGTAAACTTTGTTTAGAAAAAGATGAAAACAAAAAAAAAGTCAGATCCTAATTAAAGAAAAAATATTCAAATAGGTAATACAGAAAGTGAATCTATTTTCAAGAGGACCATTCTCCTGTTTATTTGTCGATTTCGCCGTCCATTCTGAATAGATTTATAAGAACGTTACTGACGACACGACTATTCGCCTAACAGCCTGTCTCGTGCCATAAATTGAACAAGATTACATTAAGAACTGACATAATTAACATTAACGTGGACAGATGACTTCTCTCTTGATCGACTCCTGAAAAACCTAATGTATTTGTTTATTAGAGGAGTGACCGCTCTCGTACGTATTTAGCATGCATAGAAGTCGGAATTTCTAGCCCTGGTCGAGCATTTATATTCATAGAAGTTCAATTTACATAGCCATGGTGTGTTTTATCTCTATCCCAATCTCCTCAGCATCGTCAGATTCTTCAACAAGTGATAGTGCATTGATTGAATGTTACACTTGTGCTGTACAGATAAAGTTCTCCCTTTTGTTGAGGGGAAGAAGGGGTGTCGGCGTTGGGAAAGGTTACATATGTTTCTAGGATAAATTGATTATCTAATAGAGAGAAAAGGGGAGAGAGAGATCGCGAGGTTATGGGTTCAAGGCCCAGGCCCGTCAGCCCTTAAAAGTAAGAAAATGACGGCAAAGGTTAGCAGTAAATGCTGTGGATCTTTCAGAGTGGATCTAAAACCCCGACATTCCATGTCACGGTCTGGCACCATGTAAAACCCTGAGTTGATAACATTGGTTGTTTTGCAGCATTAAGTTTTAAGAAACAACAATCAATGGATTGTGTGAAGAAGAAAATGTCAGTATTTCAGTTACGTTTGTAATGACATAACATGAATAGAGTCTGATAGGGAACGAAGTTCAATGTCGCGCTATCGCACATTGACTTGTGATATACAGGCTGGATGATATAGAAACAGCACCATAAAGGATCTTGTACATCACGGTTAGCCAGACTTTGGATCATCTGGCGTGCCGGGTTTCCCAATTTAGATGATCAAAGATGGCTGAGATTGATCCAGGAGTCGTGGTACTTGTTGGTCACATTTCCTGCAATCCTCCTCCGCACCATCTCGATGGAGTTGATGTGCTGGCTGATGTGCGAGTCCTTGACTATCACTGCGTATTAGAATGACCTTACTATTAGGCCCCGTACTTCATATCTTTAGCTTTTGGTTTTCAGCCCTGCATGTTCCGGCAGATGAATTGCACGATAACTCAAAAGTATCGCGCTATTGTCGACACAATATTATACCATCGTTCTGTCTGCCATTACACTATCGTCACCAATTCGACTAAGACGTAAACATAGGTAGTGATTGCTCCTTCGCCAAACGCTCGGCATTTAGACGTGATAATCATGGGTCTTTCGGATATAACCTTAAAAACGGAGGCCCCGTGTCGCGACAGGCCTTAGAAAGTTAAAGAATGCTCACTGCTACGGCCCTAAGCACTAATCATAGGTCTAAATTTGTGGCACTTTACCTACACCTGGTGACGTCTCAATATGAGTGAAAAATTCTCGATGGGACGTAAAACAAACAATCAAACAATCATTATCTACATACAAATTGATGATAATACAGCCTAACAGAAAAGCACAGGTCTATCCCTATCAGGTCCTCTTAATTCATTATGTAAAACTCAATTGTATAGATATCTCAAAATTATTGATATACCGCTAAAGTACATATGATAAACTAAATGTATATGCTACGTTTAGCATTCTGAAGACTGCTATAAAGTGACTGGTAGCGTAGTGGTTAATACACTTGCTCCTCACAGCTGCGACCCGAGTTCGATCCTCAGGATCGGCAGTGGTTGAATGTGTGAGAGAATTGTAGTCACACTCGAACACCTTGGTTTCCTCCAGGTAATTTGGTTTGCTCACATTAATGACCCTTAGCAACAGAGATGTATAAATTGTAGAACTTGATCGTCAATTGTCGGAAAATAAATTAAAAACAATTATTCAATAAGTCACCATCTAATATTGAACTAATAGGTCCTCTACTCACCCAATTACGTGCTATTTGTTTATAAATTCAATCAGTCATTTCTTTAGCTGTACAGGATGGAGATGGAGATCCTCGATGTTACGTACAACATACTGTTTTTATTACAGTTTTTGTTCGCACGATTTTAGCGGACTATGACCGAAAGGGAAACGTTTATGTGAAATGTAGGTCATATTTGTTGTAGTTAAGCACTGGTCCTATTCGGTATTTCTACAGATGTATATACTTTATGACCGTGCAACTGCTACAAGGTTACAAGGCTGTCGTCCGCGTAGCATACGACAGAGTAGCTTTATTGCTAAGACATCCAACATGCGTCGTGTGCGGCCCTCGTAATATAAAATCATAGATACCTATAAAAGAAATGGCTTATGATGGTAAAATATTCATACAATCAGTAAAACCCTTTTAATATACAAGCAATGATTGCTTTGAAAATTCTGAGGCCCTGGGATTATGGAAAGCCAACGGGTTCAAAATTCTATTCCTGTGAAAGTGCAATGCACCCTTCGTTCATTGTAAATGTAGAAATGTTAAATTGTAACTTGACAATTGCAGTACTTTTTATATTAATGCAATGTCAATTCAGTGAGCTGGAATAACTGACTGTGTAAACGTTGTTACGCAATACGTTATTCGTTCAATGCTTAGATAGAAATGCGTATTCGAAACATTAAAGGTATCAGCGTGGAGTTTGTTCTTTGATAAGTATAAATGCAAAACTTGTTTTGAGATATAGGTAATTCCATTATTTGTTCTATTAACTTTGGAAATTGAATTCCTGTAATCAATGGTTACGGGATTCGAAAGGTGCCGCATATATCATGTCAATTCAAAATCCGTTCAATGTAAATTCCACAGTAGTGCTTCATGATAACGGGGCGCATGATGCATCAGAAACGTTACTATAACCTTTCGGAGCTCCTCTAGGCTTGTACCTTGAGTATTTTCCATTCTGCAATTCTAACATATATACTACAGTAAAATTGTCCAGGGATACACCCAAACACATCATTTATGTTTAATACCAACAATAATTATAAACGTGTATTATGTAATATGACAAATTCATTTCCGGGGGCCTCCGTGGCCAAGTGTTTAGAGCATCGCGCTCAAAACCACAAGGCTTCTCACTTCTAGTCGGCGCGGGTTCGATTCTCGCTCGCGCCGATATATGTGAAAAAGTTTGCCAGTTTACTTTCGGAAGGTCGGTGGTCTCTTCCCGAGTACGTTATACCTGGGTTCTATATTCCACCAATAAAAACTGGACGCCACCGGATAATTGAAAATTGTTGAGTGTGGCGGAAAACAACAATCAATCAATCAATCAATAAAAACATTTCCGAAATGACTACAGTGCATTCATATATATAACATTAGATAAATTCAGACTAAATTTGTATCGTTATTCAGTACTTGTAATATACATAATGCGTCTAATAAGCTCAGTGAGAAGTGTATATTACTTCACTTGTTCAGAAAACACGAGTACAGCTGGGCTTAATATCAGATATCAGAGTCAATTCGGTCATTTTCGAAGATTTAAGAAGTGAATTAATCAGTTCGGTTATTACATTATAGTCATCAAATGGGACCGAGAGAAAAACGGGCAAACGGAATCTCTTGGAACCATACAGAGAAGCAAAGCCCGAGATATATGCCGGTCTGTCTCTATGAGCGTCCTCATAAATGCGGGGTTACAGAAGTTTGTTTTTTTTTAATTGAACATTAAGTGTAAATCAAACGGTTGCCTATTATTGTGAATCTAAAATGTGGACATATTGCTTCGTAATTAATTTCTTTGGAATGAGGCAGACGGTTTACTACGCTGGATCGATCTCGGGCCTACATCGCCATAGCCCACTAACATTAATAAAGTGTGAATTAGACTCAGCATTACTTTATCAACACAAGACATACATTTTGATATAGTGTTTCACACTAATATTGCATTTAAAAACTAGGCTCCATCATTGATTATGACGTAAGCATAATTGCATAGAGTGGTCGGAAGCTGCACCTACAGGGTTGGTTTGTCTATTTACCCGCCAGTCACCGATATTCTCTTTGCATTATATCTGTGGTATTGTGGGTTGGTTTTAATGAATTTGGAAAAACAGTGCCACGATATAACGGACATGGTATTGACCCCCGTGCTCCATTGAATAACGCTAATTTCCACGGAAGTTACGTTAGTCACCGTTATATTATTCGTTTCACAGTTTTCAGGCCATTGTGTAACGATTTACGATAGTTGTCCACACTTGAACTTCTGTAATCATTGGAAAAGATCATATAAAGAGTTGCTTTTTCACCATTCCTGAAAGTAAATGCCCAGCTGTGTGCTTTTTTTTTTTTGCTTTTTTTTTTTGGTCTTTAAATATGATATTATCTATAACATGTTTTAGTTTCAGTGTTTTGACGACACAATTATGAAAAGAAAAAATTATATATATTCGAATAGTTGTGGTTACCAAAATAAATAAGCATTCTTCATATTTCTTAATTAAAGTGTTTCGCGTTTTAGAATTGGTCAATACTATTAAAAAGAAATGATGAATTCGAGACAGATTGATGATCTGTAAAAGAACTCTCAAGTATGACTAGTATTTGGACGCGGTCATGAAATCTACTTGACTAAGAAGCTTTAAAAGAACTCGTTTCTACAAGATTTTCTAGCTGCCTCTTCTATTTCATGCATGTACATGAATATATGTCAGGAGCGGAATAAAATGATCAAGGGGCGGAATGAAATATTCAACTATCAGCATTTTTAGCCTTGTACGTAAATTTTTCGTAAATTGAGATATATAGTCAATGTACATATAAATTTATAAGCATTGTACATATCGCGTACATCAACAATGTATAGACATTGTACATACCGCGTACATCAACATGTATAGACACTGTACATACCGCGTACATCAACATGTATAGACACTGTACATACCGCGTACATCAACATGTATAGACATTGTACATACCGCGTACATCAACATGTATAGACATTGTACATACCGCGTACATCAATATGTATAGACATTGTACATACCGCGTACATCAATATGTATAGACATCGTACATACCGCGTACATCAACATGTATAGACACTGTACATATCGAGTACATGTATGTACATACATTGTACTTTCCACGTCTATCAACATGTATAGACTTTATACATACCAAGTACATGTATGTATAGACATTGTATACATGTATATCAACATATATAAACATTGTACACACCGAGTACATGTATATGTAGACATTGTACATACCGAGTACATCGACATGTATAGACATTATACACAAAGAGCGCAATATTAAATTTCTATGTATCAGAATGTGTTTGAACAAATATATTTTTTAAAGTAATAATATGTCCATGCAATACTGGTATAAGTCAGATATCCTCCGCACACAATTCAGATACAACAAATTCCGGACTATCGGGGGAAAGGCAATATTTAAAATGTATTTCAAAATAATTTTTCTTTAGAAAATATATGTGTGTGTGGTAATTGGAGCCAGTGAGCACGAATAACCACTAAGACTCAGAGATCTGACCCAATATATTGGCATGTCTTGTTCAAACCACTTGCAAATGTTTTGAAAACCTCGAAATCTAAATGATAACATTTATTTTAAATCAATATTTTTCATTTTAAAACCAAATTTTCAATTGTCGATGAAAGTGCAATCATTCATTAAATCAAAAATTTCTGTTAGTGAAAAACATGTTTCTGTTCACACGATTAGAACAACTCAAAGTCTCATTATTCAGGAAATTCAAAAATTATCAATCGTAATATCTTCTTTCAGGACAACGCCGTACATTGCATAATCGGGCTCTTTCGGAGAATCCTATGTATATTCACATTCTGTAGAAGATGTTGAAAAAGTTGGTTGCAATTCATAAATAAACCCTTCAAGACGAGTGTTCGATTCCCCACAAAGCATGTAGATATATTTATTTCAATTAGTCTTCCAAATATATAAGCGACTGGCAAAACGGCCCATCGTTGCCAAAAATATAAAAGTCAACCCTCCCACGCGCGTGTTCGGCTCGTCCCAATCGTGGTTTCCACAGATTTCCTGTAGTAATGAAACTGACCTTTAAATTAATGATTTTGGGGGTATTTTTGTATCGTATAATATTTCTTTCTACAACATTAGAAATCTATAGGATGATTTGGCTAGTGGACAAAATGTGTTATGAATACTATAGATCTAGACTAACAGTAAACATGACGGTATTATCTATCAATAGTGGAGATAAAGATTGAAAAGACATCAAAAAACATTGATTTAAACTCTAAACGTTATGTCGGCAAAGTATAAAAAGACCTGAGGGGGCCGATTTCTAGTGAGAAGAGACTCTTTTTGTTTGATAAATTAGTTTTTGAAGCTTTGATATTAACCTATAGTAAATTAATAATAAGCAAATAAATTTTTTCTTTTATTTTCAGAGAGAGATTTTATTTTCGTTAAATAATCTATTTAAATGAGAGAGAAATAGAGAGGGTAAGAAGAGAGAGGGAGCTGAGAGAATTTTGTATTCGTAATTTCTCTAACGGAAAATTTTGATCTGTGTTATTCTTTGTCAAGAAAACAAGAAACATATTTACTATTCATAGGTAGATTAGTTGCAGCGACGTACAGAAGACACCGAGTAATAGCAAAATACGGAACCTCGATCCCGTCCCATCGATTCGTTTCATACGTACCATACGATATGTTGATCTTATTTATAACTCAATAGTAATTGACGAATTGAAAGAAATTTACATTTATAACAATACAGATTAATGGTAGAAGCATTTGACACTTTATGTAACTTTACGACAAGGTTTATGAAAGCCTAATTGATCCATGTTGGCTCTTGCTTTCATTGTATTGATTAGCCTGTTTAAAATCTTTCCACATAAAACTCGCTGCAAAAGCACATCCGTATTGCACACTGTGCATATACCGGAATTACATACCATATACACCAGAAACTCTTTAAATCATTTTATTTCATTATGATAGAGTTCGATTTGTGTCATCTCATGCATGTTTTTTTTTAATCAATTAATACCCACAAAATTATGTCAAACAAAAGAATTAATAATTTTCTCAAAATACTTTCTAAATTCTCACATATATAAAGCGCTATCACGATCAAACACCAAGCTTTCCTGTATTTTTGGTTTTTAAGACAGTATGTTGTTATTTTATAAAAACAAATACAATTAAGGAAATGAAGGAAAAGTAAACTAAAAAAAAAATACATGGGATGTTTCTCAAAGGACTGATCTGTGACCGATGTACTCTTCTCTATAAAATCAAGGAATAAAAGCCAAAAGACAATAAGAAGATAGAACTCACCTTCTCTCCAGTAAGAATGCAATATTCTCTTAGGTTAAAATCATGATTGCAGAAGATTTCTCCGTTTGAACTAATAATTGCAATTTCGTTACCACAGGATTTTTACCGCGATAGTAAAGCTCTCAGCCTTGCGTTACTTCAGGACGCATAACAGATATATATTGGAATCGGAAGTAGTAAGTTACCATCACGTGACTTGACAGGAGCGTGTTATGCTTCTTCGTGGTTCTTTCTGACCATTTATTAATGTTTATGCATGCGATCTCTCATTTCACGTCATTGCTTTAAAAATCTAAAAATATCTCGAGAAAAAAAATAAAAAACGCCGATGTTAATCACAGATATGCCCATTCAGTAAGATGACAAAGAAGGACTCGATATTCTGATGTCACAATAAAAACCAATATTCCATTCAAAAAATCTGTGTTTAATCGGTGAGAAGTCTATTAATGAATGTGATGTTTGGCGAAGTTATTGACGGCTTTTAAGGATAGCTGTTCCAGAGTAGTGTTACTTTACAGCCTCGGTAGATCAAAATGGGCGAGCCATTTAGTCGCATTTACGATTGATTAACACCGTGCAATTTAGAATCAAGACATCACTCCAATAGTATGTTGGAATTCAAATCTTAATTTCAAATTTTTGAATTGTATTGAATAATATTGGCTAAATGAATTCGTATTAATTTGAATTAAAACAAGTAAACCCCTTCCTCCAAATTGAAATAATGGGCATTCAACTTAAAAACCAATATAAGGGATCATGTACCAATGCTATTTTGTCTATAAAGTTTTTTTACTCTTTGATAAAAGGTTCTTAATTTATAGGTCGGACAACAAAAAAGTTCATGACCTTTTACCCGTTGACCTGAAAATCAATAGGGGTCATCGTCTAGGCACGACCTATCCGCTTATAAAGTTTGATGACTATCGACCAAAGGTCCTTCTAACATTTAATAACCTGTATATCAAGTTTGATGCCTGCGAAGAAAAGGGTTCTGAGATATCTAATGTACATAACATAATTCACGAAGTGACCTATGACCTGATAATCTCAAAATCAATAGAGGTCATTTACTAGTCATGGTCAACCTGTATATTAAGTTTCAAACTTTTTATTCAAAGAGTTCTAGAAATATTATGGTGGCATACAACAAATGAAATATAAGTGTTTTTGTGATGTCAAAAGACATGTTACAAGGGCTGATTGATATTTTGTGAGCCTCATATGTAAAGGCTTGAATTTTGGCAGACATATTGTATTATTTTTCGATATAATCCCCTTCAGTATCTATACACATTTGCCAGCAATGTTTTAGGGCCTTAATACCACTTTTAAAGAAGTTCTTTTATTGACCGTTCAGAAAGTCCTCTACTGCATGTATGACGTCACCATCAGACTAAAAGTGGGTAGCGGAAATGGCCATTTTCAGTTTTGGAATAGATGAAAGTCTGATGGAGTGAGATCAGGCGAATAAGGCGGATGTTCAATCAATTTAAAGCCACAATCGTTAATGACAGTCATGGCAATTACAGACTTGTGAACAGGGACATTGTCCTGGTGGAACAACACACCTTTACTGATTTTCCATGGCGCTTGAGTTTAACATTTTCCTGTAACTGTCTCAGAATTGATGCATAGTACATGTATGTGCCATTGATTGTTTGTCTCTCTTAGAAATAATGTACCATCAGAATACCATCAACATCCCAGAAAACCTAAGCCATAACCTTTCCAGCTGATGGAACAGTCTTTGCCTTCTTTGGCGAGGGTGAACCAAGGTACTTCAATTGTTTACACTGTTGTTTGGCCTCTGAGTAAAATGATGGACCCCCTTTCAGTCATAGTAAAAAATCTTCGAAGAAACATAGCAGGATCTACCTCTAAAATGTTTAGATTAGTACTCGACAAAGTGCGCCTGGTGCACTTCTGAACAACTGTCAGAAGTGTTGGTACCCAACGGGCTGAAAGCTTTCTCATTGCAAAATCTTCTGTCAGAATGGAATGTACTCTTTCCTGTGAAATTTCAACTGTACCGGCTACATGTATATATCTTTCTATAACTAGCCTGTCAGTCATCACAAATTCATGGACTTTATTGACCATTTCTGGACGGGGGGGGGTGTTCATTCTCAAGGTTCTGCCTGCCGAGTTTTAGATTCCGCCACCCACCTTTTTAGTGTAACATATGAAGGGGTATCTTTCCCAAGTGTTGCTACTATGTCAGTATGGATATCCTTAGGTGCTAAACATTTCTTATCCAAATATTGGATCACTGCTCTTTTACCGATTTTGTCCATTTTGCAGAAGTCGCTTTCCTTGTTTATGTCAGAGTGCTACCTCGTCGATATAAACTGACCAAATGACACCAGTCTTCGGTTACACAGACTTAAAAAATCAGGGAATAGTAGGGCTGACAAGGGGCATTGCTGCGAACCTCCTTCAATACAAAGCTCACAACATATCAATCAGCCCTCGTTCATTATATGCTTGCGATTGGACCGATTTCGTATTTATTAGAGGTGTTGAGATATTGTTTTGCTTGCAAAAGCTTTAGGGTGTATACATTCATATTACATACCAAAAAAAAACTAGGTGTCGCAGTTCTTGTTTCTAGGCGCAGATTAGATTAAGGTCACAATCTATCCATAAGAAATTACCTTGAGATTCCATAAGAGCAGACATTAAATGTTTCTACTTAATTGTCGATTAGTACAAATGTCGTCTTAAATTGCAGCATCAACATTAAATATAGACAACATTTTGCCCTTTTACAAATCATAACATTCGTAAGAGTGATCATTATATTTGATACAATAACAGTAGTGATTTTTAATAAGATTGATCGTTATATGCCAAGGCCAAGATAACTAACAGTATTCAATCTCGTAATCCTATAGAAAATAGAAATCAGAGAGATGGGCAAGCACGAACCCCTGGTCATACCAGAAGTGGGATCAGATACCTAAGAGGAGTAAACATCCCCTGTCAACCGGTCACACCCGCCGTGAGCCCTACATTCCGATCAGGGAGACAGAGCAATCCGTAGTCAGAATCAGTGTGTCAAGAACGGCCTAAGAATTGGTATGAAACACATCAGACAGCATTTGACTTGATGGTAAGTTGTACTGGCAAACTAGATCGCTATAACGACCATAAAATTGATAAATGCTAACTTTAGATGAGACTGTACAAACCCCAATAACATCCAACTTCTTTGTCAGTAGCCCGCGTCGATTTAAAAACTTATCATATTCAGAACAAGTTCTTGTGTATCGAATCAGTTGGGAGATATAAACACCATATGCAGGTGATGATGGAATTTTGTCACATAAATAAGGAAAGTTGACGATGGAGAAATTGAAATCATCCCCTTTGTCATAAAGTTGAGTTGTTAGTTTGCCGCCGGCATCTATTTTCAGTAAAATATCTAAGTATGAAGCAGACGTGGAAGATTCTGTGGTGTCTTTAATATCAAGTTCACTGGGATATATCGAATCGACAAATGAATGAAAATGATCATTGTTAATAGACAAAACGTCGTTGATATATCTAAATGTCGAAATGAAGACCACAGCAAGAGATTTTTCGTCTCATGTAGAAGCTTTTGAATGAATTCAGCTTTATAAGAATATAAAAATAGGTCAGCTAACAAAGGAGCACAATTCGTGCCCATGGGAATTCCAACATACTGTTGGAAGACCTGATCACCAAAGACTACGAAAATATTATCAATGAGAAACTCTAGCATCTTTTTAATATCAACTTCAGAGTACTTGTGCGTGGAGTCAGAGTGGTGTTTAACAAAATAATTTTTGGGATGACCAATCACTAAATATGAGTATTTCCATTTACCTTTTTTGTTGACGAAGCAACTGTCTATGATGTCAAAATATCTAGTCTTGATTTATCGTGAGGCATGGTCGTCTATAGTGTTGTAAAATCATATGTTTTAATGCTGTTAATTTGAGAAAAGTTTTGTGATTTCAAATTCACTAAAAGTTCTTTAGAATTTTTAAGAATTCACATTTGATTTACAACACTTCTGGCACACGTAGTGGCACAGTACGTTCGATGTTTCTCTTTCACAGCAGTTTACATTTTCGTAAGGAGTAAAAATTGGGGGTTGGTAGAACATTTACTGGATCCAGCGCTGTACCTTTGTTTGTAAGGGTTTTTGTTTGGGGATTCAGTATAGGTACGGTACCTCATGTTCATCCGCTTCATTGACTGGGATATTAAATGTATTTAAAACTGAAGCATGATTTTGAAGAATTTCATATTTTTAAAGCGCAGTTGGAGTATACGTGGAGTATAATTGTGGAATTAATGCCCAGTTCGTTTTGAATGTTGTCAAATTTGTCAGTTGGAACCAAAACATATTCCACGTGTAACCTATCTAATTCAGATTTACTAAACACAAAAGGATAGATGGTACGCATTTTTGTTTTGACATGTCTGACACGGGATTTTGATATTTCTCTTATACTTTTTATCCATTCTGACAAGGTATCTACTTTTTCAGATTTAGCCCAACGTCTAGCATAATCTTCGACGAAATTCATAAGTGAGATGAAGTTCTGTCCCCAATTGAGAGACCGAGGTTTTCTGAATTAAGGACATTTCAAAATAAGTGATTTTAGATCTTCATTGTTAACTATATCAACATTACCAGTAACGACATGTCCAGCTGGACTATTTGATACAATAACACTGGTGATTGTTAGTAGGAATGATCGTTATATTTGATACAATAACACTGGTGATTTTAATAAGATTAATCGTTATATTTGATACAATAACACTGGTGATTTTTGATAAGATTGATCGTTATATTTCATAGAATAGCACTGGTGATTTTTAGCAAGAATGATCGTTATATTTGATACAAAAACACTGGTAATTTTTTGCAAGAATGATCGTTATATTTGAAACAATAAAACTGTTGGTTTTAGTAAGAATGATCGTTATATTTGATACAATAACACCGGTGATTTTTTTTTGTATGGTTGATCGTTATATTTGATATAATAAACTGGCGATTTTTAGTAAGATGATTGTTATTATTGACGCAATAACTCCGATGATTTTAGTAAGATTGGTCTTTATATTTGAAACAATAACACTAGTGATTTTTAGTAAGATTATTCATTATATTTGATACATTAACACCAGTGATTTTTAGTAAGATTGATCGCTATATTTAATACAATAACACTGGTGATTTTAGTAAGATTGATCGCTATATTTAATACAATAACACTGGTGATTTTAGTAATATTGATTGCTATATTTAATACAATAACACTGGTGATTTTAGTAATATTGATCGCTATATTTAATACAATAACACTGGTGATTTTAGTAATATTGATCTCTATATTTAATACAATAACACTGGTGATTTTAGTAAGATTGATCGCTATATTTAATACAATAACACTGGTGATTTTAGTAATATTGATCGCTATATTTAATACAATAACACTGGTGATTTTAGTAATATTGATCGCTATATTTAATACAATAACACTGGTGATTTTAGTAAGATTGATCGCTATATTTAATACAATAACACTGGTGATTTTAGTAATATTGATCGCTATATTTAATACAATAACACTGGTGATTTTAGTAATATTGATCGCTATATTTAATACAATAACACTGGTGATTTTAGTAATATTGATCGCTATATTTAATACATTAACACTGGTGATTTTAGTAAGATTGATCGCTATATTTAATACAATAACACTGGTGATTTTAGTAATATTGATCATCATATTTGATACAGCAACACTGATGTAGTAAGGTAATAAATGATTAAGTAAAGCACGGATGTTATATTATCTAAAAAAGAGAGAAAAATCAATATTTTGCTATCATAGTGGGTTTGACCGGTCAACAGGGGATGCTTACTCCTGTTAGGCAATTAATGCCACCGCTATACCCAGGGGTCCTTATCTTCACCTTTTTATTTTCATTTTTGATAAAGGAATGGGATAGATTAAATTCTATGAGCATTTTCTATATTGTGTTAGTATGGAACATTCATACATTTTTTCCATAGATTCTCGCTACGATTTTATTGTAGTGGAGACGAAGGTCAGTTGTCAGTAGTCCAAATACCTCTATTGAGAAAATAAAGTGATCGTTTATTACGCCGTTGATCATATCAGCATCCAATGTTATAATGTCAAAGCAAGAGTAACGCGTCTCCACGACCCATGTGTTTTATTCCTCTATTTCAGTTTTGGGACGGGACTGTAAGATTATGGCACCAAATGTCAGAAGTGTGAGGGAAGGGGTCAGAAATAAACCCCGATCCCTCCAAATCTCAGATGTTCTCCTAAGCAAAAGACAATCCAGCCTGTCAAATATTTTAAACTTAGAAACATATTCCTCTTCCTCGAAATATATTCATGTTTTTTTCAATAATAATATGCTAAATGTATATATATTATTAATGTTAATTTAAGAAATGAATTTCACACTGAATTTTGAAAATACACGAGGGTATGAATTGCGACGCTCTGTGATTTCGTGAAGCGCTTTAAAAGCGATGTATGTCGGCGTGAATTGTTGTAATTCATATTCTCTTTTATTTTCAAAAAATAAATTTATCTCTTATATTTACTTTCTACTTTCATTTCTTTTGTAATTTTCAGTCGTTAAATTAGGCGTACTATATTTATTAAGATCCATACGCACATTGTTCACTACTACATCGACGCAATGAGGAAATCGCTATCATTACAATTTGTAGAGATATCAAAGGCAAAAAACATTGGAAATGTAAATATAATATGTTGAATGTATTGATACATTAATGTCAATAATATTTCAAAAATATTTATGTTATTTAATGTTTGCAGTATGTTAAATATATTTTTGCTATTCATCCAAGTTGGGGAAATATACATGCAGATGAGACATCTGTCTATATACACGCTGCACATTGATTTATTCTGAGATTTGGTAGCCCTCTGTCTATTTTACTTCTTACCTTTATATTGATTCTTTGTCTCCTTGGCATTTTTACTAATAAAACTGACGGTTAATATCTCATTAACTTTCAGATTTTGAAATAGATTTGTCTCTGTGTATGAATACACTTGACCTAATATAAATGTTCCCACTTAGATCCGGGTTGGACGTACCTCTTGCTTGTCGTAAGAGACATCTAAATGAGATCGCCAAAACCGAGGCCCCTGTCACAGCAGGTGTGGCAAATAAAGATCCCTCACAACTCGAAGAACGTAAGCGCCGAACATCTAGGTATAAATTTGCAGCCTTTCACCGGCAATGGTGACGTCTCCATATGAATGAAAAATTCTCGATTTTAATTTTACATGTATTGCAACGTAATTATTTAAGAAATAAGATACATTTTTTGTGTGTTATTGGGATATGACATGAAGTTGGTCACGTGATCAAATCATATAACGCCCGATGGCATTATAGCAGATTTGATCACGTACCAACTTCATGTCATATCCCAATAACACTCAAAAAATGATATCTTATTTCTTATATTTATATTTCTGTTTCGATTTGTGTTGTTCTCATCAAGCTTCCATACTTGTGTATGCAGACAATCGTACAACACAAGATATAGTTCGTTAAAGTTTGATCGAATAAATAATTGTGAACAATATCTAGGAGAGTATGAAATATAAATATTTATGTTAGAAGGATTTAAAAAAGATGAAACAAGCGTAAAATAAAGATAATTAAGAGCGTCAAGTTAACTCAATTGAAAACAAGAAACGCGGAGTAAACTATATACGGTCAACTCTGGCGGTCTCCTACCTTATTTAAATTTGTAAACGCAATTGCTAAACATATATTTCGACAGAAATTCAGATGATCTACGAGAGGTGACAAAGGATAATTGGATGAAGATGATGTTATCAGGTTTTTGGAAGGGAACAACGGCATGTTCATCGTTAGGACTCGTGATTGTAGCATTACACTGACAGATTTAGACGAAGTATAGGTACGTTGTATTTTAAATTTATTTTACTTCCAGGGTGTGTAAGAGAAGATAAACACAAACTGAAAGATACTTTTTGTTCAATCGAGAGATTTCTGTTGTAGGATTTAAATAAAGACTCGCAGCGGTGCCCTGATTTGAACAATGTTTCGAGCTCGGTCATGGCGGTGATCGCTATTGTCCGGAAACAACAGGTTACCATCATCATAAAGTGAATCTAATATTAGATTGCCAAAATGTAAATATCAAAGACATCATATGAATTCGTCATACTTCCGAAGTTGCAGTTTAAGTTGCAGATGGTATTTTTAAAAGATAAAACAATTGAACGGTATGGTGAATGTTTCTGTTTTACTCATTAATGAAATTCTTGTCTGTTTACAAAATAAATTCTCTGTAAATATTCTGATGCGGTTTATTAATTTTGTTTCCGTTATGATGTCAAGACAGTTGAAGGTACCTAGTACAATTGACTCAAATACTTTTGAATCGGTGATTGTATTCATACGCAAGAAAAAAAGTCTGATCGCGTGACTTCATGTTATATGAAATTGAATGTCAATTTTGTTAGTAGTGTCATATATGGGAAAACATCAGTAAATGTAAATATTTAGTTATGACGCCACAAAAATGTTGTTCATACTTAGTACATTTTTTTTGTAAAATTATCACACTCAGTGGTGGATCCAGCGCCGGGTGCACGCCAATCACCTCATAAATGTGATCCAGTTTTTTGAAATATAGAAATATGTCCAAGAAGCTACTTTTACGGTAAAGAATATACATCTTATGTTGTTAGAACTCTGAGACTTTACGGCACTTCACCAGAGCTTCGTCCTTGACCTACTGATCGAGGGCTTTGACACAGACCCCAGTCTTTTACTGCACCACCCGTTAGGAATTTTCTGGATCCGCTAATGATATTTCAAGTCGATAATTTTGGATGGGAAACACAACACAGGCGTTATCAGATTGTGGTGATATAATGAGTAAAATGGTTTATTCAATTAAGTATGTGAAAATTGTATCTATTTGATATATGCTTCAATAATATCAAGATCATACCGATGGTATTTTGAACTTTTAAATGTTGCCGAAAATAGTTTATTTTGTGATAAATTATATAGAAAGGAGCTATTTTCTTTAACACATGAGGGAGATTCTCTCTGTTGTATATATTTTGTTTGCTGGGGGAAAAATCCTTCTCTATAGTAGTAATTCCGTACATCACCATTTAGGCAACTAGAACATCGTTCGACTTTTTCCGTCAATTCGAGACTTGACGGGAAAGGTCTAGCGATGTTCCGATTATGATTTAGGTAGACAGTATTGCATTCTGGGAAATGAGAGAATAAAACACCCACACTGGTGATGAGTCTGTTGAGTACTTGAATATAACACTTTCTCAAAATTATTAATACTAATGAAATTTGATGACCATTGTCAACTTCAAACTAAATTAATGTCATACTTTTATGAGGATTATATTAATTATTTGGGACAGCTTTATTTTACATGCCTTATAGTTTTAATCAAAAGAATCGATTTAAATTTCAACATCATTCCCTAATGTGATTCTTATCGCCAGTGTGTAAACTCTCTCCGTGATGTCAAGCAGTCACTTACGCATGCGCGCGCATACACGTGCATGTAGGTACGATACTTTGTATTATTAAGGTATAAAATATTAATGTGTAGGGGTTTTTCGTATAATGTAGATGTACGATGAAAACATGGCCGGAATAATTTGTAACATCGGCAAAGCGGATTCAGCAGTTCATTTTTCTTTGTGTCCTTTGCACATGTAGTACAAAGAACCCAGACATTTATTCCTTACCAGTATATTTTGTAAAATATAGATTTTCATTTCACTTCAAGTTGAAAAGTCAGTGCTTTTACAGAGAAATAAAATACATTTGAATAACATGTATTTATATACTGGCAAAACATTGGTGACTATAAATATGACCAATTGCATCACTGTACCCCATACCATTACACACAGAAGTGCGCCAGGCATGATTAAAGGGCGTGTTAGAATCGACCTATGAAATACTCGAGAGAGGGAGAAAACCACGAAGAAATCACAGCATTGAACTGTTCAATACGTTATTAAAGAGAACAAATACTGAATTAATCACAAATGCTATCATTTGTCAAATCTACAAAGGTTTGTGTTTCTGACAATTGACTCAGTATTAAAGCTACAGCAATTCAAACAATCTCTGTTTGCTATCGAAGATCAGCCCATATCATCGAAGTTCCCCGTGGAGTTGTTAAATGTTGAGAATCGGATTCCTTCATGATGGCCCGATCTGATTTCAAACAATAGATTTATTTTTAATGATGATTAATAATAAAATTATTTCTTGTGTCTAAATTCCATGACGGAAATACTTGTGTAATTTCAGTTTTGATTTCTTCATCAGAAATAAATTGCTATTTATTTCTCAAGGATTGTGAATTTGTATCGACTTCTGACACCGAATTTACGACAACCAAACGCTTTCTGAAGTCAGTCTTTCAGGAATACAGACAAAGGAACACAACTCTAATTAGACAGTAGCGATTTAAAATCACTGGAATTTATGTTTATTCTAGACTTTATTTTGTTTATTCTAAATTTGTTAAACATTTATGTGGGGTTTTTTTCTATACTGGTTATATATTTAATATATGTTTATTCTAAACTTGTTAGACATTCATATATATTTTTGTTGGTTTGTTTGGTCCCCCTTTATTGTTAGATGTATGTATCTTTATTCTAAACTAGTTACATATTTACCTGTTTTTTTCTTCTTCTATATTTATATGTTTATTCCAGACATGTTAGATGTTTATATCCGCTTTCTAGATATTTTTTTTTAATTTTTAGATATTATATGTTTATTGTGAGATATTCATATATTTGTTCAAAACTTGTTAGATATCAATTCTTAAATCGAAACAAGATACTCACAAAAATGTTGATGTTACAGTAGTTTCAACAGCATTTCGCAAATTCTGCAGTCGTTATAATGATCTAATTTATCATTCAGAACCTTCTAGGTTGAATACTGCCTTATTGAGTGTTTCATACTCATTGATAAGCCGTTCTTTACTGACCGGTTTAAGGGAATGATTACTCCTACTAGACACCTGATCCCACGTCTGGTATGCCCAGGTGTCCGTTTGCCTTCTCTTAATTCTGTATAATATATAGGATTGTTGAAAATGATACATTTTCGGTAGAAGATCATCATATTTTCGTTCCTTTGTTTATTTATATTTATGTGCTCATTCTAGATTTGTTTGATGCTGATATGTTTGTTCTATACTTTTAGATTTGTCAGATAATTCTATCGCTATTGTAAACTTGTTAGACGTTAGCAAAGTAACTTCGAGAACCGTTTTGAATCAAATACAAGTGGCAAAACACACTGCGATGGCAACTCTTACAACAATGAATAAATAAACGTTTAATCAATTCAAGTCTACGTGATGAAATGTAAATTAAAACCCTTGTCTAAAGTCATATAGTTATAAAATGCACCATTTTTACATGATTTCGGTAAAATCTTTATTTTCAAGTTAAACATTATTTTACCTAAATCATACACAAACTACAGAATTAAACAAACAAAATATATTGCTTTTTATTCCTTTCATCATCAAAAGTTGCCCCTTCATTTTAATGATATTGGGAAATGTAGAGCTAAAGTGATTACGTACAAAGTGAATTCGTCAATTCCTAAGTTTGATTACCTGAATCATAGCGAAGGTGCTCATGACACTTTAAAAGACTTAATCGACAGTCATTGAACCCGTCTGAAGATCGTTCAATTCCTATCACTAGACGCACTTCTTCAATCTGTGAGTTATCCGATTCCTATCACTAGATGTACTTCTTCAATCTGTGAGTTATCCGATTCCTGTCATAAGACGCACTTCTTTAATCTGTGAGATTATCTGATTTCTGTCACGAGACGCGCTTCCTCAGTCTGTGAAATTATCTTATTCCTGTCACTAGACATGCTTCTTCAGTCTGTGAAATTATCTTATTTCTGTCATTAGGAGCACTTTTTCAGTCTGTGAAATTATCGTATTTCTGTCATTAGGGGCACTTTTTCAGTCTGTGAAATTATCACATTCCTGTCACTAGACGCGCTTCATAAGTCTGTGAATTTATCTGATTTGTGTAACTAGATGCGCTTCTCCAGTCTATGAAATATCTGATTCCTGTCACTAGATATGCTTTTTCAGTCTGTGAAATTATCTGATTCCTGTCACGAGACGCACTTCTTCAGTCTGTGAAATTATCACATTCCTGTCACTAGACGAGGTTCTTCAGTTTGTGAAATTATCCGATCACTAACATTGGGCGCGCTTCTTCAGTCTGTGAAATTATCTGATTTCTGTCACGAGACGCGCTTCTTCAGTCTGTGAAATTATCGTATTTCTGTCATTAGGGGCACTTTTTCAGTCTGTGAAATTATCACATTCCTGTCACTAGACGCGCTTCATCAGCCTGTGAATTTATCTGATTTGTGTCTCTAGATGCGCTTCTCCAGTCTATGAAATTATCTGATTCCTGTCACTAGACGAGGTTTTTCAGTTTGTGAAATTATCCGATTCCTAACAATGGGCGCGATTCTTCAATCTGTGAAATTATCTGATTTCTGTTGCGAGACGCGCTTCTTCAATTATCGTATTTCTGTCATTAGGGGCATTTTTTCAGTCTGTGAAATTATCAGATTCCTGTCACTAGACGCGCTTCATCAGCCTGTGAATTTATCTGATTTGTGTCTCTAGACGCGCTTCTCCAGTCTATGAAATATCTGATTCCTGTCACTAGACATGCTTTTTCAGTCTGTGAAATTATCTGATTCCTGTCACGAGACGCACTTCTTCAGTCTGTGAAATTATCACATTCCTGTCACTAGACGAGGTTCTTCAGTCTGTGAGATTATCTTATTCCTGTCACGAGACGCGCTTCTTCAGTCTGTGAAATTATCTGATTTCTGTCACGAGACGCGCTTCTTCAGTCTGAGAAATTATCGTATTTCTGTCATTAGGGACACTATTTCAGTCTGTGAAATTATCACATTCCTGTCACTAGACGCGCTTCATAAGTCTGTGAAATTATTTGATTCCTGTCACTAGACACCGCTTCTTCAGTCTGTGATATTATCTTACTTCTGTCCCTAGACGCGCTTTTTCAGTCTGTGAAATTATCTTATTTCTGTCATTAGGGGCACTTTTTCAGTCTGTGAAATTATCCCATTCCTGTCACTAGACGAGGTTCTTCAGTCTGTGAAATTATCAGATTCCTGTCACTAGACGCGTTTCATCAGTCTGTGAATTTATCCGATTTGTGTCACTAGACGCGCTTTTCCAGTCTATGAAATATCTGGTTCCTGTCACTAGATATGCTTTTTCAGTCTGTGAAATTATCTGATTCCTGTCACGAGACGCACTTCTTCAGTCTGTGAAATTATCACATTCCTGTCACTAGACGAGGTTCTTCAGTCTGTGAGATTATCTTATTCCTGTCACGAGACGCGCTTCTTCAGTCTATGAAATCATCTTATTTCTGTTGCGAGACGCGCTTCTTCAGTCTGAGAAATTATCTTATTTCTGTCATTAGGGGCACTTTTTCAGTCTGTGAAGTTATCACATTCTTGTCACTAGACACCGCTTTTTTGGTTTTTTTTTTTTTTTTTTGGTTTTTTTTGGGGTTTTTTTTTTGTTTTTTGGGGTTTTTTTTTGTTTTGTTTTGTTTTGTTTTGTTTTGTTTTGTTTGTTATTGTTTGTTAGAACACAATTATCATATAATGTAAAGGGGTCTACAATAACTCATCGATACAACAACTTGTAGATAAGAAAGTTGTAGAATGGAAAGCTTGTAGATACGACAATTTATCGACACTCAACAAAACTAGTCGTAAAAAATAAAACAGGAATGTTAATTTTGTTGATGTTTTTAATTAACATTTAACACACTATTCAATATTTCAATAAGAAATATATGTACCAAGCCCTTATTATATTTCAGAGTGTTTCCGTTTTCTATACCTGAAGAAAATTGAGACACTATGTATGATTTTTGTTTGTTTGTTTGTTTCTTGTAAGTTCCTTCTTGCGTTAAAGATTGATCTCTTCATCACGCATAATGGAACTTGCAGTTCTGGACTGTTCTCCTCGAGAAGAATATTGGGTGCCTTACGCTGACTACGCACTTCTAAAACATTTGTTGTGTGGGAGTCATTAGCTATTTACTTTTGTAATGATTTGTCACAGAAGTGAGTGTTGACTTCATGGCTATACTAGAAAAAGTATTACATAGTAGTTTCTAGCAGGCATTTTTAAAAACTTGATCTTGCATTAGATTTACATTCAAGAAATGTCTGAGTCTGTGGTCATTTGAAAAAAAAATATAAATACTTAACGTACATCAGTTTACGATATAAGGTTGTTCTTAAAGACGAGCAAACTTGGTTAAGAAAGCTATACTTATACGTTCGATGAGTTGACATTGGGTGAATCGTACCTTCGGTGAGTTGTCGTTCGATGAGTTGTCCGGTACAGAATGTAAAGTATTGGTTATACTCTGATTACAGTCACTATCTTTATCATCATGCAATATAATGTATATTGGCTATGTTTATTGAATACAATTCCTGTTACAATCATTTTATTATATCTTCAATGACAAACTACTCCCGCATCTTCATCATGTTCACAGTTATGTTTTCCAAATCCATGGGACGTACACAGAGCGATGGAGGTCTCTGTTCCAGAGCATTCGACATTATCCAGCCATATCTGGCCACTCCCTTTACCATAACGGGCAGTGGAAACGGCTTGTGTGGCTCTGTAATATATACATATATATATATATATATATAAATATATCTATCTATTTTGAGAACTTTTTGTTTCAAACTTCTTATAGCATATGTAGAGGAAGGGGAAGAGAATTCATAAGATTGTATTATCAAACTTATAGAGAGAAGTTCTAAACCATGGGGCCCCGTGGGGATCCGGGTTAGAATAGGTCCTCAGCACCTCTTGCTTGTAAATGGGGCGTTCCTTCAGATGAAACCGCAAAAACCGAGGTCCCGTGTCACAGAATGTGTGGCACGACAAAGACCCTCCCTACTCAAAGGTCATAAGCGCCGAGCATAGGCCTAAATTTTCCAGCCCTTCACCGGGCATGGTAACGTTTCCATATGAGTGAAAGATTCTCGAGAAGGACGTTAAACAATATACAATCAATCAGTCTAAACCATGGGATATGATTGACGCAAGTACTTGAACATGTGCATCGATTACTGCATCCGACACTTTTATTATCCCAAGTACAAAACATATGGATATCGTGAACCAGAAAAAGAACGGATAGAGCAAGTATCAGTGGAGAGGAAATTAATTACGTGTGTGTGTGTGTGTGTGTGTGTGTGTGTGTGTGTGTGTCAAAACCTTAGGAATATGCTTTCATTTTCATTACTGAAAAATTGCAGCTTAGTCTCAAGTAATAAAGGAAATATCAAATCCCTGAAAATTCGATCCCACGGTATAAAATCAGGGACCTATTATTTTATTCATAATCTTCAAGTGATACCTTATAATTAATCACCCTTAATCAGGTCGACATGGTTAAATGAATACCTGAGACCGGATCTAGGATGTGACCTGACAAAGGTCAGCTGCCGAGGTCAGGTCAGATCAGAGAGTAGACCTGGTTAGTTGACCTCATTTCACCACGATGACATAATGAAGGATAGTCAATTGCTTTATAAATGCACACCCAGCTAGTAACAATATAGTTTGTAACAAACATTTCCAAATTGCATGTGGGTAAATCATTTAGACATTCAAAGTTAATGATTTGATTCTAAGAAGTATAAATTCAAATACCAAAAGTTCCATTTGCTTTTTTCAAGCTTCGTAATTTAAATGGTAATGGATGTTAAATTAATTGATTTCCCACAAAAAGGAATGAATGTCATATTACGAGCTGAGAGTTATATGGAATTGCACAATTGACCCTTGTTGACTCGGGAAACTTATAAAACATTTCAGATATATTTGCATTATTTAGCTGCTATATATTTTGAAATATTAGAAATATCAAATTTCAAAGCATATGCAATTTGTGATGACTCCCAGGATTGACAACACTCTGTAGAACACTACACCTTTCATGCTTTTTTCATCTGCAACATTCACCGAATACAATATGTGTAATAATTTTAGCGGTATGTATATTTTAACGCCTTTGGCAACGAAGCGATAGCCCTAAATTATGATTGTTTTGAAAAATACAAAAGTTTATTTATTTATTACCATATATCGAAGAAGCGCCAAATACTAGTAGTTATCGGCTCGGATTCCGTTAAATATTCAATACTCCTTATGGAATTTTGACTTTTATGGCCACGACTGCACTTGATATTACCGACTTTAACACCTTACCGATCTACCGTTGTTATGGTATAATACACGGCTCTTCTAGTGTTTTGATACGTTCCATTTATTATGGTATGTGAGTTCAGCTCGGTATCTAGATGGATCCCAATCTCACACCTTTTCAGTAATTAGGACGATAGGTGTGAAACTTGTTTTGATAAAAATTATAATTGGCTCTTACTTTAAATTACATGGGGCATACTTAGTAAAACATTTACCAATTCGTTGAACTGAACTGATTCCTTTATTTATCTCATTACACAGACATACTTCTACATAAAAGTTCTGGTAACAAGTCGTTAAGTGTTTTAAAGCATGCTTGTGTATAGAGGTTGACTACACATTGCTATTTAAGATTCGAATAGTCGATCATGAAAAGGTGAAAATAACGAACAGTAGTAATCACTTTTATAACCACTCTTATAAAGAATACAAAATTAAGAGTTGGGCAATCACGGACCCCTGGATATACCAGTGGTGGGATCAGGTGCCTATAAGGAGTAAGCATCCCATGTCGACCTATCTTGATCAGGTAAACGAAGTACTACATAGTCAAAATCAGTGTGTAAAGAATGGTCTAACAATTGGTATGGAACACGTCAGACAGCATTTCACTCAAAGACAGGTTGTATTGGTAAACTAGATTGTTATAACGACCATTGAATTTGCGAAATGTTGACTTTAATCGAGATTGTTGAAACCCCTGTAACATCAACTTGTTTGTCAGTAGCCTGCCTCGATTTAATAACTGATTATACGCAGACCAATCTCTTACGTATCGAATCAGATGAGAGACATAGACACTGGTCATGTGCAGGTGAGAATGAAATACTGCTACATAAATATGGGAAGATGACGATCAAAAAGCTGAAGTCAACCTGTCTGTCATAAAGTTACGTTTTTCGTTTGCCCTCAACATCTATGTTCAATAAAATATCCAAGTACGAAGCAGATATTGAAAACTCTGTGGTGTCTTATACCTCGGAAAGGACGTTTTATCTTAATAATGTTTCTTATAAAGGAGCACAATTTTCCTAGAGAAGATTTACTTGTTTGGATGCATTGTATGTTAAAATATGATAAGATTTTCATAGCTTATATTTTATTGTGATAAACTTTATTTCCTTACATCAGTCAGAGACTTGTAATTAAACATGCATTGAAAATCGTAACCAATTTTACACGCATTTATTGCCAAAGTTTTTGGTTCTTTGGGTTCATTTCACCAGCGTCCACTTTCGATAGGCAAGTGGAGATTATAGACTCATAATTACAGTAAGTGTATTGACCTTTTTGAATATCTCTTTTTTCGAATTTTAGTTCATCCTTGTACATTAGTTCGTAACAACTCAATTTTATGACAAACGTGATGATTTCAAATTCCCCATTGTCAACTTCCCATATTTATGTAGCAATATTCCATTCTCACCTGCGTATGGTGTTTATATCTTTCAACTAATTCGATAAGCAAAAGCTTGTTCAGTTTTTAAATCGAGGCAGGTTACTGACAAACAAGTTGATCCTACAAGGATTGGGTTTCACTAGCCTCGTTTAAATTCAGCATTTCGCAAATTATTATCTAGTTTGCCAATATAAACTGTCAGTGGGTAATATGCTGTCCGATGTGTTTCATACCAATTGTTAGACCGTTTTTGGCACATCGATTCTGACTACGAATTACTCTGTTTATCTGATGAAGATATAGGGCTCACGATGGATGTGACCGGTTGACAGGGAATGTTTACTCCTCCTAGGCACCTGATCCCACCTCTGGTATATCCAGGGATCCGTGTTTACCTAACTATTTTGTACTTCATATAGGAGTTATGAGATTGGTCAATGTTCGTTGTCTTTACCTTTTCATTTGGGACCTGCTGCAAAAAACGCCGATGCCGAGGATATAACATAAGGTTCCCAGACTTCGTCTTTGTGAGCTAAAAATGTGCTGAAAATCTGACCATTTGTCAATTAGTGTAATTAATTTTGGAGGTAGAATGGGGGTTTAGGGTGGGGTTGTAATGGTTAAACTCTTCTCTTCATTCAGAATTATGATCAAACGTATAACTACATTTTAAAGTATAAATTCACTTTCCCTACATGATTAATATAGCCCGTCCTAATACCAAATCCCACAAATTTCATGATTTTGTTAGTAGAATCTTTGCTCATCCAAAACATGCACTCATTTTGTCTGCTAAATGTCCAGTAATAGAGAAAAAGATTTTTTTTTAAATTAATGCACATCAACTAGTACTATATGACTCACTGAACCCCCTATCACACCACCACAAAAACCAACACAGGGGCCACGAATTTCATAATTTTGGTAGAGGCTACATTGTTCTTTTTAATGATGCACACTGTTTGCATGCTCTATGCCCAGTAGTAGAGAATAAGATATTTAAACATCAATGCATGTTCACTATATGACGAACAGCCCCCCCTCCCCCCCCCCTCCCCCATTTTTTCAACGCCAGAACCCAAAATCTCTTGATAACGAGACTATTTTCTCGATATAACTGTATACATGTATTCACTCGTAATAACGATATGACTTGTTATGTCTAGATAATTATTGCGATACACAGAGTCAGTATCTTGTTATAACAAGTAAATTCTTATTTTCTATATAAAAAGGCCTTTAATCATTTTTTTTTTTAGACTTAAATAGAAATGATAAATTCACTTACTGTTTATTGTCATTAATGTGACAATATTGAGCAGTCTCCCTTAGGAATTACCAGAGAAAAACATTCCTTGATAAAATGTACAAGGAGTCATTATTCTAGGGGGGGGGGGGGTCATTTTTCTTTACGTCGAATGGATTGATTTTAATGAAATGATAATTTTCAACTGGCAAAAAGGTCATTTTTCCTAAATCGAATAATGACCGGGGGTCAATTTTCTACGTATTCTTATTCTTCTTCTTTACACCGTCTATATAAATAAGTTTCACACCTTCCGATTCCAAAAGCGGGATAATTACTGGAAGGTAAATTATAACCCGGAACGAAAATTATAGGTAGTGCGGTCGGAACGCTAAACTATGCGACACCGCCCGCGTAAATTTGCTTCCGGTCATAATGTCCACCATCATTAACGTTAACAGATAATTGTTAATTACCCGAGAATGAAATAACTGCGTTTTATTTGTCAAAACAAATTAACAAAATGAAATAATTTGTTTGGTGTTGTTGAAATAGAGCGAACTATTTCCAATGAATTTTTAATTCTGTTTGTGATAATCTACAAGTAAAAATATATTTCTTTTACCTATATCTTTTTAATTTATGTGTCCGTATTTAATAGATGAGGTAATACAATAGTTATTTCATGTTTAATTGGGAAACAGTCAACTGTTGTCCCTTGGTAGTGGAGAAGATCCGCGGAAACTGTTGTCTACGGCCTCAGTTTTCTCCATACTAAGGGACAACAGTTTCGATTGTTTCCCAATGCATTAGCCATGACATAACTGTATATTGTTTGTTCATATTTCGATATGATGTAACTGGGTACTGTCTGGAATTCGTTTTAATATACACAGTGTAATCGATTTCAGGTACTATTTCTGCCTATGTAATTAGTTTTTGTATTTGAGTTCAAATATGGATTTTGGTAACTTTGAATTTTCTCAAAGCTGGTAAATTAAACTGTGGATATAACGTGAGAAAAATAATCCAAAACTTATTTACTTATGTGGGATAGGAAAATTCCACCTCCGGAGCCTCTCCCAGACTCTGAATCTTGTCCACTCAATGGAATTCCCCAATTTCACCCTGGTATAACGAACAATAGCCAAAACGGATGTCCATGTGAACATTTAGGGGAGTTTCTATAGACGCTTCGTTATATTGGCCTTTTGGTCTCTACTGCGCATGTCATTTGTAGACATGGACTGATAAACCACTGTGCGTCAGTGTGCAAGATATCGAATAAAAAAGCAGCATGTACCAGATCTTATCACAGTCTTCTTTAGCAAGTGACAATTGTGTTTACCCGCTATATCCAAGCATTCTGCAAACAACACGTGCGTCTTCGATATCCCATGCATCGTCACAGACAGTTCCCCAAGTCCTCCCTAATTTTATCTCTACTCTGCCTTCTCTTTGAGATGATCCTCCAACCAAGCGAATGTCCACTAAAATATAAATGACCGTTAAAAGTGCCAAAAATATGTTGTCCTTTCATATGATGTAGATTTTGCATATAAAAGTGTTAAAGGGTATCTGTTACTATAATATATTTATGCTCAAACTAAATCGGCAAAGAAATATGTTCATATGTTCATTCGTAGTGTTGATCTTGTAGTTTCACAGGATAATTTAACATTGGAATATTTTATGTAAAGGTTTGTACAATTATGCAGAATATTGCGTGTTTTTTCACACGTGATAGTTAGTGAACAAAATGAATAATTTATAATATATTTAAGTCACTGAATTAAGAAATAAAGAAACATAGGAATTAGATGTACTTACTAATCTATGTTTTTCTTATGAGTGATTAGTTGAGCATATTAGAAGCATCAGTAAATATGAACTTACAGCATATGACCCCAACGTCTTCGCTATGGCTACAGTCATCTTGACCCAATTCTCCATGGCTGCAGACTGCAAGCGATGGTTCGTCGCCCCTGCATGAGACGTCATCAAGAACGATGTTTCCTGATCCTTGTCCAAAGTATGCAGAACCTCTCGCTATCGCATGAGTCCTAGATTATAAAGAGAAAAGTTTTCAAGGTCAATTTGATGGAAATTTATTTGATTAATAATACAAATTTTATTAAGATACTGTTACCTGTTAACGTACTGAAGATGCAGACTTTCTATTATCATACTTCCCGTATGGACCCGGGCTAGAATAGATCCTCAGTAACCCTTGCTTGTTGTAAGAGGCGACAAAATGGGGCGATCTTTCGGATGAAACCGCAAAACTCGACGCCCCGTGTTACAGCAGGTTTGGCACGATAAAGATCCCTCCCTATTTAAAGACCATAAGCGCCGAGTATAGGCTTAAATTTTGCAGCCCTTCACCGGCAATGGTGATGTTTCCATGTAAGTTTAAGATTTTCGGGGTACGTTTTAAACAATATATAATCAATCAATTAATTTATCATGTACTGACTATCACAATCCTATATTTTTTAAAAACCAGATTCTTGTCATGGTTTGTTTGTTTGTTTGTTGTTTTCCGCCACACTCAACAATTTTTCAGTTATCTGGTGGCATCCAGTTTTTTGTAGGTGAAGGAGAGAACCCAGATACAATGTACCCGGGAAGAGACCACCGACCTTCCGAAAGTAAACTGGCCAACTTTCTCACATATATCGGCACGAGCGAGAATCGAACCCTTATCATGGTTTGTGGAAGCAATTTCTTGTTTATATTGTACATGTACTTGTATATGATTTTGCTCTACCCATTTGTCGTGATATAGATGCATGTTCAGAGAATGTATTATCTGCCGTGATTTCTTATTAGCCCAGAATGGAGCCATGCAGCAATGTATAAAAAAAGTCACAATATTCACATGTACTAAATACTCATTACTAAGTGAAACATTTGTGATTAAGTTGATTTCTTAATAAGAGGCCCATGGGTCACATCGCTCACCTGAGTCACCTTGGCCCATATTAAAGATTTTCCCTATATATTCGCATGTAAAACTTTGGTCCCTTAATGTGACCCCTTCCTACCACTGGGGGACATGATTTTAACAAACTGGAATCCGCAATATGTTAGAAAACTGTCATGTAAATTTGAACTTGTCTGACTTAGTGGTTCTTAAAAAGAAGATTTTTAAAGATTTGTTTCTATATTTTCGCACATAAAATTTGATCCCTATTGTGGCCCCACCCTATCCCTGTGGGTCATGATTTTAAAAAAAATTGAATCTGCACTGTCAAAAAGCTTCCATGTAATTGGTCCAGTGGTTCTTGAGAAAAAGGTTTTTAAATGACCACACCCTATTTCTGGATTTTTGTGACTATCTCCGCTTGAAGGGGGCATGGTCCTTCATTTGAACAAACTTGAATCCCCTTTACTCAAGGATGATTTGTACCATGTTTGATTGAAATTGGCCCTGTGATTCTGGAGAAAAATTTCCCGTATATTTTTGCATATAAAAATTTGATCCCACCCTACGCCCGAGGGCTATGTTTTAAAAAAGACTTAAATCTGCACTATGTCAGAAAGCTTCCATGTAAATTGGAACTTTTCTGGTCCAGTGGTTCTTGAGAAGATTTTTCAATGATCCCACCATATTTCTGCATTTTTGTGAGTATCTCTCCTTTGAAGGGGCATGACCCTTCATTTGAACAAACTTGTATCCCTACACCCAGGGATGCTTTTGTCAAGTTTGATTGAAATTGGGCCTGTGGTTCTGGAGAAGATTTAAAAAAAATTTAAGTCTATCCCCCCTTTGAAAAAGGCGTTGTCCTTCATTCATACAATCTTAAATCCCCTTCCCCCAAGGATGCTTTTTGTCAAGTTTGGTTGAAATTTGCCCTGTGGTTCTGGAGAAGAAGTCGAAGATGTGAAAGTTTACAGACAGATGGACAGCAAGACGGACGACGGACGGCAGGTGATCTGAAAAGCTCACTTGAACTCTCAGCTCAGGTGAGCTAAAAACTGGAGAATAGATTTTCCATTGGAAGTTATCAGAGTTCAAGAAATAGATACGCCGAAAATAATCGTTAGTGACACAATTCAAGTTTTGTTGAAAAATTAAATAATGTGACATATAGAATGTATAATGAATAAAATTCGATACCATGCGTAACCAGCTTGTCTGCATGCAACCTTTGCGCTGTTACTGGAGAAGGAGTCATCACATACTGTACCCCATTTTCCGCGATAGTTAACTTCTAAACGTCCCATACCAGTGTAGTTTCCTCCAGTAATCCTTGCGCCTTTGTAAACATTAAGAATAAAGATGAAAGAATTACGTTCAAAAAATACTAGTACCCTGATTTGGTCCCTATTCCTTATAAAATCTAAACATTTGTTAGGTAATTAAGTTCCAACACAATTGATTTAGCATGAACAAACGAATTTCCCCAGCATTTTAATTTCTCTGGAATGACTCTACTGAACATTTCGTACGGCTTTTTCATTAAAATATTTCAAATCCTCTTCCAAACAGTCAGTAAAGTTCTCTTTTGAATAGCTCCACCTTGATTTACCCACGTGACACTGTAATTATCAACAACTATCAAGACATATAAACGTGTTATAAATTGTCAACAATTGTTGCACGCATGTCTGTTTTCTCGACATTTGTTGATGGAATATGCAAAACATTCATCTGAAAATCCTCTAAGAAAATCTTATGGAAGAATATAAGTTTATCATTTATAAAGATGGAAGTTGACGATGTAGAACCTAAAGTCATTTCATTTGTTGTGTTGGTTTGCAGTTCATATCCAAAGTTGATCAGATATGAAAGACTCTGTGGTTTCTTTTAATTCGAGTTCACTTGTATATATAGAATTGACATGAATGAAAATTGTTAATGGGTAAAACATCATAAATATATCTTCATGTCGAGATAAGGGACAAAACAAAATATTTTTTTTCTTTTCATGCAGAATCTTTCGAATAAATTCCGTTTCATAAGATTACAAAAACAGGTCAGGTAATAATAGAGCAGAATTCGTGCCCATAGTAATTCCACAAGACTGTTGGAAACGTGATCAACAAAGAAATTTATGTCCTTAGTTGGGGTTGAGTATGGTTGATAGGTGTTGGGCAATTTGTTCTTTTGCGGGTGGGGAACAACCAGCTGGTGACAGCGTTACTATGGTAAAAGGATTTTCCCATCACACATGTGATGTTTCATGATCAACGCAGTCAGTCAAACTGATAGTATGACGTAAAGGTTATATTTGAATATGACAGTGTTATTTCATGTCAAATTATTGTCAAATGAATATTTTGTAAGAGATTTTGGTGAGAAGTTTCATTTCATCTTATTAAAAACATAACTCACTTCAATGATTTACATTTCTGTGATTTGTACACCTATGAAGTTAGTTATTGTGAGTAACGGCAGTTGACAACTTTGCACGAGTCACACGGAAAATATAGCAAATCCCATTGATTTTTTTCAAAGTTAGATTTACGCACTGTTACATGCTAATCACGTGATAATTCTATATAAAAAAAGACTATGTAGTACCAACATACTTACTCTTTTTTGTCAGTTTGTTCGAGGATATGTTTTTTAGGGTTGATAAGTAGTTAAATCGTAACTAGGGTTTGTGGGTCTAGATTTCATTTTCCTTTAATGTAAATCAGCAAAATCATTCAGAAAGACTACGACATTTTACTTGCTTTGAATTTGTAGAGTGAGGACACAGGGTAAACAAATAAATGGCAAAATTACAGGTCACCTTTGCAACATATCCCATGCGTGGTGAACATTTCAATTGTATGACATTTTTAATTAGTCCTCTATACAAGAATATTTCATTGGAATATTGAGAAGTAGGGGAAAATGACAACTATAGTATATGCCCAAATTCCCGTAGAAATCATATCTAATACAAGTATTGTCTTTGAAATTTAAAATGTTACGCTGACCCAGTATCAATGACCGAACCTGTTATTTAATATGAAAAGGCTAAGATAACGAACAACACCTTATCTCGTAATTCGTACAGAAAATACAAATCAGAGAGATATGCAAACACGAGTCCCTGGGCATACCAGAAGTGGCATCAGGTGTCTATGTGGAGTAAGCATCCCCGCCGTAAGCCCTATATTTTGATCAGGCAAACGGAGTAATCCGCAATCAGAATCAATATGGTAAGAACGGCCTAACAACTGGTATGAAACACGTCAGACAGCATTTCACCTAATGGAAGGTTGTACCGGCAAACTAGATCGTTATAACGACCATAGAATTTGCTATGAAATAAACATTTAAACGTTTCGGATAATTGCAGCTATAATATATTCATGCAATTTCAAAATGCAATATATTTGGACAATCTTAGAAAATCGCATTTCCTCTTATGCGTTAACAGATATAATTTTAGCTTTGTATAAAATTTTAGAAAAAAATAGGCACAATTTTCGGGGTCTATAGAAAGTATATAATATGTAACCGAAAAAACATTACGTTACTTTTTAATTTTTTTTTAAAGATAAACATGAACTACTGCATTATAATAAAAGTAGTACTAGTAATCATATGATACTCTTACTTGTTATAACAGTCCTTTCCAAATTGTGTTCCAGTGTAGAAACCCGAGTCTTGATATCTTGCAAGGTTGTAGACAAAGTAGAATACTGATGTGTCAGGGATGATATGTGACTTAATGAATACTGCTGATTCTGCGAAACCGTTGTTTGCAGTGAGCTTAGACTACTTTGAACGTTATGCAAGTCGCTGGAGAGTGTGGACAAATTAGAAGACATGGTGGAATATTGACTGGACAGAGAGGAAACTTGCAGTTGGTTTTGAGACACTGTTCCTTGTAATGAACTTAATCTGCTCTGTGTTGTATGCAGATCACTAGAGAACGTGGACAGTTGATTTTCGTTGTGATGCTCCAGCGAAAACAGTGTGGACACAGACTGGTTAATAGCGGACAATGTATTCTTTAAGGATTTTATTTGATTTGCAGTTTCCTGATATTTGAGGGAAATTGTTCCGTTTAGAACATTTACTTCTTGTTTCAGTTCCCTGACATTTTGCTCTTGACTGGATAGGGAAGAAGTAATGATTCGAACGGAGGTTGCAATACTGTTGATTTTCAGGGCAAGATCGGTTGCATCGGAGATGTTGGATAGTCTGTGATATTCATCCATTATACGCTGAACGTAGATTTGGAGAATAGATAATTCGTTGCTTAGAGATTGGGTCGATGGTGATTGATTGGAAACGTTTAAAAGTTGTTGTATCATCTTTTCCTGTATTTCTAACGTTCTGTTTTGTTGTACCATTTGTTCTTGCAGCTTGTCCAAACGTAGGGTCATAAACGTAATGGTATCGTTTCCTCCAGGATGTTGTGCTGGTTTATAGGTATCAAGAAGTAAACCGTACATCGGTTGAAGAAGACCAAAGATCACAGCAATAGTAAGAATCATGATGAACTTGTATGTATTCTTTGTTAGAAAAGAACAATGTATCAAATTTATATAGCTGTTTCAAATGCTGCTATCAGATAGAGAACAATGAAAGGGTCTTGATTACGGACAGATATCAGTGGAAGGCGTTAGAGTATTGCGTTCTATAAGATCCAAGTCGATAACTAGACACTTGACATCTTTTTTTTTTAATCTTACGAGGACGTACTGCGTAGAAAACTATAATGGATATTACGTATATCTTAAACAATGATCGCCAAATTGCCAGTACCAAATCTCCTAGCAGTGCGTGACCAGTGCAGCAGTCCACCCAATCAACTTTACTGAGAAATATTATATCAAACTATTAAAAGCTACAAAAGAAATATCTTATACTTTGATGGAATATATAAATAAAACGACTATTTACTGAAGTAAAACAATGTCATGACTGATTAGAGTAAAAACAAAAAGTATTTCATATTTTGACTTGTTATTTTGAATACATCTGGTTATAGATATTTGACGTTGTCCTGCATTTAGAATTTTGTAACTACCCTGTGACAGGAAAGCTGAAAGTTTCAGTGTTAGAGTTACATGTATACATGTATTGTGTATAGAAAATATCTGAGATCAGTGCAAGTTTGACAGCCTTTATTCAGCAATGGACTGTCTAGTATGGTCCTAAGCACCTTGTCATTTTAGTTTCCGAGGCAATTATAGGCAGCCATGAACAACACTTTGTAGACTTCTATCATTGATTTTTGCGTAGAATGCACAAATGTCAAGGACTTTTTTGCTCTTCTGTTTCTCTTTATACTGTCAAAAAGTTATCCGACCGTATCACCAATTGCAGACTGCATTCTGACTTCGCTATTGGCATAGATTGGGGTTTACACAGAAACCTTTTGGCACACTTCCCAAAATGAGTTCATGCTACAGGGATTTCAACAGTTTCATTTAAAGTCAGCATTTCGAAAATTCTATGGCCGTTTTCATACCAATTTTTAGGCCGTTCTTTACACACTAATTTTGACTACAGATTACTCCGTTTAACTGATCAAGATATAGGGCTCACGGCGAGTGTGGCCGGTCTACAAGGGATCCTTACTCCTCCTAGCCACCTGATCCAATCTCCGGTACGTCCAAGGGTCCGTGTTTACCCTACTATTGATTTTGCATTCCTTTTTGGAGTTATGGGATCGATCATTGTTTGTTATCTTTACTTTTTCTGAATGTATGAGATGGGTGATAACAAAAGGCATCAAGTATAGATGAGAATCAGTTGGCTTGGTGGAGGGACTGAACTCTATATGACCATTAATGATTGTGTCTTTGGTATCAAAGAATCACATAGTTCCATTGTGAATTTACAGAGTGGTGGAATGAGTCGTTGAGACTGTCTGGATTGTTCGATTACTTTACAATATCATCTATGAAACGCAGTCAACTTAAGAACCTTCACGACAATAGTATACCATACATTGTAAATTCCTCATTACACAACAATACTTAATATTGCGAATTTCCTCGTAGACGTCAAATCACGTGATCATGAATTCGTAGGAAGTCTATTGATCAAGAGCTTAAACATATTTCTGCAATATAAAAATAAAAGTGAGTAATCTTATTTCGCGTGTGGTGCTTCTCGCGAAATTACGCGATAATAAATTCCTTATGTATATTTAGGAAACTACAGTAAACAGGTTGCATACTAGCTTTCCCATTAATATCTTGGAGGAATGACCTGTATATGGTGTTTTTGTCTCTCACCTGATATGATATGCGATAGCATGTTCTGAACAGTCGAATACCTATTGATAAAGAATTACAATTCAAGTACACTAGCCACTTGACAATTATGAATCATGTCTGATAATATTACAAATTCAATGTGTTCTTTAAGTAGACTATTTACAAAAATTTTCAACATTATCTTTAAAAATGAATTTATCTGTAAAAATGATCAAACTGCTATCGAAGAATTATTCTGTGTAGCATATTATGAAAGCCTCATGGTTGTTTCAGTTTATAAAAACATGAATAAAACTAGGTAAAGTGTTAACAAGTCAAGAGGATAGTGTTCACGTTACCAATTTTAAAAGATTTTCTAACATTGTAAATAGACATAGCTGTAAAAACAAACAAAAAAACAAAAACAAAACAAACGAGTGAGTCCGCCATATTTCTTCCAGATGCTCTGTCTTCCTCTACTCATACACAACCAGACTATAGCTAGCAGCATCTAAATAGCAGCCAATTAGCCCGTAAAATCAAGAAAAATATTTCATTTGAAGCCTAATCTAAAGAAAAATTTGACTTGAATTGAATTTTTCTTTCATTTTGAAAATATCATTAGCAACATATAAGAGCAACTTCGCTCACCTGCAAATTCATGTGCATGATGAATTTAATTTATATACGTGATTTGTAATGAAAGAGCGGAACATATGGAGTTCACCACACATTTCATTTCAAATCTTCATTATCAACACATTTTACAACTTTGCATGAAAATAAATGCGCCTTGATAACAGCGGATTTTTTATATACTGCCGGTGTTTTCCACAAAACTTTACAATTATTAAGCTCATGAATTTCATGGTTTTTTTGCTAAGTCACTCTATAAGGAAGAAAATTCTAAACAAATCAGTCGCGGTAGCTCAGTGGTTAGAGCGTTCGCTTCGTAACCGGGAGGTCGTGAATTTGAGACCCGCTCATGCCATGAATGCGTTAAACCTAAGACGAAAATTAGGAAGTGATTGCTACTTCGTCAAACGCTCGGCATTTAGAAGTGAGAATCACGGGTCTTTCGGATATGACCTTAAAAACGGAGGTCTCGTGTCACGGTAGGCGTTGGCACGTTAAAGAACCCTCACTGCTACGGCCCTGAGCGCTAAGCATAGGTCTACATTTGTGGTACTTCACCTCAATATGAGTGAAAAATTCTCGACGGGGCGTAAAACAAACAATCAATCAATAAACAAATCAGATTTTGAGTATATATATACATATCTGTATATATATATATATATATATATATATATATATATATATATATTGGAATCATATATAGTTCAAGAGAGTTCAATTTCCGTGGATACCTTTTAGCAACGAATTAACGTGCCCACTAACCACTTATCCTCTGCAGCAGCTTCTATAGCATTATGCTGTATATTTTCAAAATGACTTTAACCTTTGAATTCCATCCCCACGAACTAGTAAATATTTGGCTACCCACGAACATGAATGATTTCACAGTATATAAGAGCTCAAACATTTTTCCCAATAATGGAATGTTATGTCTGCCTCTGTTTACAAGGCAGGACCGTTGAATTATGTGCAAGGGAATTGTTTCTCGAAATGCCAGCCAACGAAGGGCATCTCAGACACACATATTTACATTTGGCCTTATATAACACTACGAATGAAATTAACATTCAGTTTTCCATAAGATGAAATCGGTCACGTGATCAAACATTTTCTTGCTTATGAATACAATCAATGCTTCAAACAAGAATTATGTAAATAATTACATTGATGTGTTGATAGCTATTTGTTAAGGTGCCATGTTATGCAATTTGCCTCCCTTTCTTAGGCTTCCACGGTTTATCAGTAGCTGATTACGCAATTTCAAGCTGTCCCTGGTCTAATTTCATTCCTTTGATCTTATCAGCCAATAGACTATTATTTTCATGACCACGTGATTTGATACAGTCTGGTAAGTGTCCAAGCAGCGTTGGTCATTCTCACTTAATCATCAGCAGCAAAAGCATCAAAGAAATCTCAGCACACCCACCACCACCCCTGCTTTCCTACTTTACTTACATCTACATGTGCAATTTCATGTTCATTTCGGCATGTGGCATTTTATCTTTTGATGTACCATCTTTTTGCAGTATACTTTATGTAGTTTGTATTTTTGTGCATCTATATTGTACATTTATAAGCCTAGGGGATCAGCATATTGTAAGATCATTTTGTATTGTTTGATTAGCTGGCAATCTGATCTCCTATTATGGTTTATATATTTTTCATCATTTCGTCATTTTTCAATAAATGACATTTTTCATTCTGACATTGGTGTTTATTTGGTTGATCCTTACTCAGCAAAAACAGAGCTGTGCAGCATGGGGAAACATAGAAAGTATTTTTATTGTACTAGGTTTATTGATTAATTGTTTGTTTGTTTCAAGTCCATTAAGAATTTTTCATTTATACTGAAACGTCACCACAAATTCAGCTCAGGGTCGTAGCAGTGAGGGTACCTTAACGTGCCATCGCTTACCACGAGCTCTGTTTTTAAAGGTCATATCCAAAAGACCCGTGATTCACACTTCCAAATGCCGAGCGTTTTGCGAAGGAGCAATCATTATCTTAACGTCTTAGGTTTGATGCGGCTATGGCATGAGCGGGGCTCAAACTCACAACCTCCCGGTTAAGAAGCAAACGCGCGCTCTACCACTGAGTTACTGCGACTGGTAATTTTACTAAGTACTTTCACCTGGCTTGATATCATGACAGAAACCAAATGAATAAATCGCATCAGAATGTTTACATAGAGTTCATTTTATAAACAGACAAGAATTGCATTAGTGAATAAATCAGAAACATTATACATACCACTCAACTGTTTTATCTTACTGGATATTGTTTCCAATTATCTAGTCGATAAAAAATGAACGAACTATATCTTGTGGTGTACGATCGTCCGCCTACACAAGTATAGAAGCTTAATTAGAACAACACAGATCGAAACAGATTTATAAATATAAGAAATTGAGTGTCATTGAGATATGACATGAAGTTGATATGCGATCAAATCTATTATAAATCCCTTCGGGTGTTACAGGATTTGATCACGTGACCAACGTATTGTCATCGTATCCCAATGACACTCTAAAAATTATAATTACACATTGTAAAGATCAATATCGTCTGTATTAAAACACAAAACAAAGTGCGAGAATCTATAGATCTGTTGTGCAATTCAACTTTTGATATTAGCTTATCCTGTGGTGTTCCGGTAGGTAGTAAAAGTTTTATATCTTTCCGACGCAACAAACTAAACCACGATTGCCTTCGTTTTGGGTACTTTCATTATATTGGAAAGGGGAAAACTTTATCTCTGCCATATTACCAGGTCGCTTAAGGGCGGTTGTATAACATTAGTAAGACGGTTGTATCAGAATAGGGAGGTTGTCTTTTTATTTAGAGTTCACTGGGATATATCGAATCGATATAGGAATGAAAATTATTATTATTAATAGATCAAACGTCGTCGATAGATCTAAATGTCAAGTTGGAGGCCACAGCAAGCTATTTTTTTCTCCTGTATAATCTTTTCAATGCAAAAGGTGGAGATAACGAACCGTAAGCAATCTCATAACCCCTATAAGGAATACAAAATAAAGTGTTGAGCAAACACGGACCCCTGGATACACTAGAGGTAGAATCGGGTGTCTAGGAGAAGTAATCATCCCTGTTGACAGTCGCATCCGCATTGAGCTCTATATCTTGATTAGGTAAACGGGGTAATTGGTAGTCAAAACCAGTGGGTAAAGTACGATCTAACAAACGGTATGAAACAGTCTGACAGCATTTAACCCAATGACAGGTTGTATTGGAGACTACAGTGTTATAACGACCATAGAATTTGTGAAATGCTGGTTTTAAATGAGATTGTTGAAACCCCTGTAACATCAACTTGTTTGCCAGTAGCCTACCTCGATTTAAAAACTATTCATACGTAGAGCAAGCTCTTGCGTGCCGAATCAGATGGGAGACATAAACACAATTATATATATATATCATCACTGAAGAGATAGATAGATAAATAGATGGATAGATAGATAGATCGTCACTCATTCTATACGACATTGCCATATAAACTGTAGAGTGCATCAAAAAGAGTTAATAGGTATCTCAGACGATGGATGAGAGTACCACAGAGCTTTTCATCTGTTGGATTCAACAGAATACCACCAAGTTGTGCTTATCTCTCTCGTCAATGGTAGAGGAGTTCAAACACCGACTAATAAGGACCCCGAAGGACTCGAAAGTAGGAGAATCTGAACATAAGTGAAATGCAACCGACGCTTTGTCAGAAGCATAATCAAGATATCACCACAAGGACATTGTGGAAAGTGTCTGTAGAGGAAGGCAAGACCTTGGCACAGAGTCAGCAACTAGAAAGCATCACAAAATGATACATGTAGGAGGAAATTGATTCAACAGAAGGTACGGCAACAGGAAGAAAAGGCAAGATAAATCCAGATAGTGGAGATGGGGTGCTATAGAAATTTGACCAGAAGGGAAGAGAGGATTGCAGCGGGCAGAGGTCTGGAAATACTCATCATTCTAAATTCCGTTAAGATTGTTGTATGATGTACAGTCACCTTTAACAAAGCTAAGAATATGGGGACAAAGACCCCATGTGTCCACTTTGCCATAATTAAGCAAACCTTGAGCACGATTTATCACCTTGCAAGATTTCCGTAAGCCAGATCCTCGAAATATTAACCCATACATTAGAGACAGAGCGGAGAATCAGCCATAGCTTATCGGAAGCAGATAATGTGACCACCACACATAGAGACGACATACTAACGACGGCAAGAAATTTGAAGCTTCGAAGCCGACCTTTGGAAGATTGATTGATTGATTATATATTGTTTTACATCCCGCTCGAGAATTTTTCACTCAAATGGAGACGTCACCATTGCCGATGAAGGGCTGCAAATTTTAGGCCTATGCTCGACGCTTATGGCCTTTGAGCAGGGAGGGATCTTTAACATGCCACACCTGCTGTGACACAAGGTCTCCGTATTTGTGGTCTGATCCGAAGGACCGCCCCATTTAGTCGCCCCTTACGACAAGCTAGGGGTGCTGAGGATCTATTCTAACAGCCCGGATTCTCACGGGGTGACCTTTGGAAGAAACTAGTATTCTCATTGATAGTAGAAACAACACTACGGTCAGCCATCTGCTAATATTTGATGGCAATAAGGTACTGATGGCGATAGAGCTAACCTTGGGAGACTCGATGTCAGGAGGCCCATGGCCATGAACGCAAACATGCAAAATGTGACGATTTGGTGACTGATTGCAGAAAAAGATAGAACTTCTCACGGATAAATCCCACTAATGACTCGACATTCCAGCAGCAACAACACCAAAGCTGTTTCGGGTAATATCCAACAATCACTCGTGGATTTGGTCAGTCTGACGTCATTTCCTCTTTCCTTGAAAAACACTAGGTTGGTTGTATATTCTTTAACGTCCCGCTCGAAAATATATTACTCATACGGAGACACCACCATTGCTGATGAAGGGCTGCAGAATTTAGATCTATGCTCAGAGCTTACGGTCTTTGAGCAGGGAGGGAAATTTATCATCCCATACATGCTGTGACACGGGTCCTCGGTTTTTGCGGTTTCATCCGAAGGACCGCCCCATTTAGTCGCCTCTTACGACAAGCAAGGGGTACTGAGGACCTATTCTAACCGGATCCCCACGGGTTGAAAAACACAAAGGTTCAAGTCCGAGTTTTGATTTACGAAATTGACACATGTTGTAGATTATTACCTTCGGTATATTAAAATTTGTCATATGTACAGTCGTCAGATAGTCAGCTTTGGTACAGAAATTGAAACTCTTTTACTCAAAGTAAAGATTACCAGGTTTCGTTAAGAGATATTTTTGATGATTTCGTTTCAGATCTAATGTGCTCCATATCCAAATGTTCTGTAGAAAAAAGTGTAAAACACGTGATATACTGATCGCTAGTAATTTATTAGCAATCTCACTGGACGTAGTTTCTGTACCAAAACGTTTGAATATTTGACCTGTGTATCTTCTAAAGTTGTCTACTCTATTGGGTGTAATCTCGGTGGGTTAATTTATGTCGGGGAAACAAAGGGATCTCTCAATAGAAGAATATCGGCCACAGATTTCAAATTAATAATAGTGATAATCAACTTCTCTATAAACATTTCAATCCCCCAGTCCATTCCATCTTGTCCATGAGGGTCAGGATTCTGGAAATAAATTTATCATACAAAAAATCCAACTTTAAGTACCCCGTTCTGTAGACAACGAGATCACTGGATTAAAACTCTAGGCACTACTTTTTGCATATGGATGCAACGATAATATATCCAATGTAGGAAATTTGACTAATCCACTAGGAAATAAGGTGAATGTGATGGGAGTTTTGCCTAACACACATAGACGTAAACACAGCCACGGACATTGTTCATATATAAGACCTAGCATACACGATGTCACACTTGACACACTTTTACCTAGTGTCAACAGACAATAAGGTCCACGCCATATTCGCACAAAACTTTACTCTGTTTCATCTGAGGGATCCAAAACTAGTCAATACCTGGATTTTTCCACAACAAAATAGAGGTTGAATTCTATGATTATGGATGTTGCCCATCACCGAATCTTTAAGCCACCGAGGGTTTTGGATGATATTATTTCCGAATCAAGCCGCCAGTTCCTTAAACTCAAAATTCACTAACAAAGGCCCAGGAATTGATGCCGTTAACATAAGTAACATTCTTCGTCACAAACAAGTTCCGTCTTGTATTCCAGAATATTTTAAGTTCAAGCCTTCAACTTGTATTTCCTACAAATATACACCCACTATTGCATCCAAACTATTCAACTACAAGCAACCTTTCCAGTGCCTAGATATAGACCATCTTATACTCAATCCACTTACGTGTTTCTTGTTTTTCATCTTCTTTTAACTATAGTCCAGCTGGACATGTCATTACTGGTATTGTTGATATAGTTAAAAATGAGGACCAAAAATGACTTAAGAACCCTGTCTTTCAGTTGGCGACAGAACTTCATCTCTACTATGAATTCTGTCCAAGATAATACCAGATGATGGGCAAAATCTTAAAAAGAACTTGATACTTTGTCAGAATGGAAAAGATTGTGAGAGGAATATCAAATCCCGTATCAGACACATCAAAACAAAAATGCATACCATCTAATCATTCTGTGTTCAGAAAACTAGAACTGATTGATTAATTGATTGTTGTTTTCTGCCACACTCAACAATTTTTCAGCTATCTGGTGGCGTCCAGTTTTTTTATTTTTATTGGTGGAGGAGAGAACTCAGATACAATGTACCCGGGAAGAGACCACCGACCTTCCGAAAGTAAACTGGCAAACTTTCCTACATATCTGGTGAGCGAGAATCGAATCCTCGCCGACTAGAAGTGAGAGGCCTTGTGATTTAGAGCGCAATGCTCTAACCATTTGGCCACGGAGACCCTACCAGGACTGATAAAAGAGTTAGACAGGTTACATGAGGAATATGTTTGGTTCAAGCTGACAAAGCTTGTAATTATTATTATTATTATATATTGTTTAACGTCCCGCTCGAGAATTTTTCACTCATATGGAGACGTCAGCACTGCCGGTGAAGGGCTGCAAAATATAAGCTTATGCTCGGCGCTCAGGGCCTTTGAGCAGGGAGGGATCTTTTACGTGTCACACCTGCTGTGACACGGAACCTCGATTTTTGCGGTCTCATCCGAAGGACCGCCCCATTTAGTCGCCTCTTACGACAAGCAAGGGGGTACTGAGAACCTATTCTACCCCGGGTGCTCACGGGGTCAAAGCTTGTAATAACATTATATTTGTTTGTAAGGCTCATTATTACAACTGTACTGTAAATGGAATTTTAGTAATCGCACTTATACTCCTTCTAACTACCCATTCAAAAGGTGGAATTCTTCAAAACCGTGCTTCAGTATTAAATACATTTAATATCCCAGTCAATGGATTAGATCAATATGAGTTGCCGTACCTATACTGGGTTCGAAAACTTCAGAAAAACCTTTACTAATATATATTACTGGATCCAGTAAATGTTCTACCAAGCCCCTATATTTGCTCCTTGCGAAAACATTAACTGCTTTGAAAATGAGACTTCAAATGTTCTGTGCCATTATATATGCCAGAAGTATTATAAATCAAATGTGGATTCTACAAAATACAAAAAACTTTTAGTAAATTTGAAATCGCAAAATTTTCTTAAATCAACAACATTAAACCATATGACTTTACAACTCTTTACACGACCATACCTCACGATGAATTAAATATTAGACTTTTTGACATCATAGACAGTTGCTTCTTCAACAAAATTGGTAAAAGGAAATATTCATATCGTCGTTCAACACCACTCTGACTCCATGCACAAGTACTCTGAAATTAATATTAAGAAAATGCTAGAGTTCCTCAATGACAATATCTTCGTAGTCTTTGGTGATCAGGTCTTCCATCAGTTTGTTGAAATTCCCATGGGCACGAATTGTGCTCCTTTGTTAGTTGACCTGTTTTTATATTCATATGAAGCAGAAGCTTTTACATGAGAAGAAAAAATTTCTTCTTGCTGTGGCCTTCAATTCGATATTTAGATACGACGGTAGTTCGATATGTAATGTGTATTGTACGATATCTCAAAAGCATTCGACTGAAACAGTGAAATGAGTATGATATCCCTTCAAAGTATTATCTACAGTTTAAAATACATAATTTCAATCTCTGAATCCATTTCAGAAATGCGTCACGGTACGCTGATTTAGATAGACCTCTGAGGCACTAACTGGCTGAGCCAGATACGAACTATTTAAGTTTTGGAAAAGTCGCATGGGGCTAGATCTGAAGAGTATGGTGGGTGTGGCAAGCCGGTAGCCTTCTCCGACTTCAATAATTGCTTCACAAGCTCAGATGTATGTGATGGAATATTATCACGAATTAGACGAACACGCCTACATTCTGACACAGGGCTTCGTTTACAATATTTCTTGAGCTTTTTTAATATAATATCTCGGTAATACCGACCTGTAACACATCCCTCGGCATCGGAATTTGTATGGCTATACCATCACATGAGAAGAATATGCAATAAAGAACCTTCTTTGTCCTTCGTTTCCCAACCAGTTTTACAACAGTGGTCAACGACTGGCTCTATTGAAATGACTATAAGTATAAAACTATGCAGAGCTGAAGGCTCGTGTTTATACCATTGGAAAGGTATTGAATAGAGCTATTCACGAGTATCATCGTCCACGAAATCGTACAAAGCGTTATCGCGTTGTGGTACAATGCACATTATATATCGAACAGCCCTCGTATATCGACAATGTTTTATCTATTAACAATTTTCATTTCATTCATATGTCTATTCGACATATCCCAGTGAACTTGAAATGAAAGACATCACAGAGTCTTCGACATCTGTTTCATACCTAGATATTTTATTGAAAATAGATATTGACGGAAAACTGGCATCTCAACTTCATGACAAATGGAATTATTTCAATTTCTCCATCGTTAACTTCCCTTACCTGTGTAGCAATTTTCCATTATCACCTGCATATGGTGTTTACAACTCTCAACTGATTTGATATGCAAGAAGAGCTTGTTCTGTATATGATCAGTTTTTAAATTGAGGCAGGCTACTGACAAAACAAGATGATGTCTCAGGGGTTTCTGAAGTCAGCATTTCGCAAATTATAATGATCTAGTTTGCCAGTACAAGCTTCCTTTAAGTCATATGGTGTCTGACGTGTTTAATACCAATTGTTAGGCCGTTCTTGGCCCACTGATTCTGACTGCAAATGAATCCGTTTACCTGATCAAGATATAGGGCTCGCGGACGGTCGACAGAGAATGCTTACTCCTCCTAGGTACCTAATCCTAACTCTGATGTATCCAGGGGTCCGTGTTTGCCCATCTCTGATTTGCATTTCTACAGAAATTATGAGATCAAGTACTGTTCGTTATCTTAGCCTTTTCATTGTACTTTCCAGATTATGGAAGAACTGTTCTTGAAATACCTATCACTAATTAAATATCAAATTGCAACTGAATATTTTGAGTTTTTTAAATCTGAAATGTGACATTTCGATCACCTTTGATATCCATGGGCAGAATACACCAATAACTGTATCCACGTCTTTCTTTTTTCCACAAAGACCGAGAGATTGCCCATACCTATCAACATAACCACCAGCACTGATCACAACACCCACCTACACATAGCAACTACACCTAGTATCTAATCTCCCTACACCTATTGACAGAACAACCAATTTCGGTGAAGATATTCCTGTAGTTTTAAATAATTGTTAGGCGATTCCTTACACACTGATTTTGACTATGGATTACTCTTTTACCTGATCAAAATAAAAGGCTCATGGCGGTGTTACCGATCGACAGGGGATGCTTATTCCTCCTAGGCACCTGATCCCACCTCTGGTATATCCAAGGGTCCGTGTTAGCCTTCTCTTTAATTTTGTATTTCTTGTAGGAATTATGATTGATCGCTGTTCATTATCTTCACCTTGCCATAGTATGAAGTCACTTTTAAAAGTTTTCTTCTATAATGAATTAGCATTTTATTTTTAGAAAATGTTATGAACTACTAGTGCAAATGGAAAATGATGCAAATATTGGAAAGAACATTTATAATATTATGAAAATGTAGTTTGCATAGACAAAAATAACGTTTCCTTGGTGAGCAATGCTGAACTATCCATTATATAGTTATATAAATAAAATAACACAAAACTGTATTTTCATTACACCCTTTTAATGATTGCATAATGAAAGACAGGGAACCTTGTATTCCTCTCTTATTACAGTAATTAAATCCAAACTATACTAGATGCAGTGAAAGTGATTTTAGTTTTTCTGCAATATGGTGCGTACAGATACAAATAAACCGATTTATCATCATGTACTGCCTTAAAGCAAAGAGAGTTGTATGGAAATGCTGTAGCTGTAGAGATTACATTAAGGAGCAATAACACAATGTCATCTATGGAAGAATAAATATCTGTAATATATTTCATGTCATTTTGAACTTTACTGCCTTAATGGATTTGCTCACTGACTTGACGTGCGATGTGGCTGATCTGAAGATTTGGAGTTCAATTCTCTCAGGGATTTTGATTTTCCTTCTATCTAAATATGATTTCACTTTCAAAATAATATTGACCATATCCTACACTTCTCTGTAACAGTTTTCCCTGGTGTGTTATTCCTCCTTTAAAGTGAAATGCTTTTTTTTTTTCCCCAGAACTACATTGAACAAGTCGGAATCAATACTGAACAAGTCAGAATCAACACTGAACAAGTCGGAATCAACACTGAACAAGTCAGAATTAATACTGAACAAGTCAGAATCAACACTGAGCAAGTCAGAATTAATACTGAACAAGTCAGAATCAACTATAGTCAGAATCAACACTGAACAAGTCGGAATCAATATTGAACAAGTCAGAATCAACACAGAATAAGTCAGAATCAATACTGAACAAGTCAGAATCAACACTGAACAAGTCAGAATCAATACTGAACAAGTCAGAATCAACACTGAACAAGTCAGAATCAACACTGAGCAAGTCAGAATCAACACAGAATAAGTCAGAATCAATACTGAACAAGTCAGAATCAACACTGAACAAGTCAGAATCAACACTGAACAAGTCAGAATCAACACTGAACAAGTCAGAATTAATACTGAACAAGTCAGAATCAACACTGAACAAGTCAGAATCAACACTGAACAAGTCAGAATCAATACTGAACAAGTCAGAATCAACACAGAACAAGTCAGAATCAACACTGAACAAGTCAGAATCAATACTGAATAAGTCAGAATCAACACTGAACAAGTCAGAATCAATACTGAAAAAGAAATATACACTAAACTTCAAATTCATGTACAATAACAAAATCCACTTGTAAGTACAAAACAACAAGGACTACACATGAATTAGACAAGCACTATCAAGACAAGTGGTCAACATTAGAAAATTATAAAATGTTTGAAAAAAAACCTATTGACTAAAAACCAGACTGTAATGGAAAGTACAAGTATGATACTGATTCCATTCAACAACAGAGCACAAAATGGGTTTTACCATAATCACAAAAAATGTCTTTTATTCACTGACTAATTTGCATGAAGTCTCTGTCTTGCATTTTGCATCGAAGTGTACAAGTGTACACCTGTATCAGTTCTGTGATTCACTTGGAAGAAGTCTATATTTCCGATGACTTTTGCACCAATGCTGATAACATTATTGTAAAGCGTGTTAGAAGCTCTCTTCAAGCTTGTCACTTTGCAGTTCATGCAATGGATGGGTTACTACCACCATCCCTCACAGAAACTTTGTCTCACTCTCAAAAAAAATTCTCTTGAAACGCCTTTGGTCCCAATCATGTCTGCTTCTCTTGCTTTTTGTCCGTCTCTTTCTTTTCTTTTAAGGAGTTATCTCCATTAGGCTGTAAGTCTTCAGTCTTTAAAGTCTCTGCCTTGTCCTTCAGTTTCTCACTTTCTTCTATAAGGTACTGCTTTTGCACGAGCCTGGTGACCTCTGACACTTGATTGGGGTTCAACTTTACATTGTCCTTCCCTAGTAACTCTATCACCTGTTAAATGATAAAAGATAATTATTGTATCATAGACACCATCTGTTTTTAAAGGTACATGCATACATACTAATACAATGAATGCTACCTAATCTGGATGCACTAGTAGACAATACCTTTTCGTTGAAACAGTGTGTCAGAATAAGCAGCATAAAAACAACAAAAACATGAAATTTGAAATTAAGAATGAAAATATGGGTCGGAATACCCAGGGAATCGTATTAGACAGTTTTCACTGTAATTATTTTTTTTTTGCCAATGCATAGATCTATAATGGCAATATATGATAAATTATGTGACATAAATGATTTGATTTCATCGCCGATGATAGGAATAAGTTGAAATTTTAAGTATATTCTGAACTAACTTAACTTACAGGCATCTTCAGTTGGCCTTTTTTAATATATACATAGTGTACTCCTTTTCACACACAGTCAAAAAGAAAACATTGATGTTGGTAAGTTTTGAAATGACTGTAGATAAAGGAGTACATTTATCAGCCTAAATTCATCATGCTAGATCATGTGTAAACACTAAAGAGCAGATCATGTGTAAAATACTGAAGAGCAGATTATGTGTAAAACACTAAAGACCAAATTAAAAAAATACATTTTAGTTTGCTACTAGTAATAAGACAGTCAAGTGGTCAGCACTTGATCAGCTTGTTTTGAAATGAAAGTATATAAAATGGCAGGTTGTATTTTGGAAATGTTTTCATTTCTATCTCTACAATTGTAGGTTTTTGTATGTATATTTAATAGAGATTTTTGTTTAACTTTTAAACAACCTTTGTTCCAAGTATGAACTTTTTGTGCTACATCCTACTTTGTACTTAATTTATTACGTCCCTATGTAATATGTTCTGAAGTCAATTAGAATGTTAAATGTCCTATTTTATGGATCACTTAATTCTGGCTCGTGTTGCCAACTAGATGCAATATTCAACTAGTGCATGAATTTCATAACAAACACAAAATGTCTTGATTTCTTAGGCTGAAGGAAGCTAAAATGGTTATGAAAAACAAGTTTTTACCATCAGAGAATACATTTGATGACAAAGTTGAAATGGGCATTTTGATCATAGCATTGCTAATCATTTCATGCATATCATCAAATAAGAATATGTAATCTCTTTCTAGAAGGCAGCTCATTTACTATCTGTGTATTTCATATTTGATGCAAAAGTCACTGTTCTTTGAAAGAAAATATTCTCTAATTTACAAAACCATCAGTTGTCAGTTGCACTCTTTAAATCAAACAATAAAAAATGTTTTGGAAGTTCTAACCCTTTTTTAAGCTTAATGTTAACCCACTATTTCTTGAATTTTAAAGAAGGACCAACTTTTGAGAGCTGTTTAATGAAAATGTTAGATCCTCACCTTCAGAGCATGAACCAGTTCGATCCTCCCATCTCTGTCCTCATCCAACACCTGAACAATCTTCTGAAGTCTCATGTCATCTGGAATCTTTTTGATTCTCTTCATTGCAAGCAATACCTCATTCATACTAATCACAGATTTCCTACAAAGCAAAGCATAGATTATTTCACAAGGGGATCTTAATCAAGTTTCGCAACATCATCCCACATGTTCCACAAGAGATTTTATATCACCTGTATAAATGTAATGTTAAATATGATTGAAACAGTTTGACAGTCTTAACCTATGAGTTAGAAAACTGAGATTATCTTTACAATTGGGTTAATGCTATTACAGGTATATATGAATAAAAACTGTTGGGTGTTACAAATTGAACAAATAAACCTGCTACAAAATACTCATACTAGATACATATTACAATAATTGTGTTAAGCTTAACACTTAACAAGTCGAGATACCCAGACAGTGCTACTGATGTTGGTATTAACATGCTGAGATACCCAGACAATGTTATTGATGTAGGTATTAACAAGTTGAGATACCCAGACAGTGCTATTGATGTTGGTATTAACAAGCTGAGATACCCAGACAGTGCTATTGATGTTGGTATTAACAAGTTGAGATACCCAGACAATGTTATTGATGTAGGTATTAACAAGTTGAGATACCCAGACAGTGCTATTGATGTTGGTATTAACAAGCTGAGATACCCAGACAATGCTATTGATGTTGGTATTAACATGCTGAGATATCCAGACAATGCCATTGATGTTGGTATTAACAAGTTGAGATACCCAGACAGTGCTATTGATGTTGGTATTAACAAGCTGAGATACCCAGACAATGCTATTGATGTTGGTATTAACATGCTGAGATATCCAGACAATGCTATTGATGTTGGTATTAACAAGTTGAGATACCCAGACAATGCTATTGATGTTGGTATTTTAACACAAGTTGAGATTTGCAGACATTTCATAACTTACTTCCTCTTCTTGAGTTCTGATAGTATCTCCTCTCGTTTCTCTAGATTTGTTTGTAACTCTGGACTCTTTTTCAGACGGACTTCCCGCATGTCAATCTCCACCTGAATTTCATCCTTTTTGTCGTGGAATTCTTCTATCTGTTTGTCCAAGTTGTCAACAGCCCGATTCACCATCTTCCATAGTTTGCTGGTGTTTTTAGAATTAACATCACCCTCATTGAGGACCAGAGCCTTCAATTCATCCACGTCCTACCAAACAATAAAGGATCAACTCTTTGAAATTCTTATATCAGTCTGCAAGAATACCTCTCCCATAAGAAATTCAATTATAAAATTGCTAAAATTAGCTCTCACTAATATATACACCCATTTTTATGAAAAATTTGCTAAATATGTGTCTCATTACAATTCCACTTACATGGTACCCCAACTGACTTCTTGATTAACTCTCATGTCATATTTGCAATTCTTTGAATTTATGACATTAAATCAATCAATTTTGAATAAATAAAATGACAGTTTATTTATTTTCCACAATTAGAGACATAATTATGATGCTGGAATCTGAATTATTTAAAACTACCTACAAACTTTCGAATTCTGGTAGAGTTGTCGGTCATATGAAATTCCACAATATTCAAAAGAGTTTTAAGATTTGTAGGAAGGAATTATAATATAAAAACATTGGAGATATTAATTTCTGAAAGTGCTGTTTACTTATACCCTATGCAAGAGGAGGGACTGAGGTCATAGACAATGCAACTTCTAAGTGTAGAGTTCATAGTGGAGAAAAGCAATTACAAAAACATGTATGAAAGGCAATGGTATTTACTGTATACTCTTTTCTTTTACTCCCTTACAATTTCTTGTCACTGTACTTTTTACTTTTTATCCACATTCCCCCTCCTCATTTCACTTCTCATCCATCATTAACCTTTCAACTTGAATCATCCACCATTCTTCCTTATCCTTACACTTTTGACATCCACCTTTCTTTCACTTTCTCTCTTTCCTCTTGCCATTGATCCACCTACCTCTTCACAATCTTCCAGTTCCTCCTCCATTTCTTCCTTCTCCAGATCCACAGCCTTTTCCTTTGCAGCTTCATACAAGGCATCTTCCAGATCTTCCAAGTCCTCAGTGGTGATCTCTTCATCCAGGTCTTTCAATTCTACACAAAGACAAATTACTCAGAATACTCATCATACCCACAACAGAATGAGAATTTCTATAATAGATTCTATTACAATGAATGTCATCAAACAACCCGAGACAAATGATTGCCAGAAATAAATTTACAGGAAGGTTGATTGAATGTGGATGCCACCAAATGCAGAGGATTGAATTGTGCAATGGTCTTCTGTGGTTGATCCTAATTATGTCTATCATTTCAATTCAAAGCATGCCACTTTATAATTTTGTACAATTTACATTCCTACTATATTGTCTGCTGGGGGTAATTACAAAATATCTGTTGACAATAAAAGCCCATGAAACTCACATCACTGAGTGTTAAAACTACTATAGAGATAGTTACTGTATAGATATCTTACAACTGTAAGTCCTACTACACAGACACCTGCTGTCTGTAAGGCCTGCTACATGAATATATACTGTCTGTAAGGCCTGCTACATGAATATCTACTGTCTGTAAGGCCTGCTACATGAATATCTACTGTCTGTATGGTCTACTACATAGATATCTGTCAACAGCAAGACCTGCTACATAAATATCTGCTATCTGTAAGGCCTGCTACACAAATATCTGTAAGACCTACACAAATATCTGCTATCTGTACGGCCTGCTACACAAATATCTGCTATCTGTAAGGCCTGCTACACAAATATCTGCTGATGGTAAGACCTGCCACACAAATACACTGTATCTGCCATATTGAGACCTGCTGCATAAGTATCTGCTGACTGTAAGATCTGCCAAACTGATATCTACTGAAATATTTGCCAACTGTAAGACCTTTTATATTGATATCTCCTGACTGTAAGGTCTGCTAAACAGATATCTGCTGATTGAAAGGCCTACCACATAGATATCTGAAAACTATAAGACCTACTACATAGATATCTGATAACTAACTGTAAGGCATACCACATAGATATCTGAAAACTATAAGACCTACTACATAGATATCTGATAACTAACTGTAAGGCATACCACATAGATATCTGCTGATTATAAGGCCTGCTAAACAGATATCTGCTGATTTTGAGGCCTACTACAAAGATATTTGCTAACTGCAAGACCTGCTACATAAATGTCTGCCTACTGTAAGGCCTAAACAGATACATGTATTTGTTGAATGTAAGACCTTCCATATAGATATCTGCCAATTGTAAGGTCTATTACAGATATCTGCCAAATCTAGTATACAGATATTTTATGACTGTAGGATCTGCTACACAGACATCTCCTGACTGCAAAGGCTTACTACAGTGATATCTGCGGAGTGTATGACCTAACACACAGATATTTACTGCATTCTTTACCTTCACCAGGCTGGGCCTCCAGCATCAGGGCGGGGTCTGTCTGTGTGTCAGCAGTAGTCTCCATGATGGACTCGGCAGCCATGGCTTCTGCCGTAACAAGGACCTTTAATAAAACAAACTTACAAGAATGAAGTCACAGATATAGCAACAATACACTTTTGAACATGAGTTTGATTTACATGCTTCTCATAACGACAAATTCTTATTGTATTAAAGATTAATACATTGCTTTAAATTTCAATAATGACATTCTTCAAAAACATACATAGATTTAATATAAAATCACTCAAAACTAATACTTTATTTATAGCATACACTTGTAAATATCATATATATACATGTACAGAGTATACTATGGTATATTACAGAAATATTTTAAGATACTGTTTAGTCCAAAGTTACAACTCGAAAATTAAGCAAGTCTGTTGAACTAATTAATTTAAAATATTACAAGATCGTTTTTCTTACAATTTGTTTTCATCTATGAACTTGGCCTTGAAAATAAAATTCCTAAATTCTATAAAACAGAAAATATAGAGTTTTTTCTTCCTCTTTTCATTTTTTTAATTTTTAAAATGACTATTCATTTGCCAAGTGCTTGGCATTAGAAGCTGAAGATTCTAGTCTTTCCAATAAGACATTGAAAACTGAGGTCCTTTGTCACAGGCAATGTGAACACATTAAAGAACCCTCACTGTTCAGTGGTTCTTAGCACCTCACATTCATCAAAATCTGTCGCACTTCCATGTCTTCATTTAAAGCTGGACACATTTCAAAATGAGGGATAAATTCTCATGGGATGTACAATTCTAAAGAATCAATATATAAAAGAATAATTACTCATGACACCATTTCCCATAGAACCTCCTCCATTTTATTTTTGCCCATTCTGCCCTTATTTTTAATGGGTGATTTAACACCAAGGGGCAATTTTAAAATTGAGCAAATATAAATTCCTTCATTCTTCTACTTCAAAAATTACTTTGGCAAAATCTAAATCTTAGCGAAATCATTTTCAATGTGTACAGACAAAAGTTACATGCTGAGAGAAATTCCCTCTGTATAGCATACATGTCATTAACCAGTAACCATGTGAACATCGCTTAAATACACTGTCATAACATGTGAAATATTTATCCCACACAACCAACCTTTTCTTCCTCTGTGGTGGGTGTTGGCACCTCAGCTCCCTTCACTGGCTCCAGTTCAGCACTAGCTTTTTCTGGTGCCTTTTCTCCTTCCTTAATAAACTCCTTATACTCCTCAAAGAATTTCTTGTGTTCCTTCTTATTTTCCTCACCTAACTCTTGAATCATCTTCCAGATCTTTAGCACACGTTTCTTTGTGGATTCCTTGTCATATTTATCAACCCTCTCTTTGAAGTCAGCAAGCTTGCTCTGTAATTTGGCAGTGAGACCTTTGACCCCTGTAGCTGGTTCCTCTTCAGGAATAGGTGGCTCCTCAATGGGAGGAGTCAGTGGTAGGGCCTCAGGAACCTCAGCCACCTCTGGAACTTTCACCTTCTCTTTCTGTGCCAAGACTTCAGCCATCTTTTCCTTAGATGTCTGTAAAAGAAAAATGGCTTTCTGACAGACTGAGCACCTAATAAGAAGATCCTAATGTATCAAAATATATTTTCATATCAACTTTCAAGATACACACAAATCCTTGCTTTGATGATTCATCACCTTATTCTGATAAGAAACTTTTATTCAATACATCCAAGACTGATTCAGTACAGTAAACTTTACAAAATTTACCAAAAATATGTCAGATATACATGCATCTGAAAATAATTTTGAATAGACAATTTGTTAAGAAACAGAATGGATGAAATTCGTCACTTATCATTGTATACCACTCACCACAAAAACCTAGAATTTCCACAGTACAACTTAACTAATTCCTTACCATGGTCTCTGGGAGATTGATGATAGATTCCTTGAGCTGTTCTTCAGTGGATAGCGTCTCTGGTAAATACAGAGCTCTGGAGAACAGAAGTAGTGAGGTGGGTATATTTTTATCCAGGTGAAGATCCAACCACTGCTGCAGCTGACTCTTCAAGCGGGCTTCGGACACGCCCAGTGCTCGCATGCCCCGCTCACGGTTAGCTGCCTGCAGTTCTGGTATTGTGAGACTCTCAATTCCCTCTTGCTTGATCATCTAGAGAAATGGACATAATGTTGTTTAGCATATACCATACAGCATTGTGCAGTGTGTTTATTTTCTTTAAAATGCATGTCATCATGCTTTTATTTTGTTTTCATTGCTGTCACTTTTAGACGATATGATTTTATTTAATTATATCTTTTTTTCTTTTATAAATTTCTTCATTGTGTTAATTCTAATCAATGTGTTTTATTTTAAAATTTACAAGCCTCATTATGTAATGTAAACAATTGCTGAAAGAGAAACCCAAAACATAAATTCCAACCATCTGAAATCTACAGCACCGAGATACAAAAATTATATTCACTCCTTTAAAAGTTTATCAAAACAGTGTTTAAAATCTAAATTTGACTGTCACAGACCCTCTTCATCCATAATTAAACATCTTGCATTTAAACAAATACTTACATTGTCATCCATCTTGAGACGTTTAAGTTTCATTCTGAGAGAAAACCTAAGAAAGCTGTCCATTCCCATTGGTGGAAGGTCAAGAACACGACACATGGCTTGAAGTTGATGGCGACTCAAATTCTCTAAAGTCAACTCATCTTCAAAGAACTTGGAATACTTCATAATTTCCTCTGTAGTGGGTTGGATACCCTTGTTTCTAACCTATCATTATAACAGCAAGTTACAGCCTCCCATAAATATCTATCAAATTGTGTCATTACACACAAATGTATACTGATTTATAAGGAAAAGCAATATTCAAGACCTTACTTGTATATTACTAACTGCATTTGGGCAATTTAAAAAATACAAAAGAAAGTCGTTTTACTCCAACAAAATAACTTCAAATTTCTGTACAACCAGATTTCCTAATTGCATTAGAACTTGATAATATCATTAGCTATGATGCTGATGTTTAAGGAATAAACATTATACATCGTTCTACTGTAAAATACATTTACATCTGTACTTCTACAGACACAAATCAAAATTTAATACTGATCTGAAAATGAGCAGGGTTTAGAATTTGACATCATGTACATTTAATAATATATATGTCAATACACAATAAAATAATATGAACTACCATCCATAGACAACAACACATATGGACAGAATGGTATAATTAGTAGTGTATACTCTATGTAATTTGAAATAGACAGCTGTCTGTAGATTGAAATAGACAGCTGTCTGTAGATTGAAATACACAGCTGTCTGTAGATTGAAATAGACAGCTGTCTGTAGATTGAAATACACTGCTGTCTGTAGATTGAAATAGACAGCTGTCTGTAGATTGAAATACACAGCTGTCTGTAGATTGAAATACACAGCTGTCTGTAGATTGAAATACAGAGCTGTCTGTGGACTGAAATACACAGCTGTCTGTAGATTGAAATAGACAGCTGTCTGTAGATTGAAATACACAGCTGTCTGTAGATTGAAATAGACAGCTGTCTGTAGATTGAAATACACAGCTGTCTGTAGATTGAAATACACAGCTGTAAATTGAAGTAAACAACTGTCTGTAGATCAAAAAAAGATAACTGTCTGTTGATTTAAATAGAAGTTGATTGAAGATTGAAATAGACAATGGACAGTGTATGGATTTAAACAGGCAACCATATGTACATACGTGTATATATATTCATCTGAAAAGAGTGAGCAAGAAACATACCAAAGTATAAGCATTCAGTGACTATAATCTCTGTGTATTGGAAGGGGGCATTCAGTGACTAAATTTGTGTATTTGAGGGGTGGTTTGGCAGATAGGAAGATGGAAGTGACTGATCACTTTCAATATTTTCAGTTTGTTTTCATACTTATGGCAAGATTAAAAGTAAATTTCATCCAAATATTGCTAGAGTGTATAATGTCAGATTCTATATTCATTAATTGTTCTTACATCTGCAACAAAAGTAGCGAAATCGTCAGCAGTGCTAGCCTTCTTGCTGATCAGAGGGTGATTCTTTATGGTTTCTGCCATGTTTTTTGTCATCTCAATCTTTGCCTTCAAAACTTTCATCCTCATGTCATCTGTCTGTAAACACAAAAGTTCTAAAATGAAGACATATTCATAGCAAAGATTATTGACTAATGGAGAGGTTTTCAGTAAATTATTTAGCTGTAGCTCTCTGGGAAAATACTGGGACTTTTCCTGGTCTGTCCTAGTATATTCCCAGAGAGCTACAGGTCTGCAGCTATAAAACATTGTGATGAATCATTTTTTGGCAAGATTCCTTTTCATGTTTTGGGAAATGGTTCTTAGATCACACATAAAATCTTCATTGATGTCTGTAAAGATCATCAAGGTGCCACTATCAGTGACATGTGTGTAATACAAATAAACACTGGTTGAAAATTTTGAAAAATTCATGAAATGTATATATTTTACCAACCACAACAAAACACTTAGTCAAGACATAAAGAGATCTTTTCATTAGCAGTATGTTTACTGACTTTAGTTTGAGCTGCAGAATGTGGGGTTGGTAATGCAGACAAAAGTTAAGCCCCACATGGATATTAATGACCCCCTTTGGATTGTAAGTAACAAACCATACAATGAATACTGTGGAATCATTAATGTTCGTGGGTAAACAAATATCTACTAGATCATGGGGATGGAACTTCGAGGGTTCAACATTATACTGTAGAAGCTATTGCAAAGAATAACTGGTTTGTGGGAACATAAATTCATTGGTAAAAGGTATCACAATATCCACAAGCTTCAAAAAAAGCATAAGAAAGAAAAAAGGCATGATCATGCACACATCAGGTACCTTATGTATGTAGAATTATACAGAATGTAGTAATGAGATTAACATGTTAACAAACCTTTTTCGGTTGAAATGTACTGGGTAGAAGTCCTGGGAAGAACTTGATGATAAATGGAATGGCAAATTCCATGAATGGAATGACTAGCATGATGATCATGGGTAAAATCCGGAAGATGTCAAAGGTGGACCGGATCACCTACAAACAGAAGAACAGATCATACTGCAGCATATTTTACATTTTTAAAACAAATTTCAGAATTTTCCAAAGGTTTAAATTACTAAAAATTCCTTGGAACTGATAAAAGAAAACAGCACATTTCATTGATGGGTAAGGTAAAATCATCACAACAAATGGTATGCAAGAAATAGATTTATAAAAATCTGAAACGCCAGGCTCTGATAACAGCCTTTATACATGTACTGAGAGAATTCTGTCAACACTCCTTGTTTCTTTCCATTTTAAAATTCTGAATCTAACTTCCCTTCATGTACCCCCCACACACTTTAACACAGCAAATTAGGTACAGTAGCACTGTTCAATGCATCAGATAACCAAAATTTCTTCAAACCTCTTTTCCAATTCCTGGATTTTATAAAATGAAACAATTCTAACATAAATTTTAAATACCTGCTGAAATTCTCTCCTCTTAAGAGATTTCCGAAAAATGACAACGTCGATCATATATCTGGTGGACATCCTAAACTCCTTAAATAACAACTTAAAACCATGATAGTAGTGCTTCAGTTCCTCCTTAAATCTGGTACCCAGACTTTTCTTAACTGGTGGTCCAACCTCTTTTGCCCTATCATTAGGAACCACCACCTTTGTGGGGGCATCTCTCTGTGAATTATCTCCCTTTGTCTCCTCTATTTTAGAGGAATTTTTACTTGCTGGTGTTTTGTTAACATTTTTCACCTCAGAGTCTGTTTTTCTATCATCTTTGAACAAGACAGCAGAAATGTGATAATTACGTGCAGATGGCACATCACTTCCAATGAAATGTCTATTTGGAACACAGCATATGACAAAATTTGTTTTGTAATAATTGCAATATTGTATGAACTGTTTGTTTTCATTCAATGAACGCCAGTGTGGTCTGTGAATAAGTTTAGAATTTAATTTATGACTGGTGAAGTAGTAACGATTTTGTGTTCGGCTTCCTGAATACCTGAAAAGCAAGAGTATTATATAAATGAAGTGTGCATAAAATGTACAAGGTGATAAGTCTTTTTATTTTTATTTTTTTGGTCTTTGGTACAATACTGTTTTCATTGTTCAACTAATATAATCAAGAAAAGGTATATGCATTTCACTGAATATGACAGCATATTAAAATGTGTAAAAATATAACACACGAAAACAAAATAAAACATGAAAATATTTAATTTCATAAATTCTATGTCCTGTTTTACCGTGGGTGTGTCACTTGGCAGCATCCTACTGGGACTAACTTCCTCAGGAGCTCTATAAATAGAAACAAGTGTATTGCCCAATAATTATCATATTTACTTGATGGCAGTTATAAAATTGAAAGAAATTTATGTATTTCATCAGCTTTGTGAACTTGAACGTTTTTGCTAACAATGTGTATACACATGCAATGCTGCGTTAAGATATCGGATGACATCATCGATAATACTATAAACCTTGGTGACAGTGATGGACATTATAGAATACAGATACATAATACAACCAAATAAAATAGACCTATGGTTCATCTTTTCACACATGTCTTGTATTTGAAACATCTATTTCCAACAGTCACAATGATCACAATTTGGTGAAGTGGTCTACGTGACCGCGGTAATAAATTCATTAATTTGATTTACATTGACAAAATAAATCCGCTATTACATAATTGACTTCTTATTACGTAATATTACTATGCTCTGTGTAGCACATAGTGACATTGAACACTGAAAGGGTCGTCAACCCTCCGGGTGATCGGTCAACAAACAGCTGATCTCATTACTGGCTAATAGTAACCAAAATTTGTCACTGAAAAACAAAACTTACCGTTTGAGAAAGCTTTTGTTGTGCATGTTAGATGACGATATGGCATTGTTTAAAAACTTTGTCGTTTACCCTATATGATTATATCAATTCTTCTACCCCATTCTCAAACAATACGTTGGTTCTCTATTTTAGTTTTAATAGTTGAAGGTCGGAGAACCAGCATAACATGCATCTCGATCCCGATTGATTTACATGCTATCCCATATTAAATATTTATGCATTATAAATCTAATGATACGCGAGATAATTTAACAATGACGTTCACAACTGTACAAATTATCCTTGACATGATTCGTACTGCTCACGTGATAGATACAGGTGTTTGCATAAGTTCAAGGTCACGTTCATTTTTACCTGTCATGCCAAGCTAATCGTGCCCGTGTGCAGGTAAATGGTCCCGATATTTCCTAATACACAGGTGGACTTAGTGTGGTGGGGCAATCTTTGACCAGAAGTTTTCTTAATTTTACAATATTAAGTCTCGCAAAATCCTTTGTCCGCTTGGATCTTCCGCAATTTAATAATTCCAATGGGGGGGGGGGGGGGGGGGGGGGGGGGTAGTAATCTTTTTCGTTATCAGTTATTTATTTTTCCCGGTGAAGAAATATTGAAGACAAGACACTCTGCCTACTTTTGTAAAATCTGGATCCGCCACTATAATACTAGCTTTATCATCTGCGATACAGTTTTAAAATATAAACGGACTCCATAATTTCAAATTCATTCCGGCACTCAACCTTACATTGCACAAGTGAACCTGGATTTAAATTCCACTTCATTAATTCGAGGTATAAATCCAAGATAAGTAACTGGTCATTTGATTAGTTTGTAAATTCGTCATATGTCGGGTCATCAAAGTGATCAAGTTATCACCATCTTGATTTAACCGTTTTCACAGATTCATCTCTTTCTCTGAGATAATTGACAAGATTTCTACTTATAATAACTACATGTAAATATCATTACCAGACCAGTCTGATTAAAACCAGACCTGCAATCTTGCCCCCTCCCCCCCTTTTTATTTTCTCTATTCTCTGTCCGCTCAGCGTCAATGTGCAGACCGAGAACAATTGAGGAGCGAGATTGGAGGTCTGGTTTTAATCAAACATGTTTATAGATAGAAAGAAAGGGAGAAAGAAAGGAAAGATTCTAACATGGCATTGAACCCATTATTCCCGTAACAACTTTTGCCTAGATCTATGACAAATCTTTTAACAATACTATGTGCGACAGGGACTGTTGTTGTCATACAGACAGATATATTTTAGGAACACCACCTTAAAATGAATTTGATTATGTTGCCATTATTCAAGAATTTTAAAATAATTCTTATTCCACTTCTATGGTGTTCATAATTCACAAAGATGTGGAGACAAGTGTCGCGTTATGAAAATTTATTTGTGCACTCATGATTTCTAGTATGAACAAAAATTAGTTCTCCAAAATAAATAAGTCTTTTTTTAGGTAACAAAGTAATATTGCATTTCTTAGTACTATTCGTGACAGTAAACGATAAAACTTCCGGATGAAAACTTGATCACAGTGTGGAAACCGGATCATAGTATGACGTCATAAACACATGCAATCAATGGCAAATATAATTAATTTTATTCATTTTAACTGCAAGAAAATACATACATGTACTTTCAACAACATACAAAAAATGTAACATTAAAATGATAAGATGACATTTGACGATAAAATAGTCAACTCTTCATCGAAACACTTGACTCTACAGAAGTGATCGATTCGGTATAAAACCTGTGCAACACGAAAGAAATAATTCACAGCACTTACAGCAGTACAAAGAGTAGAGATTTGCTGGGACACAAAACAATGTTAACACCACACAGTGTTAAAACTTGATTTCTTTTATTTCCCTCAGTTCGAAGTGCACTTTTTCCAGCACCATTTAGATGTTATCATCATTACTTACGACTGAAAGTCGGAGCATTTTTCAGTACATTAAATAAAATACATTGTATGGTACCTGATTTCTCATTAATATTCTTTTACGAGAACGTCGATTAATATCACCACTATATATACATGTACAGAAAACATGGTGTGTTCACTCCGCCATAGTAACATTTGCAATGTCATTTGTCTTTATCTTTACAGATTGTAATGACAGTCATTTCCTCATGACTGCATTGCAATTATGAACAATTTGTGTATGAATCTAGATAAATAATTTATGTCTATTACGACTGTGTATTCCTACAGTTCTAAATGAAAGTAGAATTAATGTAAGTATAAACAATAAATTTCATGATTAAAATACATGAAGGTATGAACTGCTATGATCACGCCGGCATACTGTTCATGAAATTTATTTCTTAACTGTGTTAATGTAGAATCACGAGATATGATGGTGATATGATCACAGCAATACTTTTCAAGTATAGGTATATGTGCTACATCTAATCAAGTTTGTATTAAATGCATCCATAACCAGTAAAAAATGGAACTATCAATCAGAATTAGATAAAACGACTATACATTCTACATATAAATTAACTCGTATAAGCTGCAATCACTGTTAAAACTCTGAAATATACAAACAAAACAAAACCACACAGTACCAGTCAGGTCAAGCATGCGATACCCACACGTGACTGACAAAAAGGTACTGGAAAGAAGGTGAGGGGCTATTTTACATTGCATAATTGTTTTGAAACATTACATCATTCCAATCTCGTAACTCGCACAAAATTCTCGTAGTTTTACAGCAAACTAAACATGTTAATTAAAAGAAAACAAAGAAAAAGAAAAAATTAACCTGGGTGAAAAGTTGTTAAACCAGGTAAATAGTTACTTAACTGCACATGCTACATACGATGCAGTTCACAGCAAATACACTAATCAGTGACAGTTTCTCTGTAATAACTGCCAGCTTGAACAGTCCCTAACATAGTACAGAACAACATTCTCTTTTCAGATTGCCTGACATTAATTACATTTAAACACAAATCAGTATTAAGTTTAAAATATTTCCTACGAAATAGAAATAATTACACTTTATTATTCTGCAAACAGTAAAGAAGAGACACCTCCCTGAATCTCTGGTCAGGACCACCATCAACTGAGCTATTTGGTCATCTAATCAAACGGAGCATCACATTCCTTCTTCCATATAAACACACACAATCCATTTGTTAGTTTTTTTTTAGATTGCATAAAAATTTCTTTCTCCACTTTATCATTCCAAATTATTACAATATTCATATAATTCAAAATTGAAGTTAAATGTCTTTTTGTGCTGTATGTCTGTCCACAAAGATTTATTTCAGAAATTGAACATGTTTACTATGATTAAAGGAACCACAGTTTGCAAATCATTTCACAACCCAAGTAGCAACTATGTAATATGCATTTTAATGACAGAAATGATTTAGTAAACACAAATCTGTATATGCATGATTACACATCAAAAGACCCTCTACACTTCAAATACTACTGAACTTTTACCTACCTATACATATTAATATCATATGATCACACATATCAAGGAATAATTTGTAGTATGTTTTAAATTTTAAACAGGACCAGGTATGTATACAATGTATCTTAAGGAGAAGACTCATATATAGACATTGGTGCCTGCTCCCTAATCCTAATACATAGTAGTTTAGTACATAATAAAAAAATATATAATTGAACATCCCAAATAAGAGGCCCACAGGCTTTATCAGTCACCTGAGTGTTAAAGTATCACTAGCCCAAATGGCCATGAAATCTATAATCATTTTCCTCCTCTGCATGATTAAACTAAATACTAATATTCAGCAGCAGTATGAAAACAAGATGTGTTCTTGAAACACAGATGTCACTAAAAGTGCCCAAACTGAAGAAAGACTTCACATTCATTTTATATGTTATATTAACTCTATATGACTATTATGGACTTCCCCTTGAGTCAGCACTCTTAGGATTGTGAAATTCATAATTTTGGTACATACCTTCCTGCTTTTCCTAAATATGCATTTAATTTAATACAGTATCAGCAAAATTAAAGAAGTCTTTTAACTGATTAAAGACAATAATCACTATGACAATTTGACCCCACCCTGGAATCAAAATCCCTATTCTAGGGTCATGAAATTTACAATTTTGGTAAAGGGCTACCTGCTCCTTTTAAATATCAACTTAGTTTCTACTCAGTGTCATTGGCATTGAAGAAGGTGCTATTGATGTTTTACAAATACACACCATATACCAAGTTTGGCCCCATCCTGGAGTCAGAACCTCTACCCCGGGGATCATGAAATTTACAATTTGTTAGAAGTCTTCCTCGTCTATATGACTATGCATTTAGTTTTCTCACAGATATGCAGTTGTAGAGAAGAAGACTTTAGAAATTTGGTAAATTTTTGGCAGACTTTGCCCCATCCTCAAATCTCAGTAGTGCAGGAGTCCTGAAATTTACAATTTATGTCACCCTTGTCACAAAGATGCTTCACACCAAATTTGAAAAGAATTGGAATGATAGTTATCAAGAAGTTAAAAATGTTTAACTGTTACCAGAGACGGACAACAACAGACACAGACTAATATCAATAGTTCACCTTAGTGACTCAAGTGACCTACAATGTGCAGAAAGAAGTCACTCAGACCATGATTCTGTACACTGTAGCAATATTAAATCAATAAAACACCGTTAGATAAAATTATGTTAAAAATTATTTCGAACTCACTGGGGTATTACTAAACACACTCTGTATATCTTCTGTATTAACATAGTCTGTTATAAATACATGTAGGTGTCTATTGAGATGGGTACAGTCTGTTATAAATACATGTAAATGTCTATTGAGATGGGAACAGTCTGTTATAAATACATGTAGGTGTCTATTGAGATGGAAACAGCCTGGTACAAATACATGCAGGTGTCTATTGAGATGGGAAGTCTGTTATAAATACATGTAAATGTCTATTGAGATGGAAACAGCCTGGTGCAAATACATGTAGGTGTCTATTGAGATGGGAACAGTCTGTTCTAAATACATGTAGGTGTCTATTGAGATGGAAACAGTCTGTTATCAATTCATCTGAATGTCACATTTCTGAAACTATGATACAAGAGCATATATATTAAATCTACAACATGTACTCAAGTTAGTTAGAAATTACATCAGTCACTGGACTTAAAAACTACTTCACAATATCACAAAATTTGAATTCTATGAAATCCTCACAATAATACCCTCATTAATCCAAACTAATCAGTTTCTAACAAAAATCAACCACAAAACTGTAGTTTTCCCAATAAAAAAAATTATATTTCTTGGAGAAAAACATCAAACTAAACAGGGGGCTTCCAAGAATCCCCATCACCCAAATGATGAGCATCCCCCCTCTACAATACCTCCCCCCCCCCCCCCCCCCCCCCCAAATGTTGGTACCTAGATTAATAAAGTCCAACTATTCTATAAATCTGTTTAAAATGTTTCACAGCCCATCAAAAATTTATTTCTTAATCACTTCATTTTCAAGTTACCTTGATGTTCTGTTGCACCTGAACAAACAATGGTATAAATCAGTTAAATTGACACTTCTGTAACATTCAATAGATGATGTACATACAATACATAGAAATATACATACAAATATTGATTTACATCAATGTAGAAAGTGCACCAGCATACATCTTAAAAATGTGAAATATATATAGTTGTAGCTTATGTCTCTAAAAGACTGAGTAAAAAATAAACTGTGCTAAAACTATATAAAAACCTTCACACACAATCTCTCTCCTAAAATTAAGAATCATAAAGCCAAATCATATATCATACAGTAATATTATGCACATAATAAAATATATTACATATACACATATATATATATATATATATTTCCACTTGTTAATTTGTGTAACAGTCAGTGTATTCAATCTAATAACTAAACAAAGTTCTGTTTGGATGTTAAAACTCAAAAAGATATTTTGATTACACTAATGCACTCCTGACTAAGTCTGAATATAAACATAACATGTGGATGAGTTTTATTTCAAGCTGATACATTTATTGTACTTTATTGATACCTTTACTAACTATTAATACAGTTTATAGGTATACATTTATTCTCGTCAAAATGAACAGGTGCTGTCACAGAATTACTTTCTCAAAAAAAAAAAACAACTACAAAAAAAAAAACCAAAAAAAACCCTGGAATATTGTTAGTGACTTTTTCCACACTTTGAGTGATACACACTTGGATAATGCTTACAAAATGATTTTAAAAGTTTGCTATGAATTTATTTGCTATTCTAATGGTTTGTTTTTAATGAAGTACAACATTATGAAATAAAAGTTCGCTGTTTTAGTTGTATAATTTTCAAACTGATAGAAACATTACACACTTTTCCCACTTAGTAACATGGTATCTGAAGAATTAAGAAGGCCCAAACACTTTTATAAAAATACTTTGGTTGATTTCTTTAGAAGAGTACATTATTCTGGCTGTCAATTTAGTTTTCCTAATTAGCTTATTGGGGTCCTTTGGAGAAAAACTTGAAATATATGTGTTCTTTCATTTTCATAAAACATGACAAAATTAATGTCATTTGAAGTGAATAACACAGAGTACACAAAAGCAGATAATATGTGAATACAAGAAACTCTAAATACATCAACTCTCTAATGTAAACTCAAAAGCTGCCGTTTCTTCACTTAATGGGAATGTTTTCTGGTCGATAAATATTTCAAGCACTCCTTTTATTTTTGGACAAAAATCCAATTCTTTTTTCAAGATTGTCACTGTAAATTCAAAATTTCTAACATAAGTGGCTCAATTTTGTTGGAGTTGATCTGTAACAGGATACGGGCATGATCTTCTCCGAGACCTTTCAGTTCTGATATCTTCTGCAAAATATTCGAGAAAAAAATTTGAGAGTGCAGATAGGAGACTTGTGACTCCAGATAATGTCGCAGAAGCAGAATAAACTGATCCTGCAAGTCCGATATGGCTTGTCTGTTTTCAAGGTTCTGTCCATCTGGATTAAACACAGTGATTGTCTGGATCAGAGCCATGATTCTGCTGTCATCCCTTGTCAGTTTTTTCAGCCCTGCACAGTATGATGTGTGAGCATCATGAAGATCATTGAAACCCGTGGCGCATTTTAACACACTGGTTGGAATGCTTCCTGTTGGTGTTTTCCAGGCATCATTCTCCACATCATAGAAATTGACTGATCGTAACAGAAGAGCGTTTAGAACGCAGGATTTCAGACATGCCACCTGATTTTCCTGGCTCATGCCTCGGAATTGTGCAATTTTTTTCACAAATTTTATAAGTCTGCGCACTGCAATTTCTGAATTGTTGACCAATTCCTCAGCATTGGAGTAACTTTCTTCCTTGTTAACATGAGTTTCATTTGCAAATCCTCCCAGAGTCTCTAAATACGTCACTGTTAAGTCATCCACCATAGTCGTTTCTTCTGCATTCAGTACTCGGTACATTCTAGGATCTTTGGGCAACGAATCTGGGGTCATAACTGGTAAACTCAATGGCTGGGAACCCCCGAAGGCAATGCTTGGAAAACCCAGGGAATTCTTGTCATCCCCACTGTTCTGTGTATCTGGCATTGAGCTTGTAGCCTCATTTTCAATGCTGCCTGGCTCATGTTTGACCATGACATCATCGACCTGTGGATGCTTTTGCTTCATTTGTCTATTCATGGCTACCTTCTGCATTCTTGCCTTTCTTTCTGTCTCATCTGGAAAATACGGAAAGTAACTTAGTAATATCACAAAGGTAAATCAAATCCTTGTCAGAATTTCACACATATTTTCCTGTCCTTATGGTACATTAACTTACCAGAAGAGAGTTATCCTCTCTTTTCAGACATATCTTTTCTAAATTCTTTGTACTAAGATATTTTATTGAACATAAATGTTAACAGCAAACTTACAACTCAACTTATGATAAAGAGGTTGACTTCAGGTTATCCAACATCACGTTCCCATATCTATGTAACAATATTCCATAATCACCAACATATAGTATTTATGTCTCTCAACTGATTTGATATGCAAGAGATTGTTCTGCATATGATCAGTTTTTAAATCAAAGCAGCCTACTGACAAATAAGTTGATGCTACAGGGTTTCAACATTCTTGTTTAAAGTTAGCATTTTGCAAATGCTAACAATCTAGTTTGCAAATGCTAATAATCTAGTTTGCCATTACAACCTGTCATTGGGTCAAATGCTTCTGATGTGTTTCATACCAATTGTTAGGCCATTCTTTACACACTGATTTTGATTACTTCATTTACCTCACCAATATATAAAGCTCATGGTAGGAGTGACCAGTTGACAATGGATGCTTACTTGTCCTAAACACCTGATCCTATCTCTGGTATATCCTGGGGTCTGTGTTTGCCCAACTCATAATTTTGTTTTCCTTACAGAGTTATCAGATTAATCACTGTCCTTCATCTTCACCCTTTCATTCATTAAAGTCAAATTTAATCCAATCTTTTGTTAAGAGCGGATTTTAAAACTGAACTCAGTCATCTATAACAGAACACCCAACAGAGTTATCTCCTCATATCCAATATAGTAAAAATTCTTACAGTGAAGTGCTGGGGACTAACAATTTGATCCATTATAAATTTATGTAATTCATTACATCCAGTAACTTCATGATATGCTTTAAAACTGCAGGGAATGAATTTCACTTCACTGTAAGCATGAATGCATAATACACGTGTTCACTGTAAGCATGAATGCATAATACACGTGTTCAATGTAAGTATGAATTCATAATACACGTGTTCACTGTAACCATGAATGCATAATACACGTGTTCACTGTAAGCATGAATTCATAATACACGTGTTCACTGTAACCATGAATTCATAATACACGTGTTCACTGTAAGTATGAATTCATAATACACGTGTTCACTGTAACCATGAATTCATAATACATGTGTTCACTGTAACCACGAATTCATAATACACGTGTTCACTGTAACCATGAATTCATAATACAAGTGTTCACTGTAACCATGAATTCATAATACATGTGTTCACTATAACCATGTTTTACTGTATTTTGTTTATTAATGGGCTCTGATCTGCATGTCTTTTATTTTTCATCTTTTTTATTACTATTTCATTTATGTCAATGTAGAGTATTTATTACAAAAGCCATGTTTTATCCTCCAATTAATTTTATTATATTATATATTTTAATTTCATTGTTAAATCTACTATTGAAACCAATATTAAATTTTATCATTTAGTTGATTTTTCAAAAAATTTATATAACTTCAAGATGCAATTCATACGCCATTATTACGTCTAACCTAATTCAAAGCATACTTCAACTTTGGTGGTATAACTAGAAATTAAGTATAGTAAATCTAGTACTAAAATGGTCTTCAATTCAGATCTAAAACACATAATGCGAAATACATCATGATACAAACCACAATATCCACAGGCGCTCGACGTTTTAAATATTCATAATACAAAAAAATTATCTTCCTGTAAACAAACTATAGTATGTTTACAGGAAGACATTTTTTTTTTTTAAATTAGAAATATTTAAAACATTGAGCACCTGTGACAATACCATATCTATGATAGATATCTTTTCAAGTTGATATCTTTTAGAAATAAACTGACTTTTTATGAATGATAAAACATCTTTATAATATTGTTTCATACTGTTCTTGTCTTTTGAATTATTCATAATAAGAAAGTAGTTCTAAGAGCCAATTTGCCATCCCAAGGGTTAAATTTGAATCTTTATGTCAATCAATGTTGTCTCCTTATTTCTAACATAGTTCATAATCTGTCTTGACTTATCCAGCTATAAAATACTTTAACTTGAAAAGTCTGATATAACCTCTAATTTGATATGAAGGGAGCTTGATCAACTCAAACCTCATCCACTTAAGGATGACATCAAATGAACAAAGTCTCTAAAGTTATTCACTACAGCAGACAAAAAAAATTATTTTATAAAGCTGTAATCTTCTTAGTACAAACAGTTCATAACTATCTATATCAGACAGTAAGACAAAATACTTAATACCACTGGCTGCCTGTATAAGGATTTGTAAAACATTTAAAGTCAACATGATACACAAAATCTGGAGACCGTGAAGCAAACCGCTGCTAACTCGGAGTGTTATTTCTAAATACAATGCTGCTAGTATTAAAGCAACGAGATTGGCTCTACATTTGAAAAATTTCATTTTGTTGTAAAAATGTGTTACTATGGTAGTTTTGTATGTAACTCTAACCATAATCATCAAAAAAGTTAAAAATTAAGTTCAAAAATAAAATTTTCGGTTCCATTAAATACATAATATTACCGTATTTACTAGCTGGATTTTTGGGATTAAATTTTGGTCCAAAACTCTATGTCCACCTTACAGGCCTAGAAAGATTGGTATTTCTCTGTATAATGTATTTTTTAAACAACTCCAATGATTATTACGATTCCCACTGACAGAAGTCTAGACATGTATTCTAAGAATATGCATGAAGTACAAGTAGTCACATATTTTCATAATTTCATTTCATCTAGAGTGCATATTATTTATTTGCATAACTAATTCTTTCAAGAACTTGACTTACTGTAAATCTATCATTCATCATCAGTAAAATTGAATTGCAAATCCAAGTTAACCTTGAAATATTTTCAAGTACTGTCTAGAATATTTTTGTTAAAAGATTTAATACTATTAAAAGATAATTTAGAATATAATTCTTGACTCTAATAAAATGTGACCATTTATGAAATGAACTGTATCCCATGTCCATAGTTTGTCAGGGTTTATGTCACTGAGTAAATAAACATGGCGTCAGTTAAGAGATACAGTCAATTAAAAGATGAATATAATTGTTTGTGTACATGGGTGAAAAATTAATCGTGATAATTGCGGATGATAGATCAAGGACAGCATTGAAACCTAAAAGTATTGATATGGCTTAGACAATAAGCACCCCAACAGTGCTTATAGTGAATTCCTTTCTTGTCCCGGCCCTGCCCTAGCCTGGGACTTCAAAGTGACAATTACTGAGTATGATGTTATGTTGACTTATATATATTGAGGTGCTCTGTAATAGTAACTAAGAATGGCTTTATTTTCATTAGTGGTTTAGTATTTAATAAACAGAATCATGAAACATTTTTATTTTACTTGGAAGAAATGTTCTAAATTAGAAAAAAAAAATTGAGATCGGTGATCAAAATATATACGGCAAGGGAACAGAAAACCATGGAAGAAATAAAAAATAAAAGGTAAATATTGATGTCATATTCCAAATTATTATTTGAACAAGATAAAGACATATATCACAATTTGAAATTGATTTGCTGAGAAAAAAAACCCCAAAATATTATTAGAAACAGAGGTAAAACATTACTATCCTGATTTGAAATTGTCAACCAATTTTGGCAAACAGTGTACTGACTTACAAACAGGTCAATGACAAATCCCTCAAAATAAACCCCAAAAAATACAACCGACATACAGGCAAACCGACTAATACATAAGTACCATGCTGAATGTGCAGTAAACAGAGGTGAATTAAACAACAGTAGGTGTTGAACTGTCACTTTCACTTCACAATATGTCTACATAATATATATAATTATAATTCCCCTCCCTGATCTATCTATTTTAAGTACATTTTTTTCTACATATAGGACATATTTCTGCTTTAACCTTGAGGCATAAAATTTCCTTGTAATTTCATACCTGCGTATCAGAGGCAACCAAAATATCAAAATATGAATCAAAAGGGTCCAAGAAATTTTGTATCCAGGGTCTGAGCAGCAAAAGTAAATCTACAGACTAATTTCTAATGCTGTACAAAACAGTATGTCTATAGGATTAAAAAAAAAATATCCATCAGAAGTTCGTTCATCATTTCATAATAAGGTGAGGAGAAATAATCACTTGGGAAATTTTACATCACAATTGAAGGACACAACCCACATATAAATGTGAAAAGTGTGCGATACAATGATGTCCTTTTTTGGAGTTAGCTCCCTTACCCAGTATCATTTCTTTCTTCATTCCGACATCCAAACATCTCTGTAGGCGGCAGTGGGGACAAAACCTCCGAGTGCGCACATCAATCAGGCAGTCGTTTTGAAACAAGCATTTTGGTTGCTGAAAAATAAAACTTCCTTAATAATATGTATCAAGCCATCTACATCATGTACCATGTTTGAGTAAATGCTAGTTTTAAAGTAGCACATCAGAACCAAATTTCATGTATATTCATCAACAAAATGGTAGATTGCTTATATTCTGGTATCATTATGAAGATCAAACTAATGAATGCATTATGATTTATCATGAGACTTTTTAAAAGTGATAATTCTTTAATCAAAATTTCACTCTTTAAGCTCTGGATTTATGTCTATGCCTGTGGGAAATGAGTACAGATCTTAATGTGAAATGAAGCATCACAAAAGGTCCTGCTTTGTGGCATCATAATATTAAGTTCAAGGTCCATAACTCTTTCAAAAAGAAGAGGCCCATGGACCTTAACAGTCACCTGATTACTATAGCCCATACATAGATCTGTCAGAGAGTCTCATACTTGCATTTAAGCCTTATTATGGAGTCTTTTGTGCACAGCTTTATGATTTAATGCTAAATATGCCGACCATTTCCATTACAATAGAAGGAAACATTTAAATCAGCCTTCATTCATTTGCTCGCCCCAACCCCATTATGATGAATTATATCTGTAACTTTGGTAGACAGCTGTATTCTCTCTTCTAATTGTGTATTCATCTTTCATTGAACATCAGAAGAACAAAGAAGATTTCTTAAGCATTTAAGCATTAAATACTCTACGACCATTTTGGCTTCCACCTCCCCTGGATTTCAGTACCCCTGCCCCAGGTGTCATGAAATTTCTGATTTATGTATACAGTTTTATCATCTTTCTAAATATTGCTACATGCACAGTAAATTTAAGTAGATTTTCTAAAATAGGAGACATATTTACTATAATATGACCAAGGTAGCCCCCCCCCCCCCAGTCTCCATTGACATGACCATTAAGGTCATGGATATTGTTATAATCATCAAGCACAAAAATAATTGTCACAATACATAAGATTACAGATTTCTTCTGCAGAAGTAGAGAACACAATATAGGTATAACGGCCTCCATCTTCACAAGTCAAGGGTTACTGATCCGTAACCGTTACATGTCAACACCGAAAAAAGGCTGTTTACCACACAATTTGATTAAAACTTCCTCCCATTTAATTCAAATAAACTGTTTTTAAACTAAAATGAATTCAGTTTATATCTATTTATCTTACACAAAACTTTACACACATATACATGCTTTTAATTAACAATGAGATGACATCACAAGACATCACTTCCGACTGCAACTTATTTATTACACATAAAAAAAAAATAGAGATTATTTTAACAACTGTTTAAAACTGTTCACAAAGGTGTTGTTAATTTCTTTTTACACTTATTTGTTTAGTTCAAAGTAAATATCTTATGACTTCAAATAAAGTCTCTTACTTATTTTTCAACATGACCAGTCAGATTAGTAAACAGACATTTTAATCGACCAGACATATCATTAAGCAGACTAAGGCAGTTGGTTGTGCCTTAATGTTAAACCCTGTAGTATCTCACAGACAGATAATTTACCTAATATCTCATAGATAATTTACTAAGTGCACAGTATTTGACACAGACAATTTAGATCATACACAGTATCTCCAAACAGATAGTTAATCCAATATCTCAGTCAAATTACCTGGTACATAGTATCTACCTGACAGATAATTAATCCATTATGAAGTATCAAGAGAGATAATTTACCTAATATCTCACAGACAGATAATTTACACAGTATCTCACAAACAGATAATTTTCCCTGTATTTCACAGATAGATAATTTACTCAGTATCTCACAGACAACAATTTACTCATTACAAAGTATGACACAGACAGTTTACCCAGCATCCAGTATCTCACAGGCAGATAATTTACCTAATACATGCATCTCACAGACAGATAATTTACCCAGTACACAGTATGTCACAGTCAGATAATTTATCAAGATCTCACAGACAGATAATTTACCCAAATCTCATAGACAGATAATTTACCCAGTACCAAGTATCTCACAGAGAGATAATATACCCAGTACCCAATATCTTACAAACAGATTATTTACCCAATACACAGTAAGGCTGTCACGTGTACACGTGTAACCGGTAACGTTTCGTGTTTGGGCTGTAAACGTTTACAAAATCCCTAAATGTTTAAACGATGTCTTATATATGTGGCACAAATCTTGCAGGGTTCAAATTACAATCTAAATTATTTGAATAATTATTTCAAGTGAATAAACTTATTAAACAAATTGCGAGGGGAAGTAATGAATTTATAAAAGTTTGACTATAGTCTATAGGAACGGTGAACAATTTTTTCCCGTCATATTTTCCACAGCGGGTGGAACTGTTACAAAACTGCGCTCCTCCCTTGACGCTGAGAACGTGGACAAACTGATCTTTTTGAACAAAAGATTAAAACATAAAGTGAATTGCGCTGCTCCGCCTGCACCGGCTGCACGTGAAGTCCATGTTAAAACCGAACCGACGGAAGAAGCCGCGGCACCAGCTCTGTCCTCTCTGGACAATCTAATGTGAAATCACTGAAATGAAAATTTGAAAAATGAAGTTTATTGTGAATTTGTGATCTGTATTGTGCAAATGTTGTACAGTGTGAATAAAATTGAATTCAATTTAAATGCTATCCGGATATTTATGTTCGTGTATTTTATTCTGTCTTATATTTATACTCCGGAACGTCCGGCGACAATCTCTGCATCGTCCATAGAACGATGAAAACTGAAACACAAACATAATGGTCATTAATGGGTCTTAAAATTCTGTGCGTATTTTATTTTATTAAATTATACAACACTTCGTTTAAACGGTAACGTTTCGTTTACAATGCTTCGTTTAAACGTTTACAAAATTTTGTAAACGTGACAGCCTTAATTAATACACAGTATCTAACACAGATAATTTGAAAAAATGTCCCATTGTGTTCTACATACATTAATAAGTGTACATAAGAAAATAATCTTACTGGGTGCTCAAACTATTCCCTAACCAGAAAAGCTCATCAAATCTAATAATCTTCAAGCAACTTACAACTTACATCTGATTTCAGTGCATTTCTTCTAAAGAAGGCCTTGCAGGATTCGCATGTGATTGCATTGAAGTTGTAACCTAGTGCTTTATCGCCACAGACCAAGCACACCTTATCCTCCTTACTGCGTTTGAATTTCTTAGAAGCTGCTGCATCATTGCTGCTTGAGCTCGAGTCCTCATGTGAGAACGAGCTCATTCCTGGCCTGTTTTGCATGAAATCCATGGAGTCTACTACTGAGCCCTGCAGACAGCTGCTGTCTATAGTGCTACACATGTTGATTTCTCGCCCACAGTCACTTGATGATGTCTACAAGAACAAATCAAAAATACTCCAATATTAACATTTCCTTCATTAAAAATGTGTGGAAAATGTCATAATTATCACATCTACTTTCGTTTGTTTACAGCTCTGAATGATATTTTCTTCAGCCTCCACTGATATTTATTAGTATTTTCTTAGTCAATCAATATACCTTACACAACAGAGTTATCTAAATACATTTACACACAACCTTTCACATCTTCTATAGATTTCATCAGTGTGAATATACATGGATATGAAGCTGTTTCCTTGGAAACCATCAGTTTGTTTCCAATTACATATCTGATTTAAAGAGTTTTAGTGGTACAGTGTAAGACACATGATACAAGTAAGATATATATAAAGAAAGAGAGAAAGATAGACTTCTGTACATTACATAGAAAAGTAATGCTTGACGGAAAGGCTAGATCATGTGTATACATACATACATGTATATATATACACACACGCACACATACACACACATTAATGTGTACTGTGTCAAACGGGGACAGACATTGGATATGATCTAACCAGGGACTTCTTATTTTTTATTCTATGCTACAGCAGAGTTCAAATATGCCTTTTCAAATGGTTACTTATCACCAATTTTGTTAGAATATATTGATTTTCTTCATTTTAAGTCACACACTTTTTACAGTGCAAATGGGGACATGATTTACACTCATTAATATTCACACATTTTTAGTAAATAATTTTGTCCAAACATGGACACAATGTAATTGCTATAAAAATGAAAATGTTGGTCATTGTAAATGTATTCTATGCTACAGCAGAGTCCAAAATGCATTTCCAAATGGTTTCTTATCATCAATTTTAGTAGAATATATCGATTGTTCTAGTCTTCATTCACACACATTTTACATTCCAAATAGGGACATATTAATTCATTAATAGTCACACATTTAAGTAAATCATTGTGTCCAAACGGGGACACAATACAATTGCTTTAAAAATGAAAATGATGATCCTTGTAAATGTCTAAGCATAAATATTTTAATCAACCCTGCACCAAAAATAATTCACAAGGAAATTGAAAATTATTTAATATGCTGCTAAAGCTTGTTTTCTATTTCTAACACCAAGTGCTTAAATTGCAATCTTTTCGTTCACTACTACTAAAAAAAAAAAATGGGGGGGGGGGGGGGGGCACTCAATATATCTTTATTTTTGGATCAAAATAATGGATAATGTTTGTTTATAAAATGCTATCTCCCCCCCCCCCCCCCCCCCCTCAATTTTATGTGCCTGCATCTGAGCATTTGTGCATGCTTTTACTTAGGCAGGTAAATATAATTTAACTAAATCAACTCTGAAATTTTTCTTTATTACATATTTAAAAGATGTTATAGCAAATTCCTTCTCTTGCCAAGACAAGTAAAACTAAATAATAAGATTTCTTGTAGCATGTATAATAAAGATTTCTCCCCTGAAAATGTGATTTTGGACTTTCTCATTTTAAAGTGAGCCAAGAAATTTGTTTTTCAAGTCTAAAAATTTTATTGTTCTACCTAGAGGTTTGTTCGTGGTGTCATTTTATTTCTTTCATTGAGACAAAAATTTTAGTATAAAAAAATAATACCTTACTAAAAGAAAAACAAGCCTAAAAGCATTTATTATTTTTATTAATTGGTGAAAAAAATGTCAAAGTCCACATTGTGACAGTATTTTGAGAATGGGATTTTTATTTTTCATCCTAGAAAAAATCCCAATGCGCCACTTTCTTTGTCTCATTGAGACAAAGAACATGATATCAAGCACAATAACATGGCTCAATCCATGAAAATTTTATGGCTTAAAAGATATTCATTTCTTAGGCAGGTAAATAAAAATTACATGTAACTAAATCAACTCTGTATTTTTTATTAATTAATATATTTAAAAGATGCTTATATAAATTTCTTTGTATTATTGAGACAAGGAAAAACAAATAATAAGATTTCTTGTAGAATGTATAATAAAGATTTCTCCCCTGAAAATGTGATTTGAACTTAACAATTTTAAAAGCTAGCCAAAAAGGAAACACAGACGGACGGAGACAACCTGATTCCAGTATACCCCAACAACTTTATTTGTGGGGGAAGGGGGGGGGGTAGAATTACACTATTTAAGTTAAAAATTACATTTGGTCTCGATTAAATTAGAAATGTTAAGTCAAAAGCATAAAAATAAATTCAATGATATATCATGTCTTTAAAATCATGTGATATGAATTTTCACTATACAAACGGGGACATGTGTGTAAAGCCAATATCACACAGGCGATTTATCTTACCAAACTGGGAACTTTTCGTCATCGGGTTCAATGTTCATTTTTTTCTGACCTAAGCTGGTAATTTTAATATGCTGATCCCGAATTTAGCATTTGTAGGAGACATCGTCAACCAGGGACGTCCCCAGTTGGAAGGATGTCCCAGGTTAGAAGGTGTATAAAGACACAAGTGTCCCCATTTGACACCATACACGCACGCACACACACACACACATTGATATTTCTAAACCCAGTTTAGGTCTGAATGCAGGCCCCTACCCCTCTTAAATGCTACTGATTTTTCCCAACTGAAGTTGCATTTTTTTCTCAAATTTGCATTGTTGTTTTTGTTGGATTGACTTTTTCACATACAACATAGCTTAATGAGCAGACCTATGATATTAATGTGTTAAAAAAGAGAAAGTTACAAATGTAGAACTGTGACAGTGTTATTTTAATAGCAAATTAGCTGAGAAAATGATGTTAAAGTTACTTATATATTGTATTTTACATATCAATTATGGTTAATTACAGTATTATTGATTTTTCCTAATTTGCTAAAAATGTTGATGATATTTTCCAACTGTAAAACAGACTATGGTTCCTTATGGATAAAGTAGAAAAATCACTGATTGATTATATATATATATATATATATATATATATATATATATATATATATATTATATATATATATATATATATGAACTAGCTTTTCAGCCAATTATTGATATTTGAGCTTCTCACTCATAGAATGCAATTGTACCTTCCATTTTCTATAGTGTCTAAAGGTCTTTGATCCAATAAAAAGTAAAGGCATGGATCAAATGAATGATCAAGTACAACTACTTTGTATGCATTCTACATAATTCCATACTTGATAACACGGGTCTATTTTTCATTATGTATTAATATTTTTTAGCCACTGAATCCTGTGCTTAGCCATATAGCCAATGGAACTGTATCATGATTTTCCCCAAAATTTAATTTTCACTTTTGATGATCAGAATCCACTGTGTAATATGTTTAAAGGGTTTCACACCCACAAATTAAGGTTATACAATATAGCAAAAGCTCATTGTTACAAGTTTATTTTTTATTTTGTAAACAAAGATTGATGTATGGTATTGTTTACCAAGTTTTCAAAATGTAATGTTATTGACCTAAGTTTGTTACATAAACACATTTCAAGTATTCTTTAGGTAAAATGAGCCATTTAAAAGTTAAAATTGTGACTGTACAAAATTAATATGCTTTAAATTATACCATTCACTGGCTTATTTGTATACACACAAAAGACTCAAGTCTTTGTTTACCTAACACAGAATTAAGGCTAGAATATTTCTCTTATCCTTGCATTCAGAAGGTCCAAAGTTTGTTATCAACTTGAAATGAGTTATATTTTTAACGTTTAATGTAAAAAATGAAAAAGTAATATTTTTCAAAAATCGTGGACCACTCCCTTCAAATTACCATTTCATTTTTTAACGGTCTAGGTTCCTTATTAAAAGAGAGTAGAAATATCACATTTTCTTGTTTAATGTTATAGGGAAAAATAATAAATACACATAAAAAACCAACAAAATCAAAAATCAACTATCAATCAAATTAAACCAAAGTAATGCATGTAAATACTCAACCTCATTCCTCTATTGCATGAGCATACAATACTTACAAATAAACATAGAATACAATACTTACAAATTAAACATTATATTACATGCCAACTGAACTAAAATCCATCTTTGATAACAAATTGGGCTTGTTCCTGGTGAAACAGATTTCAGAATTATTTACGGATTAAATTTCACCTACTGATTTCCGTTACTAGATGACTTTGGACTTATGATAAATATTATATTCTGATCTTAAATATAAACTGCCAGGTAAAACAGCCTCAAATCTCAAGTTATCTACACAGTATATACCTATCTCAACTGAAAGTAGGTTAATCAGAATATAACTCAAAACATTATATAACCCCAGGATTCATTTACACTTCATGTAACATAATATGAGGAATATTACTTTACATTAATGACAGTACAATCATACAAATGTAGGTTAGAATATCCACACATATTTACAATTGTTATCTTCTCCACCTCAATGCCCATGGCCTACAATGCTAACCCATATCACATGACTCACAAAGATGAGACACCAAAGTTAGGGACAGAACACTTGGTAACACTGAGCAGACTGTTACTAATGGTGGTATATTAAAAACAGCTAGGACCTAATACTGAACGATTATTTGTACTGGCAGTGAAAAAACTTCTGTATAGATGACTAAATAAGATTTTAGATTTTAAAATTCTTACAGGTAATTTCTGGATCTTGTTGCACTCAGTGGATCTACATTTGTACTAAACTGTACATACATTATACAAATACAGGAGTACTGTTTTGATTGAACTTTGTAGTCATATTGCTACTGAGAAAAGTCTAGTCAAGGTGTTCTTTGGAAGCAGATTATATAAAGATTATTCTTATAATTATTCCTACATAAACACTGAAAACTTTGTAATTTTTAGATCCGTATAGTGCCACTCCCCCACATCTGAATTTGGTACTACATGGTTTTGGAGAAGAAGTCAAAAATGTGAAAAATACAACAACTACTAAAGCACCAATAATGAGAATCATGGACAACTTTTGACCAGGAAAACATCACATAAGCCTTCAGTTCAGGTGTCAGGTGAGCTGTATATGGAGGTCGACCTGTATCATGGTAGGTGTTGGCATGAATGCTAAATAGGTCAAAATTTACAGCATATCACTTACAGCTAGTGACATCCTTATAACATAAACATTTTATCCCACTCAGTACTCTGACCTATTTCATCTCTCATGGTTCTAAAGGGACAGAAACATCTGCATTTGAAAACTCCTGCTAGACACATATGCATTGAAAGAATAGTCGCAGAACAATAAATGTTGTACATAACACACCCGACTAAGGACCTAGAATATCCACAGCTCCAGGAACCATGGAATACTTGTTTTATTACAGAATCTATGGTCCTGAAATACCGCCTTGACCACAAAATCTATCTGACATCCTGGAATACTGGCCTTGACCACAGAATTCATGTCATGACCCTTGAATACTGGCCTGTCCCCAAAATTCATGTCATGACCCTTGAACACTGGCCTGACCACAAAATTCATGTCATGACCCTGGAATTTTGGCCTGACCATATAATCTATGATACCCTGGAATACTGCCTTGACCAATACTGCAAATGCCAAGCTAAAGGACCTTAAGTAATGGTATACATGAAGAATGCCTGTACCAAGTACTCTACAGTATAAACACATAATAATCGTCTACAGAAAAGTCACTCGCAGGAAATTGTCACTATTATGTATTTATCAGTTATGGATTCCTTTATTCCATAGCTAAGCGTATCATTCAATGCCGGGATCTGTGGAGGTACTTTTGATGCCCTATCATACGGTATGTATAAATACATATCAATATTCAATACTGGAATAAAAACACTCCGTGTCATCGAGAAAATTCGAAATATTGACATAGCAGCTTCGATTTCTACAAGATCGACATCTCAACCTGCCTACAAGTGCCCCATTACAAGAAATCCTTAACTATAAATTAGATATTAAGAGCAAATTTGTGTATCACTGTATGTTATATTATTACCCTTACCAACTCGGAAGCCATGTTTTCTAAAAATGCACCGACAGACCTAACAAATCCGGAATCTGACCTATTTTGTGAAAATAACAAGGTCAATGGTGAATCAAGATATTTGGTATGTGATTATTCATATACAAGTCCGATATTTCATAATCATCAATTTCATAGGACTTATTTTGTGAATTAGCTCGACACTTACTCTTCCATTGTTGTTTATTTGTTTTCTTTGTTTTTGTTTGTTTGTTTGTTTTTGTATGTCTCCGAGTTATAGGTATTATTTCTAAATTTAATATATAGATTATTCTGTGTGAACAGGTTTCAACCCCAAAACAGGTTGAAGTCATGTTGGAAACATGGGCGGATCTTAGATAATAGTAGTGCCCTGTGGAGGATCCAGGATTATACGAAAGGAAGGGGCGGACGACTTTAATTTCTTGTAAGTCGATAAATAGATAAAATAAAATTTTAAAAAGGGGGGGGGGGGACAGAAAAGAAAATTAAGAATGATTAAATTGATGAAGAACTGAAACTTAATGGAATACGCTTTTGAAATATTATACACTGGGGCTGGAAGTGAAGCTCCAGAAAGCGAAAGGATTTCTCAAGATTTGGTACTGCAAGTTTAAGAAAAGCTTAGGTCGCGGGGGAGGGGGGGGGGACTAAATCCGCCTTTGGGTGAATAGATAATTAAACATTATAAAGAAATAACAAAAGTTTCAGAGAGAGAGAGAGAGAGAGAGAGAGAGAGAGAGAGACTTTTCATTAACTACAAAACATTCCATTGACGCAATCATATATTTTACGAGCAGAGCGCTCTGTACATAGGCATTGTATTTTACAGTGAACGATGTACTGAACAAAACTAAGTACAATTTAAAACAAATATACAAAGAATGCGAGGAAACTTGAATGCCTTGTTGAAATTAATTCATCTGATATGATAATCTGATTATAACACAAATCTTTCACCAGCGCCATCTGAGATATCTGTATTCTAATCAGATTTCATTCATACTTTTATGTTATAATGTGATATGAAAAGGCAACTTACACATTCTAATCAATTAGTTCAAGGTGCTTTAAAAAGAATACCCACACAACCATAATTAATCCATTAATAATCCAGACTGAATCTATTATAATCTCGCACAAAAAAGTTAAATATGCAAGATCCAGACCAGACAGAGGAGATTTCGGTGAAGATTTCAGTGTGTGCGACATGACCAAGTCATGCATCCGGATCAGGCGGTACATCAGAACTGTGATGACGAATTTCTGTTTAAAGAGACATTTTCTCCGCCAACGCAACGTTTTAGAACAGTCAGTTATCACATCGTAACATTAAGTGTGGCGAATCATAAAGTCGTGAAAAAAGAGACGAGTATTTGAAGTGTCGGGGTTTCACAATTTCTTTTCTTGTGACTAATGCAGGTCCCAATTTCGAGACAGTAATGAGTCGTTGTTGTTGTTGTTGTGTGTATATGTGTGTGTTGTTGTTGTGTGCTGTTGTTTTGTTGGGGTTGTTATTATTGTTGTGTGTTGTTGTTGTGTTGTTGTTATTATTGTTGTGTGTTGTTCGTATTTTGTGTGTTGTTGTGTGTATATGTGTGTGTTGTTGTGTGTATATATGTGTGTTGGTGTTGTGTGTGTTGTTGTTGTGTGTGTTGTTGTTATTATTGTTGTGTGTTGTTGTTGTGTGTTGTTGTTTTGTGTGTGTGTTGTTGTTGTTGTGTGTATATGTGTGTTGTTGTTGTGTGTGTTGTTGTTATTGTTGTATGTGTTGTTGTTATGTGTGTTGTTGTGTATGTGGTTGTTATTGTTGTGTGTGTTGTTGTTATGTGTGTTGTTGTTGTGTATGTGGTTGTTATTGTTGTGTGTGTTGTTGTTATGTGTGTTGTTGTTGTGTGTATATGTGTGTTGTTGTTGTGTGTCTTGTTGTTGTTGTTGTGTGTGTTGTTGTTATTATTGTTGTGTGTTGTTGTTGTGTGTTGTTGTTTTGTGTTGTTGTGTGTATATGTGTTGTTGTGTGTATATGTGTGTTGTTGTTGTGTGTGTTGTTGTTATTGTTGTATGTTGTTGTTATGTGTGTTGTTGTTGTGTATGTGGTTGTTATTGTTGTGTGTGTTGTTGTTATGTGTGTTGTTGTTGTGTATGTGGTTGTTATTGTTGTGTGTGTTGTTGTTATGTGTGTTGTTGTTGTTATTGTTGTATGTGTTGTTGTTATGTGTGTTGTTGTTGTGTATGTGGTTGTTATTGTTGTGTGTGTTGTTGTTGTGTGTTGTTGTTGTTGTGTATGTGGTTGTTATTGTTGTATGTGTTGTTGTTGTGTATGTGGTTGTTATTGTTGTGTGTGTTGTTGTTATGTGTGTTGTTGTTGTGTATGTGGTTGTTATTGTTGTGTGTGTTGTTGTTATGTGTGTTGTTGTTGTGTATGTGGTTGTTATTGTTGTGTGTGTTGTTGTTGTGTATGTGGTTGTTATTGTTGTGTGTGTTGTTGTTATGTGTGTTGTTGTTGTGTATGTGGTTGTTATTGTTGTGTGTGTTGTTGTTGTGTATGTGGTTGTTGTGTGTGTTGTTGTGTATGTGGTTGTTATTGTTGTATGTGTTGTTGTTGTGTGTGTTGTTGTTATGTGTGTTGTTGTTGTGTGTGTTGTTGTTGTGTGTGTTGTTGTTATGTGTGTTGTTGTTGTGTGTGTTGTTGTTATTGTTGTATGTGTTGTTGTTATGTGTGTTGTTGTTGTGTATGTGGTTGTTATTGTTGTGTATGTTGTTGTTATGTGTGTTGTTGTTGTGTATGTGGTTGTTATTGTTGTGTATGTGGTTGTTATTGTTGTTATGTGTGTTGTTGTGTATGTGGTTGTTATTGTTGTGTGTGTTGTTGTTATGTGTGTTGTTGTTGTGTATGTGGTTGTTATTGTTGTGTGTGTTGTTGTTGTGTATGTGGTTGTTATTGTTATGTGTGTTGTTGTTGTGTATGTGGTTGTTATTGTTGTGTGTGTTGTTGTTATGTGTGTTGTTGTTGTGTATGTGGTTGTTATTGTTGTGTGTGTTGTTGTTGTGTGTGTTGTTGTTGTGTATGTGGTTGTTATTGTTATGTGTGTTGTTGTTGTGTGTGTTGTTGTGTATGTGGTTGTTATTGTTGTGTGTGTTGTTGTTGTTATGTGTGTTATTGTTGTGTATGTGGTTGTTGTTGTTGTGTGTGTTGTTGTTGTGTATGTGGTTGTTATTGTTGTGTGTGTGTGTGTTGTTGTTGGTCATGATATCATGATCCACTAAACTTTGCAATATGTCAAACTTCATATTATTTTCAAATTATTTTACTTGATTCATCTATTTATTAATATATTTATTAAATCATTTAAGCATCCACCTTCGTTTAAGTATCTTTAGTTTGATTGTTTTTAATGCGTCACACTAATCTTCAAAAGGACTCCACATTGCAGATGCGTGATTATGAAATTACAAATGAAACTAGTAAGTTTTATATACAGTCAATCATTCCCACACTATGCCCTGGGGACAGTTCAGTGAATTACGAGAGTTAATTAAAATATTTCTTTCTTGTTTTTTCTTTTTTTTTTTAAACATGTGTGTTGCATGGATTCGCCGGCTATATTGTGTATACATTGTGTTTAGTTACACCGTCTCTATCAAATGTTCCACCATATAGTAACCTGTGTTATTTTATATTTTAATAATAGCGAAAAATGACAATAGGAATCGAAAATAGATACAAGATACAAAAACCCGTTGTCCAATCATGGGCCTGAGTGATATTAGAAATCAAAAATCATATCATGATTCCTACAGAGTTAGACTACGAAAGCGGAAGTTGATAATATTTACAGTTTTTTCCTTTCAGATCCCACACAATTTTTATCTAGCTTTACCTGTTGATGATACAGTATATGGTATATATAATTCCAATCATTCTACAACGACATGCGTCATTTATTGAAATATTGAATAATATTCTCTACTTTACTCGGAAATATGAAACGGTTTTATAATCAGCTGATTTTACATTTCCGGTATTTTCCTCTGGCTGTAATGAAAGTTAATATTGTTACATACATGTATATGTAGTTTTTGGTGTATAAACCTGCGGTTAGGTATAGCTAATATTACCACATTGACGTCAAGCTAATCTGAATTTACCTATCGTCACTATCAAAAAAATAAAAAATGCAGTGTATATAGATCCCCCCCCCCCCCCCAATTAACTTTTGTCATTGATAGCAAGACTGACTGAATACATTCTCACGGCCATGCCAGTTTAATCGAGGTAAGAATGCATTATTACTAGGAATTAAATCAGCTTCCCAAAACATTTACTTAATTATAGCAAGCGTGACGCGTACATTCTAATACTCTCACCACCACCGCACCCTTCCTTTTACATTTTTTTCCCTGTTATATCTACAAGCAAAGTTAGTTAATTTTACATGCAAAGTCAGATATACTGGGTGACTGACTCCGCTTCCCCCTCCACTTTTTTTTATAGTAATATTGAAACTCTAAGCCATGAACCGATGACTCCGATGAATTGAAGGACGTAACGCAGAACATCTTACTTTCACTTGTCAAAAAAAAATTTTTTTTATAGTAATATTGAAAATTTAAGCGTGAACCGATGACTCCGGTGAATGAAGAACGTACGACACTTTACAACACACACGAAACTTCTCCAGCCCCCCCCCCCACCCCCCCCCCCCCCCCCCGCGAAACTTCTCTAGCTCTCTCTGTATCACACACACACACGAAACTTCTCCAGCTATCTCTCTCTCACACACACACATACACACACACGAAACTTCTCCAGCCCCCCCCCCCCCCGAAACTTCTCCAGCTCTACCTCTCTCTGTATCACACACACACACACACGAAACTTCTCTAGCTCCCCTCACCCACACTAACAAAACTTCTCCAGTCCCCCCTCCCCTTTTCCTCCTTTGAAAAACGATGCTACGTCACTATATCAATAGCTATCATTTTGTAAAAGTTTCATCATTCCAGAATTTGCAGTTACCTAGAGTTGCCATTTTTTAAACTTACATGGTCAAGTTTCAACGTTATGATTAGGATTGAGTCTGATATTGCTTGGGGGAGGGGGGTCCAATTACTATATATCAGAGTACTTTTACATACAGGTATAGTAATTAGGCTCTATAAGTGCCTGTGAGTCTGAACCATTTTGTAGCATCCGAAACTTACTGTCTATCGATTGGCATTAGTTAAATACAGCCACTTCATCACTAAACTCTGAACCTCTAAATGCAGGGGAGAACCCATGACAAGCATTTAGAAAAATCTTACCCTTTTCCCCCTATTTGACTGCCTGCTCCAAAAACTGCCGATTTCAAATTGGTAATCTTACAGCATGTGCATCTGCAAGGCTAATTTTACATCTCAAATTGCTTCTACGAAGTCGACAAGGAAGTGTGAGAGACGGACGGACGAGGGTTATAATGAACAAAGAGTCTTAATTTAATTTTAGAAGTGACGCAGAGAGATGGACGGATGGAGATATTTCTCCAGAGAGTGCCAGAATAAACGTATTGGAACGAGTCAGCGTGAACCTTATGAAACGTGGTTTTAACATGCTTTGTCAGCTATCTTTGTTTGTTTGATAACTGGGACTACGTACGAAAAAATAATACACACTCATGCAAACATGCACACACACACACGCACGCACACACACACACACACACACACATTACCAATCCCAATTCAAGAGCCCTGTGGGTATCCGGGTTGTTAGAATAGATCCTCAGTAACCCTTGCTTGTCGTAAGGGGCAACTCAATGGGGCGGTCCTTCAGATGAGACCGCAAAAACCGAGGCCCCGTGCCACAGCAGGTGTGGCACGTTAAAGATCCCTCCCTGCTCAACGGTCATGAGCGCCGAGCATAGGTCTAAATTTTTCAGCCCTTCTCCGGCAAAGGTGACATCTCCGTATCAGTGAAAAATTCTCGAGCGGGACGTTAAACAGTATATAATCAATCAATCAGTCCAAAGTATTTGGTTTGAATGACCAAATTACTAAATGGAAATAAATAAAAATTATGTGAAGTCATGTGATAGAATGCCATATTTAATGTGAATTGTTGTTTTGATTTCGATTAAGAAGGTTTTTGTGGAAAAATATTTGCACCAGTCCAGCCGACAATGACTTCCATGCTATTTATACCAACTGCCACTATTTAATGCACCGAGTTACTTTAATCAAACAATTTTCACTATTATATTTTTCAAAATATAAGTGGGCGTGCGATTGTTTGAACAGTAAAATTTGAACCAGTTCTGTATAATCATGTAGGATGTAAATTTAAAAAAAAAAAATGAACATTTCGCACAAATTAAGAAACATGTAATACATAGACGGATTAAGTGTGGAATGATTTCATATGAAACTGAAAACAACCCTGTCAAAATTAAATCATTACACTGAAAATGAAATCTCTCACGACAGACAGAACGTAGTTTTGAATAGTTATCTTAGATTCGACATGCTCGAATACATACACTGTATGTAAAATGCGTGGGTTCAATTTCACACGGCTTTGGTGACATACCTACGTATACGCTACGTGCTCAGTTGCACATGAAACCTTCATTAGACATCTCCGGAGAATCCTGTCTTGGGACCCAATTCAGCCCTTACCGTCCAACCCGTTCCTACAGGTTTCTCTCGGTGCCCCTCTTCCCTTTACCTTCCAGATTCTCGGATTCTACCTCAACGTTACTAATACTGTACATCAAATAAGAGGGGTTTTTTCAGGAGGGGGGGAGAGAGAGCTCTGAACATGTAGTTGGATATGTAGTTACACGGTAACTATTACCACCGACTTCAACGCAACAGGGAGCGCGGGGGGGGGGGGGGGGGGGGGGGGGCTACGGTTTTGTTAAGTATGGAATCGCTTTGCAGGTAAATATTGTATCAAATATTTCCTTTTCACTAATATCCGTGAAACATATTGCACGGGTTGTCGGGTAGCGTAGTCCTCCAACTGATGCCACCCAATGACAGAAATAACCCCCTTGAAATTAATTAACATAAGGCAAATAATTGAAGATATCTTCAATTATTTGAAGATATCATCAATTCATTTTATGCGCTCAACAATTCAAATAAGAGATCTCTTAAAATAATTCATGATATCTACAAATCTTAATTATTGCTCGCATAATTGAATTGTTGATAGCACTAATCATTCTGCTGAATTGATGTGCGCTATAACTAAATTGTTGTTTCTTCAAATGAATGGGTAATATCAGCAATTGAATTGATGCGCGCTATAAATCAATTGATGAGAGCTAAACATCAGTGAATGCGCGCATCAATTCAATTAATACACGGAATAATTCAATTAAAGCGCACAATACTTGAATTATTAATGATATTAATTCAGTTGATGCGCGTAATATTTTTAAGAGAAAAAGACAAAGCAATTATTCAATAAGAGATAGCTTCAATTCAATATATCCACTATTGAATTAATGATCTCTTTAATTGAATTGTTGCTCTCTTTAAAAGAAAAAATGTTGTAAATAATTAAAAGATATCGTCCACTGAATTAAAGAAATCCTCAAATCTATAGGAATTGGAGATCATTCGCGGACAGTTGGGGAACTATCCCCGCCAATCTTGTATTGTTTTAATTTTCTCATTTAAGAAATTAAAGCCATGTTGCAGTCTCTATTTATAGTTTGGAAGATTCAGCATATGGAAATAATATCAAGTCACTAAGAACTGTTTACACGTACTTAATATACGGTTTATAAGGTCATCTTTCTCTAAACATTGTTTGGAGTGTGGATTCATTTCCCAGTGAAGGGAAGAAAGGGGGGGGGGGGGGGGGTCGACGCCTTCAATATTCTCTTTCGTAATACACCCGAGTCAAGAATGGTTTACGTGATTTTCTTTGATATTTGCAAATATTTTGATTGTTTTAATACTCGCTTGTATATGTATTTTTTGCAATACGAAAGTATATAATAGTTATCACAAAAGGGAACTCAGAAATCGAAAAAGAAGCTGCAATGCCGGAGTACTGGAGGACTAATATAGCGATCATTTCCTTATACCTGCTTCAGGTCGAGATATTCACAACGAGAAGGAAAGAAACTTTGTTTATGTGAAATTAACAAGAACTCTTTACATCGTGAAGACGAAAAAAAAAAGAGAGAGAGAGAAATTATCAGGAACATCGCGTATGACCTGAAAGCCTAAGTTAAATTTGGCCTGCAATGCTCTCACGAACCCCGTATCCTTGCCGTATTTACATTGCGGTGAGGCTTCATTGCGACGGTAGGAGGTGACAGATTTTTATACGGAATCACGGACACCGTGGCCTGTACGATATTGTTTAGTTTAATGGTACATAAAATTATAAAGTCGTACCCCCGTAGCCTGTACACGTGTTGTACAATGTATTGCATGATTTCCACAGCTAATTATATCACTCGGGTTCGAATATACTAATAAAGAGTAAATTCGAACCCAAGCAATATAATTGCCTGTCATTTCGCGGAAAAAGTGTACTTACAGCAAACGCACGATGTTTTAAAGATACCTGGGCAAACATTAATCGAATTGGTCTCATGGAACATTCGCACAGCTATCAAAAGGGCTCCGAACGACTTGTCATGTGGGAACTGTTATAAAATAGCATAGCGTTCGATCAATTTCAGCACAACTATCGTACGGATTTAACTCGAAAATATGGCACGATGTCCGTATACAATGTAACGAAAACGCCGTAGCCCGTAGCTTCCTACGATGCACTAAAAATCGTACTTACATTAATCGTAAGACCACCGTGGCAAATGTAAAACAAACTTATGAGGCACATTTAAAACCAGGTGGAAAATTACTAAGCTACCTTTTCCTGTACTAGTACTCTCGAAATATGCATCTTGGTAAGAATGGATTCTGGCAAGTATTCCACAGCGAATAATAAAATGATTAAAGAATGCTTCTCCGCGGTTGTCCTTGTTAATTGCTTCCTGGTTGGGATAGCTAGTAACGTGGTCCGTTATCACCCAAATGTATTGATAACCTCCCACGGATGCTTCCAGAGGCAGGTAATCCATGTAAACTAATTCCAATGGTGCACTGGTCACGGTGTTCACAAGAGGAGCTCGCTGATTGGTTGGCGTCTTCCTCCTGGTACATCTTCTACACCCGGTGATCGTCGTCTCGACTGCGCATGCCAGGCTAATAGAACCTATCTTTGATGAGTGATTTTAGTAGGATGTCCCATGCCATTATACACAGCTTCAATAACAGCTGACGTTTGAGGAATAGGTAAAACTAGTTGATGCTTAATTTCTTTATCTGTTGTTGTTACTCGATGGAAAACTCTATCTATTAACCTCAAATTATGAAATTGTTGCAACAGGGAGTTAGATCTTATTTTCTTAAATTCTTTGACGGGTTTTTACATTGAATCGTTCATAGTCCATCATTCTCTTCATATCGGGATCGAGGATCCGGGTTGTTAGAATAGATCCTCAGCACCACTAGCTTGTCGTAAGAGGCAACTAAATGGGACGGTCCTTCCGATGAGACCGCAAAAACCGTGGTCCCGTGTCACAGCAGGTGTGGCACGTTAAAGATCCCTCCCTGCTCAAAGGCCATAAGCGCCGAGCATAGGCCTAAATTTTGCAGCCCTTCACCGACAATGGTGACGTCTCCATATGAGTGAAAAATTCTCGATCGGGACGTAAAACTATATATAATCAATCAATCATATCGGGATCCACCGTCGGTAGAGCATTCACTTTGTAACCAAGAGGTTGTGAGTTCGAGCCCAGCTCATGTCATGGCCGCGTCAAACCTAAGATTTTAACATAGGTAGTGATTGCTCCGTCGCCAAACGAGCGGCATTTAGAAGTGAGAATCACGGATCTTTCAGATATAAACTTAAAAACGCGTTAAAGAACCATCACTGCTACGACCCTAAGCATAAATTTGTGGTACTTTACCTACAGCTGATGACGTCTCAATATGAGTAAAAAAATCTCAATGGGACATAAAACAATCAATCAATCAATATATCGGGATCCAGATCTTATACTTACGCTCCCTGCACTGGTCCCTTGTGGATCTTCATTATTTAATACTATTAACGGTCAAAGAGAAAGAGATTCCACATAGGCTGACACAGCAGGGTTACAAATGGCTTGTGAAGTCTCGGTGTTGATAGTTGGCAAACGACTAAGAGCATCAACACCTGCATTATTCCTTCCAGCCCTATACTTCATGTCAAAACCGAAGGAAGCAAGAGCTGTCAACTACCGATGTCCAGTCGCATCTCGTTTAGCTATTGTTAACAGGATTGTTATCAGTTAAAACTGTTGGCCATGGAGATAGTCTTTAACCTTGTCACAGACTGCCAACTTTAGATGTACGAATTCTCTCTTATGTTTTTTTTTCTTCTGATTTTTTTTTTGGGGGGGGGGGGCTACTAACTAATAACTTGCTTAGCTCCATTCTTTTCCTGATATAGGACGACTTGATGCACCTGTATGCAATTCGTCAGGCAAGGTGCTGTCGGCATGTCCTAATATCAGTGCAGAAATTGAGTCTTAAGCGTCTGAAAAACTTTGTCTTTTTTCAATCCTCAATGCCATTATTTCATCATCTGCTTGCCTTTTGACTTCTTTGCGAGAGGTGGTGGCATTAAGTCAGTTCTCTATAAATCGTCTATAGTAACAAACAAAACCAAGACATCTGTATTCATCCTCTGATATTTTTGATTTAAGCAGCTTTCTACTTTCTTGCTACTAGTATTTCAATACCTTTCTCTGAAACAATGTGACAAATGATCTTGACTTTCCGCTTGAATACTGACATTTGGATCGAGCACGTTTTAGTGTGGCCTCCTGACTTTTGTTGAACATGAGTGGTATGTTACGGAGGTGTTCCTCAAACGTCTTGCAAAAATGATAGCATCATCTATGAAAGCACAGTATACTTTCAAAATCAGGTCAGCTAAAATGTTTTCCATCAATATATGGCATGTCGCTAGTGAATTGTAAGTCCAACGGGATATGGTTATATCCATAAAATCCTAATGACCCAACGGAAAATGCTGAACTCTCCTTGTGACCCTCTATTGATTGATTGTTGTTTTCCGTCACACTTAACAATTTTTCAGTTATCTGGTGACATTCAGATTTTTATTGGTGGAGGAGAGAACCCAGATACAATATACCCGGCAAGAGACCACCAACAAATTGGCAAACTTTCTCATTATATCGGCGCGAGCGAGAATGAGTCTGCGCCGTATGACCCTCTAGAATCTCCACTTGATGGTAGCCAGATTCCATGTCAGTAATGGAGGAAAATATGAATATATATATTCATATATGCCAATAAGCAATCCAAAAGATCATCAACTCATGGAAGTGTGTTACTGTCCTTCTTGGTCAATTGGATTAGTCGCTTGTAATCTGCACATAGTCGTGGTTCTACGCTCTGCTTTCTCACCAGTACAACATTAGACGCATCTGGAGAATGTGATGGTCTTTTGAGTCCAACGTCAAGTAGTGGTCTCAGGTTTGACCTCACTTCATCGTACATGGATGTAGAAATTCTCCAATATATACATCTGTTTGAAAGGAGTATCATCAAGCCATGAGGATCCGTGTTAGAATAGGTCCTCAGTAACCCTTGCTTGTCGTATGAAGCGACTTAATGGAGGGGTCCTTCGGATGAGACCGTAAAATCCGAGGCCCCGTATCACAGCAGGTGTGGCACGATAAAGATCCATCCCTGCTTAAATGCCATAAGTGCCGAGCACAGGCCTAAATTTTGCAGTCCTTTACCGGCAATGGTGACGTCTCCATATGCAAAATGGCTCAAATCAGCCACTATATATGAGGGGGAAAATTTCGAGCGGGGCGTTAAACAATATAAAATCAACCAATGTATCATCGAGCAAGTCTGTTGTTGGGCGCCGTTGAAATCAAATGGAAGTTGACTCCGGTCTTGCTTTACGTTATTGTGGTAACGTTGACAGTTAAAAAAAATAATGATGAAAGGGCCCTGAAATACAATAATGAATACAAGAACAATAACTTTGCATGGAAATTTTATAAGCAAGGTCCTGACAAAATGTTAAAATATTGAAATAATTCTCTATGCAGTCTTTCCCATAAGCTTGATGGAGATAATAATACAATTTCAATACAAACTGAATAAATTGTTAGATAATAGATAACTCGTGTAAAACTGTTGAATTCCATAAAATATGTCATACCAGTCGTAAGATGCAACTAAATGGTGCGGTCCTCCAGATGAATTGTTAAAGACTACCCCATTTACTGTCCTCTTACGACAAGGAAGGGATACCGAGGATCTATTCTAACCTGGATCCCCACGGGATTCATTCATTTGTCGATTCGATATATCCCAGTAAACTCAAAATAAGACAGCACAGAGTTTTCCCTATCTGCTTCATATTTTGTTATTAGATATTTTATTGAAACATAAATGTTAACGTCAAACGAACAGCTTAGCTTCATGACAAATGGGGTAACTTCGGTATTCCCATTGTCAATTCCCTATATCTATGTAGCAATATTCCATTACCACCATATGGTGTTTACGTCTCAACTGATTCGATATCTGATAACATGTTCTGTGTGTGATTAATTTTTATGTAGCAATACTTCATTATCACCTGCGCGTGGTGTTTATGTCTCTCAACTGATTCGATAAGCGAGAGCATATTCTGCGTGTGATTTACTTTAAATCAAGGCAAGCTACTGACAAATGTTTCATTTGAAGTCAGCTTTTCGCAAGTTCTGTGGTGGTTGCAATGATCTTATTTGCAAATACCACTAGTCTGAAGGTCAAATGCTGTTTGATGTTTTTCATACCAATTGTTAGGCCGTTCTTTGCATGCCGATATTAACTATAGATTGCTCCGGTTACCTGATCGGTAAGTGTTACTGGTCACCAGGGGATGCTTACTCCTCTTAGGTACCTGATCCCACCTATGGTGTGTCCAAGGGCCCGTGTTTGCCCTACTCTTAATATTTTGTTCTTTATGGAATTTATGAGATTGATAACTTTTCGTTATCTTCACTTAATCATTTGTCTCCGACTTGTATATTATGTATCTGTGTTCTAAATGTAAAAGAAATATGGTGTTTATATATATATATATATATATATATAGAGAGAGAGAGAGAGAGAGAGAGAGAGAGAGAGAGAGAGAGAGGTGTTATTACAGTGAGAGCATTTCTGGTTCATAATTTATATACATTTGTATTTTAAACTTTTTAGCTACGATGCATTCATGACCTTTAAAATGGAGGTCCAGTGTCGCGGCAGGCGTTGGCATGGTAAAGAACCCTCACTGCTACGACCTTAAGCGCTATGTACAGGTGTGTAGTACTTCATCAACAACTGACGTCTAAGTATGTGAGATAAACATTCTTGAAGGGACGTAAAACAAGCAACCAGCCAACCAATTTTCCACTTGAAGTTAATTACATTAATCTGAAAGTTATTTGATTATATTTACATTACTTACAGTGTTCATACATGCTCATTAATTTCAGTCACCCTCTTAATTGTCTGTCCATTAAAGCATTCACTCAGACAAGATAAAGCAGTGAAAATAAAGATATTGTGCTTAAATTAACACTAACCTCCTGTATGGAATAAATCTTGATCCTGAATTTCAACCAAATAAAAAAATGTAAACTTCAGTGCCAAACTTTAAACGAAAACCTGGACTGCCTTTACACTCACCTACGCCGTTTGGGATTGTATGAATACTAGAACACCAGTCCATAAAAAAAAAAAATTCCCTACTAAAATTCATGTGACCTGTCTAAAGGGACCAATCTATAAATAGTAAGATAGTTATCATTAGGAAGAATAACTTTTGATTTACCTGATAAACAATAAACTTGATAAATGAAATTTTACGTTTTTTAAATATTTTATGTCAGGAATTTTATTAATTGAAAATAAATATTTGATTTAATTTATTTATTTATAGATACTGAAATACAATATAACAATAAAGTTTATCTACATGTGATTGAATTATTTCCGATCATGCCTGGGTTGTTTGGTTTGGTTTTTTTAATTCCATTTCACAATCAGTCATGGTTAGCTTGAAAAACAAAATTGTTAGGAGGGTTCCTTCCCTTGGCATAGCAACTGTTTATGATTTGACGGACTTGTAAATTCAAAACGTTTGTATGAAATGTTTGGGTGTGTTTGTGAATGCTTTATGGAATGGTAAAACAATTTTTTGATATTTCATCGTACTTTTTTTCAATTAGATGAGAAATTTTAGTGCAAGAAAGCCCGCAGTATCAGGGTGAAACCAATGAATTTTTCATCGGTGCACGTGTGGTGTAGGGAAGTTCCAGGCGATCCTAATATGGGCCATAGAGAAGACAAAAATCGGGGTCTAGGACGAGGCTTTACCGAGTCTTGGACAGCGAATATTGAATTTTCGATAACCCACACGATTAAATATTCAAATTTTCCTCACATTTTCTTCACAGTTTAGTGTATTGATTCAGAGGCTTCGAAAACATTCTGAATTATAGAAATCATCATTTGAAATTAGATACGAAAACCATTACGGAATATCGGAACTACATATCTTCTCCGATTCCGTCGTGGTTTTATTATTTAGTGTCAACAAAGAGATCTCGTTTTTTGCGTTAACTTTGGCAACTTTTCAGTAATAAGCACATTACATGCATCAGATATGATGAGATCAGGCACTACAGATATGATGAGTTCAGGCACTAAGCATCATTTTTGGAAGTGGAAAAAGGGGGGGAGGGGGCAAATGGAGATGAAAGTTGCCTTCATATGTGTCTGAAAATTCTTAATTAGCAAGAATGCTGAATTGTTCTCTTTAAAGGAATTGATGCGCGCATTAATTACTTATACAAAGGCTTAGTAAATGATTAAATATATCTTATTGAATTAAAGAGATCATCAAATCATTTATACCTATTTTATCTCTAAATTAATTTTTGCCAGCAATACTCCCACCACATTGATGCTCTCATGAATTGAATTGATGAGAGCAATGATTGGTTTGATGCACGCATTAAATCAAATATTGCTCTCATCAATTTAATTGATGCGCGCGTTCATTCAGTTAATGAGAACAACAATTGAATTGCAGCGCACATTAATTCAATTGATGAGAGCAATAATTGAATATATGATATACCAAATAATGAAAAAATATCTTTAATTATTCGAGTTTATGTTAATTTGGCACTTCATATAGATGTGGACTGGAAAACATCAGCTATACGAGGCACAAGACTCAGTAAAATATTATCATTCTCAATGAGCGAGGACCTGAGCCTATATCAAATAGATGATTTCTCAAAATGAAGTGTGAACAACGCATACATTTCTTCTAAAAGAACCCTTCCCCCACTGGTAGAACGTGTTAAAGAGCAGTCCATAAATCAAAGAAGCTTGCAATGTCTAAGATAAATGATTTACCCTATAAGAACCTTCATTTCATATTTGAAAAAAAATATTCAGTATATGATGATGTCTAATGATTTATTGGGAAATACAAAAGTTTTCTGCTGTTTATATTTTGAAACTGTGCTATTGAGTGTTTTCGCCATACTACAACGACAGTAAAATTAAAATACTTTTAAAAAATCAATTCTAGTCCTCTCATCACTAATTACTATCTGCACGATTCTCCTATGGAATGATGACACCTAATGAAAACTGTATTTACGATGTCATTGTATGTGGCTCCATCTAGTTTCAGAAAGGCGAAGGAAACAATTTAAGCTGTGTGAAAAGAGCAGAAAGTGATGCCATGAAAGCAGAAATATAATTATAAGGAGACAGAATTAGCGGACAGCAGTGATATTGTCACAGTATGAGGAAAATTTAGAAGCTCCTTGGAGACCATCGTGCAAGCCTATATACCTGGAAAATTCGCATCACCGCGAGATTCAGGATCCAGTAAATCTTATGCCAAGCCCATATCCTTACTCGTTATGAAATAATTAACTGCTGCTAAGGGGAAACAACAGACCGATTGTGTCATACCTATGCGAGAAGTGGTGTAAATGAAATGTAGAGTCTCAAAAATTCCAACAAATTTTCAGTAAATTTGAAATCACAAAATCGACAGTATCAAAACGTACTACCTTTCAACACTCCTCACAATGAACTTATGACTCGGTTTTTTGACATTATAGACAGCTGCTTCTTCAAAAGAAATTAAACTCTGAAATAGTCATATCTTGTGATAAGTCATCCAAAAATTATCATATTAAACACCATTCTATATTTATGACAGGTACTCTGAAGTCGGTATTAAAAAGCTGGATTTCCTCATTAACAATATCTATGTAGTCTATGAAAATCAGATCTTCCAAACATCTGCTGGAATTCCCATGAGCACAAATTGTGTTCCTTTACCTATCCTGTTGTTGTATTCTTACGAGGCAGAATTGATTCAAAGATGATACTAACATAACCCCTATAATACTATCATATCCACCATAATACTGTTATATCTACCATAATACTATCATAAGCACCATAATACTATCATATCTACCTTAACACATACTAATATAACCCCCATAAATAAGCAAATGACCCGTGTACGTTTCTTTAATTTTCTTGATACCACTTGAAAATGGAATACTTTGTCTGGAATCAAGGGAAGCAACCTTTCTCAATCAATTTATGATAAATGTAGGCCAAAATATTTCCAAACTACTGTACTAATCTTTGCAAACACATAATCAATTTGATCAATATAAAACTAATATATTGGAGGGGGGTCAAAAAAGATATTCAGACAAACAGAATACGTCTTCTAAACCTGCGCAAACAAGACAAATCAAACATATTTGATATTGCCTTCTTATTATGCGTTAATGACTAGTATTTTATGAGATGAATGTCTCATATTTCCAAACAGTTCATAAACTCAACGTTGAGTACGGTCGATTTTATTTGTCATAAACCGATTACAAAATACGTTCTGTATGCAGTTGTTACGGTTTTTGTCCTTGTTTACCGGCACTTCTTGCTCGACAATAACAATCATAATCACGATAAGGAGAACGAATTGTTTGGACTTGTTTCCGACCATTTTGTATATGAATTATAAAGCAGACTATGTCATTGATTTGTATTTGGATATTTTGATTGAGATAATTGAATACCCTTAGTCATAATTACACTGGAAACAGAAACCATTATCTTTACTGATTTACGATCTCAGAGAGAGAGAGAGAGAGAGAGAGAGAGAGAGACCATAGTTACAAGGTTACAGGGATTTCAACAGTCTCGTTAAAAATTAGCATTTTGCAAATTCTATGCTCTAGGAATTATGAGATTGATCATTGTTCTATATATTGATTTTCATGCTTACCAAGGAAGCTTACTTAGTATGGAAAGTTACTCGAAATAAAAAAAAAATCGAGAACTCTTTAAAAACTGTTTTGCAAGTTTTACATAGCTCTTGAGATTTGATTTTACCATGACGACCAATCTCGACATATTAACATACGATAGGAAAGTTCTTCCTTGTCTATATACTTTATTGATTTTATAAAATATGCTTGCAAGCCAAACCTATTTATCAAGAAACTGAAACAAAAGATGAAATATTTTGTTTTAATATCATTCAGGTACTCTTAAATTCAGTAAACTATTGTCAGTGTAACTATGGTCAGTGTAACTAAAGTCAGTGTAACTATTGTCAGTTTAATTATTGTTAGTGTAACTATGGTCAGTGTAATTCTTGTCAGTGTAACTATGGTCAGTGTAACTATGGTCAGTGTAACTATTGTTAGTGTAACTATGGTCAGTGTAACTATGGTCAGTGTAATTATGTAATAAGTAATACAACTCGAAATAATTGTAAAAACACGAACTCTTCCTAAATTAAGCTATCACCACGTGAAATCTTTTCCTCATAAGCTTTTAAAAGTATATAAATGCTATAACACTTGAAACACTGCCAACGGCCAACATTTTACCATGTGTCTGACAGTATGATTTATTCTATGCAGATGTTATCCAAATATACCGAATTCATAACATTTACATTGACCCAGCAATAAATCTTTGCTGTTTCAATGTATTTTATTTTTCGATAAAGCAGCGATCTTTTTGACTTGACATAAAAACCTATATATGACAAATGCTTATGTTGTTTGTGCTATAGGGGAATATAAAAAAGCAGTGCAAATGTTAATGGTAGTTCTGTGTAATCCACTTCTCTGGTAATACATATTACTCCATGGCTTCTGTTATTTATATAACCTTATGATACAAACAAGATTTATTCTTAACAGGAAGTCATTGAGGGTTTTGTCTTCACTGCGTATCATTTACAGCGACAGTATGCCAAGACTTTCTCCAAGTGAGAACTGCCAGATCAATGTAACAGTACACATCGGGGATGATAGGCATGTTCTTATCGTTTTTTTGTTTGTTTGTTTGTTTGTTTGTTTATAGCCGCCTGAGCAATTTTTCAGCTATCCGGCGACTGTGTTCTTATCGTAACTGGCAGCTACTAGTAAAACAAGTGATGACTTAGAACAGATCACTTCAATCGACCACAAGTACGCAGACAATACTATTGTTGACAATAATGGACAGTTGAAAGACAGCTTGTTTCCTATTGCATTATCACTTGTATATGGTTTCTTTTTTGATGTCTCAACTGATTCAATACGCGAGAGCATGTTCTGCTTATGATCATTTTAAAGTGATAAAGTAGACTGACAAATGAGCTGATGTTAAAGAGGTTTCATCAGTTTCGTTTAAAGTCAGCATTTCGCAAATTCTTAGGTCGTTCTAATACAAAGTGTCGTTAGATTGAATGTTGTCTGGCTTGTTTCATATTACTTTCATTAGATAATGATCATTTTGATTACGAATCACTCCGTTTACCCGATCAAGATATATGGCTTACGGCGGGTATGACCGGTCAAAATGGAATGCTTAATCCTCCTCCTGGGCACATAATCGTACTTATGACGTTTTCAGGGGTCCGCGTTTCTTTTTAATCTGAATTATGTATACTTTGCAGGATATTTGAGACTTTTTATAGGATTTATGAAATTTATCACTGTTCGTTATCGTCACTTTCTCATTCAATAGCTTATTGACAGCAACGAACAATTTAAAGACTGCTTGTGTACAGAAGTGGATAGTTTGAAGACAGTTTGTTGACAGTAATGGACAGTTTTTTAGCAGCGATGGACTGTATAGAGAAAGCCCATAGCTTATGGTCAGTAGTGGGCAGTTGAAATAAGTCTGTTCACAGAAGAAAACAGAGAGACAGTTTATTGACAGAAGTAATCTTATGGACTTGACTAACTTTATATACTACTGAAATGTATAGATCAAAGACAACTTATGGATTGTGGTAGCATTCCATTACCACCTGCATGTAATGTAAGAGCATGTTCTGCGTATGATCATTTTAAAATCAAGGAAGGCAAATGAAAGTTGATGTTACAAGTTCATATGACGTCAGTATTTCACAAAGTCAATGGTTGATATAATGATCTAATTTGCAAATGCAATCTTTCATTAGGTCGAATGTTGATTGACGTGTTTCATATGTGTTTCATACTAATTGTTATGGCGTTCTCACAGGCCATTATATCGCTGTCTTCGAATTTACTATTAAAGAGTAAAGGTGTAGAGCTCCAAGTATAGAGTATCCACCTTTGCCGATGAAAATCAGTCAACCAAATGGTATAAAATTCAATTCTGTAATCTAACATGATCACTATAACCAATCTACATTACTACCAAAGTTGATCCCGAAATTCCGTATACTTCCCAAGATATGCAGAAATGAATTCAGAAAAATGCCTATTATTTTTGGTCGAGTGTTAGCTTGGACCTGGCACTGTACGACTGAACAAAATGTTTGTGCGATGAAACAATCAAAATGTAGAACAATCTGCACTTTCAATTATCACAGCCATTTTGACCGGTGCCACTAATTACCCAAAACGAATAAATACCTATAACGATTCAGAGTGTCAAATATTAATTTTGATGAATAATGATTCATTATAGTATATACATTACTCTGATAACATGTTTTTGTAAAGATATTCAGCTCTTATTATGTCTATTTGTATCCAAATCACAGCAACATAGGTGTTTGACGATTTATAATATTGAAGTTGATTTGGGTATTTAGTGGCACCGGTCAAAATGGCTGTGATAAGTGAAAGTGCAGACGGTTTTATAATTTTCAGTCACCTGTAGCAATTAAGGACAAACATTCTGTTTAGTCGTACAGTGTCAGAGGCCCAACTAAAACTCGATCAAGAATAATAGACATTTTTCTTATTTCATTTCTGCATATCATGGGAAGTATACGGAATTTCGAAATTAACTTTGGTAGTAATGTAGATGGGCTATGTGTGAACATATTAGAATACAGAGTAGACTTTTATACCATTTGATTTACTGATTTTTCATCGGCAAACTTGGTTACCTTATATATAGAGTTCTATATCTTTGCTCTTTAATAGTAAATTCGAACCCAAGTGATATAATTGCCTGTGGTGCAGTAGACAGTCTGAGGACAGCTTATTAACAGCAGTAAACAGTCTGAGGATACCTAAGTAACAGTAGTAAAGAATCTGGGGATAGCTTATCAACGGTAGTAAACAATTCGAGGACAGCTTATTAACAGTAGGAAGCAGTTTACGGACAGTTTATTAACAGTAGTAAGCAGTTTACGGACAGCTTATTAACAGTAGTAAGCAGTCTGAGGACAGTTTATTAACAGTAGTAAGCAGTCTGAGGACAGCTTATTAACAGTAGGAAACAGTCATAAGACGGGTAATTTACAATGGTAGATAGGCTGGAAGTCAGTTTTCAAAACTAAAACAGTCCAAAGGTGGGCTAAGAGCACTGGCGTCCTCAATTCATTCATATAAAGGGGTGAGAATTTCAACATATAAAAAACTCTCTATGTGACTTTGTAGTTATCATGTTAAGATTTGAGTTTGTATAGATAAAAACTGTAGGAATTAAAAATAAGAATAATTCTACGAATTTCGGGTTAACTGTATGATTTACTATGTGTTCTACATTTACGTAGATTGTTTTGTTTAAGTCTCTACATGTGAAGATAATTTCATTTGCAACACCCGGTGGCAAGAACCTCCAGTAATCCTGTGCCCTTCCGTACAGATTTACGACATTCTAGGCGACGTCTGAGGGTAAAACTAAAACCGTCGGAGACCCTGGAATGCAAAAATATCGTAAATATTGGATCTGAATATTAAATCACAAAGTCCATTTACAGAAAACAAGCCAGTGGCTGTCTCGCCTAGCTCTTTTTAAAAAGCTAAACTTGATTAATTATTTTGAAATAATTCAGTGATGTACAACAGGGAGTAGAATCAAGAGATTACAAAGGATGAAATGATTAAGGATAAAAGACCTCTTCCGATAGTATCGGCATTCTTTGTTATCTGGTTCAGAGCTCAGTTTAAATTGGCACATTCGCTGTACCGCTTATCCTCCAATGTTTTACTAACCGATTAAATTTTCTTATAAGAAATGAAAAATATTTGCCCACTATTCATAGTTACAAGAATTCTATGTCATTGCGTTGTAATTGATTAACTGTGTTGTACATGCATTAATTCACATATATTAATTAACATACACATCCAGTGTTACTTCCAATGACATTACTGCATGATTTCGTGTGAATGTTGTTATCACATCCAAAAGCAGAATCTGATTTCCAAATAAAATCCACGTACAGTCTAGCATGGTTTCCTGTCTCTGCTATGCTCCCCGAGAGAACCAGTTTATACGTAATCCTCGAAAAGCCCTCTCCAATTTCCAGTACATCATCAAAGACCCTAATTGATAGTACCATCAAGTGAAAATAGAGTGATTCCTTTGCAGAGTCTAAGCGACCTATCAATAATGAATAACCCACCATTCGAAGCACGGTGTAGTCAATCTTTCTTAGACTATCAATATCACTGGTTGGCATCCGTTATCACTTTTTATATTCCCATTGACGCGTTCTTCGTTACTACATATGTTCAAACCAAAATGGTTATCAGGCACGTGATCAAAGTCAATCGTAATATTAGTCAAAAATACTCAAGACATGGAGGATCACGTGCTAAATGTTGCAAGTAATGAAGATAGGAGCAAATTCAATTCCCGTGTAAAACGCATTCTAAATTGCCGTGCGTTATATAAGGGTCCTTCCTGGTGTACGAGAAGTCGGTATGAGATTGAAGGAGTTTTTTTTATTTCCGTCCTTTAAATTTTCCAGGTCGAAGTGTCATTGGTGTTAGAGTGTTGTGCATTTTTTAAAAAAAACTTGTATACAGTGTTAGAGTCTGTGCTCTAAAAGCTTCCCACATCTATGTCTGCGTGTTTGCCTGTCTTTTTGTCTGCTGTTTATACACAATTTGCTCATACAGATTTTTGTCTATTGTTGATGTATAAGTTCAATGACATCGCATACATTTCTGTGTAGTGGTGAAACTTCTACTTATCTTGCTGTTTGTTGTTGTTGTTGTTGGTTTTTTGTTTTTTGGTTGTTGTTTTTTTTTTGTTTTTTTTTTTTTTTTTTTTTTGGTTTGTTTTTTTTTTTTGTTTTTGCTGAACATAGAAAAATAGTTAATTAATTACGTGACAGCTGTTACGTCAATAAAAATGAAATGGAACACAAAAATATTCATATCTTGTGATCTGTCATCCCCACAAAAATGCTTGCATTCCTTTTTAACAATATCTACGTAGTCCTTCCAACAGTCTGTTGGAATTTCCATGGGCACAAATTGTGCACTTCTGTTAGCTATGCTTATTTTAAATTTTGTATTCTTCTGAGGCAGAATTCATTCAAAAGTTTCTACATGAAAAGAAAAAAAAAGTCTTTTGTTGTGGTCTTTAACTTCACATTAAGATACATTGATGACGTTTTATTTATTAAGAATACTAGTTTTATTTATATATCGATTCGATATATTACATTAAACTCCATATAAAAGACACCACAAAGTTTTCCATATCTGCTTCATATTTGGATATTTCATCAAGCGTATATGTTAACGATAACCTAACAACCCAACTTTATGATAAAAGGGACGACGTCAACTTCTCCACCGTCAACTTCTCTGATTTCCATTATCAACTGCATATGGTGTCATGTCTCTCAGTTGATTCGATTCGCGAGAGCATGTGATCAATTTCAAATCATGACTGACTTCTGACAAATAATTTGATGTTACAGGAGTTTCCGCTGGCTCGTTTAAAGTCAGCATTTCGCAAATCATATGGTCTTATAATGATATCATTTGCAAATCCAACCTGTCATAAGGTCGATCGCTGTCTGACGTGTTTCATGAAAAGGTGAAGATAACGAACAGTGATAAATCTCATAATTTCTATGAGGAATACAAAATTAAGAGCTGGACAAACATGGGGCCCCTAGACATATCAGAGGTGGGATCACGTGCCTATTAGGAGAAAGCACCCCACCCCCCATCCCCCGGTCGACCGGTCACATCCGCCGTGAGCCCAATATCTTGGTCAGGTAAACGGAATAATCCGTCGTCGAAGTCAGTGTGTACAAAAGGTATGAAACACGTCAGACAGCATTTGACCCAATGACAGGTTGTAGTGGCAAACTAGATTGTTATAATGGCAAACTAGATTGTTATAACGACCATATAATTAGCGAAATACTGATTTACAAACCTTTCACCACCTTACTAATTTACTTAATTTACTACCTTGATTTTAGGAAGCTGTTCATCAATAATTGAAAGTTAATTCCAAGACCACTATATATATAATTATATATAGAGAGAGAGAGAGACGGGGGGGGGGGGGGGGTCGTCTTGCTTACAACATACAGCGAGCTGTAGTGAATTATATATCTAGCCTTTCATTTCAAATTGACCCTCACCACGATGATTGATTTCCTCAGTCATTTCTCCATTAATACGATTATTTTTCACCCCGACAGTTAATTTAAATTTTTTTAATATTTCTTTCAATTACAAATAATTTCACTCTTGATTTTGCCCACTTACGAACACCTAAGTATTACCACTGCTCTATCTAGGATAAACAGCTTAAGTACATTCCTGTATATTAATAACATTAAATGTTCATATTAACTGAATGTACACATTATTAATTAAGATGACCACAAGAAGAGGGAAATGCGTAAGTTATTAAACTAAGTTATATTTATTTCCAGTCTGACATGATCGATAAAATTTCAAAACAGGCCTCAGTTGTCCACTAGAGGGTAAAACATATTTTTGATTCTAAACCATTATGAAAATGTGGAATATATCTAACCTGATGAGAAATAAATCACCGGGTCGGAAAAAAGATGTTAAGTTAAATCAAATTTTCAGAAAATCATGTAAAATTTCGCTGCAATGAACCGCATATATCATATTTTGGCAATCCATGTAAATAAAAAAAGAACATATATGTCAGAATTATAACAAGCTGCAGGATGTACTCGGCAGATAATGCTCTCTCTTACAAACAAAGACAATGAGACTCGGTCTATGTCTGAAGATTCCAAGATACTCAGAAACTTACTGAATTTGTTTCTTGTCGGTGCAGGTGGTTGCATTATCAGCCCATGATCTTGGCAATATATGATTTTCGTGAAAAACATGACTGAGTGAATACGCTGTACTCTATGTCTTGCTGCACGTAATCTTGAATTCATCAAAGAGAAACAATTATTGGATAGAACGCTCGCATCGCCTTTGGAAGGTCCTTGTTGTTAGACAGTGATTGTTCCTTCGCCAAGCTCACGAGTTTAAGATTCTCCTAATATGACATTTAAAAAAAAAAAAAAAAAAATCTGGAGGTCCCGTGTCGTGGCAGGTGTTGGCATGATAAAGAACCCTCCTGCTACGGCCGCAAGATCCAATTATAATAGGCCTGAAATCGTAGCATTTCACCTAAAACTGGTGAAGCCTCAGTGCGAGTGAAAAATTCTCGAACCGAAAATAACATACATTGAATATATAAAAGTAATATATAAAAAGAATCGCCACTACCACTAAGAATAAGTATATATATTTTATAATCGTAATAATAAGGTTGTGTGATTCCAATGATACTTTGTACAAACAAGACTGCACAGAGGCGCGTGACTCTTCGTTTTTCCCTTGTTTCTACAAATAGATAGACTACCGTTGCTACAAATAAAATGTAAAAAAAAAAAAAAAAAAAAATTAGTCTCGAGAGAGACTGCAATTATTTCTGCTATACGTGTAGTTTGAGGGTGTATCTTGCAAAGCTGCTCGAGTTCACATCAATATCTATTAGCAGAAATAAGAATCTGAGAGATTTTATAGAACGATAATATTGAATTATTATTTTCTAGAATTTATAGCGAAAAGCAGATGTGATTTCTCATCAAATGTCTAACTACGGGCAGCTGTTTGACGATGTTTATGGGGGTTTCAGATAGATTTGTAGAAAGAGGTTGATGCGTAGAAACTGAAACATGTCAGGTCGCCAACAACGTGACACGTTTTATCCATGCATCATTTCAGACCAGGTTACCCATTATCAGATATTGAAAATGCGCATGGTGAAGTTCTTAATAGCCCTGACAATTATATTAATATCATTGAAAAGTAATGAGTTATAGATAGCTTCCAATCTTCATCTATTTTCAAAGTCAGACTGCAGATGATAGAATCCGCCATTTTATCAAGTCAGGCTGCAAATACCAGAAGCGCCATTTAATCATTCTCAACTTCCGGTGAAAATTTAACGTTAATTTTACAGTCTCCTGAATTGTCATTGCACTTATGTATCTATCATTCAACCTTGAGATAGACTGATTAAAACTGTTTTACATAAACCCACATGTATATCAGAGATCAAAGTAGCCCGCGGTATCGACGAAGCGCTGATTTCGCCAGTCTGATTAACTGCGGGTTTTGTTGTTTTTTCCATACGATTTATTTAAATGACGTGGTAGAATTTACGACTGCTTAATGAGTGTGGAACCCATCCTCTGCAACTCGTGGTTGTCACCTCATTTACCAAAGGAAACACATTATTGATAATCATAGCTGTAGCTGTTTCACGAGTTTTTACAATAATTCAAGATCATTTAAGGTCTGAATTACATCCCCATTGTCGATAGACATGGAAACAAATACCTAACTCATAACAAATTTGCCTGGAAATCTTACGATTTTTTAGTTTCATTTCAAACAACGAAATACTTTCCTGATTTTTGTTTCTTATTTGCCTGTTGACTTTCGGAGTACGCTCTATCTTGAGAGCGCCAAAACAAATTTGTTCATTAAATGTCAAGATTTACAAAATGCCCCCGGAAATGAAATATTTTTCCTGCACGCCAACCTGAAGGGAAGGGTTATAAACGATATCATAATATCGTATTAACCACTGGACCTTTAAAGGACCATTGAACACATGGAGAAATTCTATGATAGTGTTGTATTAACCAAGGAACGTGTGTAGAAATCTTTTTACATAGCATTAACCACTGGACATGTGGAGGAATCCTTTTATAATGTTATATTAACCGCTGGACGTGTGGAGGAATCGTTTTATAATGTATTAACCACTGGACATGTGGAGGAATCCTTTTATAATGTTATATTAACCGCTGGACGTGTGGAGGATTCGTTTTATAATGTATAAACCACTGGACATGTGGGGGAATCCTTTTATAATGTAATATTAACCGCTGGACGTGTGGAGGAATCCTTTTATAATGTATTTTAACTACTGGATGTGTGGAGGAATGTATTAACCACTGGACGTATGATGGAATCCTTTTATAATGTTGTATTAGCCACTCGATGTGTGAAGGATTCGTTTTATAATGTTGTATTAACCACTGGACATGTGGAGGAATCCTTTTATAATGTTGTATTAGCCACTCGATGTGTGGAGAATTCGTTTTATAATGTTGTATTAACCACTGGAAATATGGAGGAATCCTTTTATAATGTTGTGTAACCACTGGATGTGTGGAGGAATCCTTCTATAATGTTGGATTAACCGCTGGACATGTGGAGGAATCCTTTTATAATGTTGTATAAACCACTGGATGTGTGAAGGATTCGTTTTATAATGTTATATTAACCGCTGGACGTGTGGAGGAATCCTTCTATAATGTTGTATTAACCACTCGATGTGTGAAGGATTCGTTTTATAATGTTGTATAAACCACTGGACGTGTGGAGGAATGCTTTTTTAATGTTGCATTAACCACTGGACTTTAGAGGAATATTATTATAATATTCTATTAACTAGTGGACGTTTAAAGAAATCTTTTATGATCAGGCTTGTCTAATCAGATTGTACAACATGTACACTAGCGGAAAATCCTAGATTCCTTACTTTTGTGCTTATATTACTCTAACTCCCCACTCAGATTCAAAATTATAGCTGGTTCAAATTGAGGTTGCCTTTTTCGTTTCATCCTCTTAAACTTGTCGACTTTGTTGTATGAGCAATCACGGTGTCCTATTGTTACACAGAATGTACTGATCGCTTTAAAGGGACTTTACAAAAAGCGATTAGCGTCAAGGACATTTTTTCTGGTAAAGAGTCAAACAAGTGTGAAACTACATCAGTAGATCTAGGAACATGACATGGTATGGCTTTCTAGAGCATCTTGAACGTTACGTCCCCACGAACCAGTTATTCTTTGCAATAGCTTCCATTGTATAATTTTGTATATTTTCAAAATGACGTTAGCCCTCGAAATTCCATCCCCCACGAACTAGCAAATATTGGGCTACCCATGAACACTGACTCCCGTGAACGTTAATGATTCCACAGTATTTAATATTTCTTCGCTTCATCTTCAGCCTTCATCTATGACAACGCATCATTAAATAAACTTTGATAGTGTACAATTATTTTTCAATCACATGATATTTAATAATATACTGCTGTTGATTTTTAGAAGTCGTTTAACATATTTAATGAATTTGTAATCCTAGCACAACGAATAGCTCTACAAATATTTTCGCTTATTACCAAATGAGAAAGAATGTGTTCGATTTATGCTTGTCATTGAAGTGATAGTAAAACATATGTAGTAGTCACCGTGAAAAGCATTAATAACGCAAAGCAACTCGTGTTCGAGGAAGAGTCCTAGCTGGAATAAAATATATCGAAATTCTAGCGTGACTTCCGTTGCATTTTACTGCCATTTGTCCTTAATGGTGCTTTTTCTCACATCGTTAGAGGGTTATAATGTGTGGCTCGCGAATTGTGGACTGAAATAAATACAGGATTAATTCAAACAATAACCACTCACAACACAATAACCACTCACAACAAAATGAAATATAATAACACAATAACATCTCATAATACAATAACCACTAACAGTAAGATAACCACTTACATCACAATAACTACTCACAAGACAATAACCACTCACAACACAATAACCACTCGCAACACACTGACCACTCATAACACATTAACCACTCACAACACAACAACCACTCACAACACTGACCACTCATAATACAATAACCACTCACAGTAAAATAACCACTCACAGCAAAATAACCACTCATAACAATATAACCACTCACAACACACTAACTACTAACAACACAATAACCACTCACAAATAATGACTCATAATACACTAACCACTCCTACCACACTAATCACTCAAAACACATTAACCACTCATAACACATTAACCACTTATAACACAATTATAACTCACAACACACTAACCACTCAAAACACATTAACCACTCACAGCAAAATAATCACTCATAACACAATAATTACTCAAAACACACTAACCACTCACAACGCACTAACCTCTCACAATACACTAACCACTCGCAATACACTTACCAGTCATAACACACTAACCACTCACAACGCACTAACCACTCACAATACACTAACCTCTCACAACACACTATCCACTCACAATACACTAACCAGTCATAACACACTAACCACTCAAATATACTAACCACTCACGACGCACTAACCACTCATAACACACTAACCACTCATGACACAGAGTTCAGAATTGTATTTTTTTTTTACTTCCTGGTAATTTCAAATCGTACATTCATGTCAAAGTTTAAATAAAAGTACCGCCTCATTCCTATATATTGTTGTAAGACTTGAACTCTTTATATTCTACGCATGACAATCATGATTCTTAAACAGTACCTCGAATTCATTAATATACATTTAGACAGGTAGTTCGTAACAGTTACTTGAGTCGGAGTATGAAATCCTTATTACAGATTCAAACTGGTTTGGTTTGAAACATTTCCAGAAACTATATTACACAGTGTTACATGCACGCATTAAATCCGCCCACGTGACTCGTCAGTAGATTTACAATGAGGAAACAATAAGTTCCCCACTAAGCTTAATCTATCAGGATGGGCATAAACCATTATAAACCTTTATGGCAATGAATTCATCATAAGTTAATCAATATATATTGTCCTACCAATGTCATTAAAGAATACCGTAAATCTTTGTGATTGTACAGACAGGATACGGGGGCTCGTTTTCTCTTTTATTTCAAATATGAGTGTCTTTTCATTGAGACTTTATGGCTACTTTTACTTCCATCTTATAGGCTCTCATCTGTTATAAATGCAGAATAAGGACGGGACATATCAAGTACACAGTCACGATGACATCGCTTCTGCCGGGTGGTGCCTTACCATTGATATCATATGTCGCGATGTATTCAGTGATCATTTTATTAAACCGTGATTTGAATTTCTTATCAATATTGTTCGCATAAAAATTAATATAGTTGAGTAGTTATACCAGCATATCATGGTTGGTTCGATCGATTCTGAGAGAGAGAGAGAGAGATAAAAAGAGAGAAAGAGAGGGGGCTAAAGAGAGAAAGGGGGGGTCCTTCTGCAATATCATAACTCTATATACTAGAGAGAAGAGATATCATTTCGTACCATGGAATAAAAAATAAAATCACATCTCCACATACAATAGACAACAAGTGCAATAAAATCCCACCAGAAAATAAAATAGAAAAAAAAATTACACCCCTACATACTACAGGAAATAAAATTACACTCCTATATACTAAAGGGAATAAAATCACACTCTTACATACAATGGGAAAAATTAATTCAAGAATAGAAACGGTGGGGTTGCTTTTAATAGGTTATTTATTCGATGGAATCAGTAGTATCGCTCATTTGCTACCATGTTGAATTTTGAGGAATGTCTATTAGAAAATTTGTGAGAGGTGTTGAATACACAAAGTAGGTACCATCTATCCACAGTATGCTGAGAAAATGACAAAATTCAGCTAATTGTAATTTTTCTTTCTAAAAATCTGTGCAAATTCAAAAACTTGCTAGCACATCTTCAATGTGTCTATTCCAACTGCACAAGATCTGAAGGATGCCAAGTCAAAGGTGAAAGATGAGTTGTTTACACGTAACAAACAGTGCTCAATCTCGCAATTCGTATAGAAAATGCAAATCAGAGAGATGGGCAAACACGTACCCCTGGACATACTAGAGGTGGGATCAGGTGCCTAAGAGTAAACATCCCCTGTCGAGCAGTCACACCCGCCGTGAGCCCAATATCTTAATCAGGTAAACGGAGTAATGCACAGTCAGAATCAGTGTCCTTATAACGGCCTAACAGGTACGAAACACGTCAGACAGCATTTGACCTAATGGAAGGTTATATTGGCAAACTAGATCATTATAACGATCATAGAATTTGCGAAATGCTGACTTTAAATGAGACTGTACAAACCCCTGTAACATTAACTTCAGTAACCTGCCTCGATTTAAAAACTGATCATCTGCAGAATAGGCTCTTGCGTATCGAATCAGTTGGGAGATATAAACACTTTATGCAGGTGATAATGGAATATTGCTACACAGATAAGCGAAGTTAACGATGGAAAAATTGAAATCATCCCGTTTGTCATAAAGTTCAGTTGTTAGTTCGCCGTCAGCATCTATTTTCAATAAAATGTCTAAGTACGAAGCAGATGTGGAAGACTGTGGTGTCTTTTATTTCAAGTTTACTGGAAGGGGCCTCCGTGGCCGAGTGGTTAGAGCATCGGGCTCAAAATCACAAAGCCTCTCACCTCTGTCGGCGCGCGTTCGAATCTCGGCCGCGGCGTTATGTGATCAAGTTTGCCACTTTACTTGCGGAAGGTCGGTGGTCTCTTCCCAGGTACATTGTATCTGGGTTCTCTCCTCCACCAACAAAAACTGGACGCCACCAGATAACTGAAAAATTGTTGAGTGTGGCGGAAAGCAATAAATAATCAATCAATCAAGTTTACTGGGATATATCGAATCGACATATGAATGAAAATGATCATTGTTAATAAATAAAACGACCACAGCAAGAGATTTTTTCTTCACATGTAGAAGCTTTTGAATAAATTCTGCTTCCATGGGAATTCCAACAGACTGTTGGAAGACCTGATCACCAAAGACTACGAAGATATTGTCGATAAGATCTCTAGCATCTTTTTAATGTCAACTTCAGAGTACTTGTGCATGGTGGTGTTTTACAAAATAATTTTTGAATGATTGATCACAAGATATAAATATTTCCTTTTACTATTTTTACTATTTTTGTTGAAGAATCAACTGTCTATGATGTCAAAAAGTCTAGTCTTTAATTTATCGTGAGGTATGGTCGTGTAAAGTGTTGTAAAGTCATACGTTTTAATGCTGCTGATTTGAGAAAAGTTTTGTGATTCCAAATTTACTAAATTCTTTAGAATGTTTTAGAACTCACATTTGATTTACACCACTTCTGGCATATGCAGTGGCAAAGTACGTTTGAAGTTACTCCTTCAACGCAGTTAATATTTTCGTGAGGAGCAAAGATAGGAGCTTGGTAGAACATCTACTAAATCCAGCAATGTATCTTTCTTTGTAAGGGTTTTTGTGGAGTTTGAGAATCCAGTATAGGTACGATAACTCATATACATCCACTCCATGGATTAGGATATTAAATATATTTCAAACTGAAGTATGATTATGAAGAATTCTCTTTTGAAAGGGCAGTTGGAGTATAAGTGCGATTACCGAATGTGGAATTAATGCCAAGTTCGTTTACAATGAGCCTTACAAACAAATACAAATTAGTTACAAGCTTTGTCAGCTGGAACCAAAATATATTCCTCATGTAGCCTATCTAACTCTTCATCACTTCTGGTTTACTAAACACAGAAGGATAGATGGTACCCATTTTTGTTTTGACATGTTTGATATGGGATTTTAACATTCCTCTTATACTTTTATCCATTCTTGCAAGGTATCAAGATTTTCTTTTTCAGATTTAGCCCATTGTCTAGCATAATCAGATTTTTGAAAACGCAAAGATATGCTTTAGTGCAAGGTAAAAAAAGCATTGTTTGCAATCAACAAAGGTCTTAAAAATCATTGTTTTAATATAGAAACTAAATATTCGACTTTTGACATATACGTTAGTAGCGTGTTATCCTATGGATCTGAAATATAGGGATTTCATAAAGCCCCAGATGTTGAGAAGGTACATATCAGTTTTTGTAAGAATGTCCTAGGTGTAAGTAGAAAGACATGTAACAACATGGTTTATTTCGAATTACGAAGATTATCTTTATATATTACGAGAAAATTGAAATATTTTAAGTACTGGATAAAACTGATTGTATTTTAAAGGCTTGTTATGAAGATATGATCACTTATAATAATAAGTGGATAACTACATAAACGAGAACTGTCAAATTAGGACTTGAAATACCTATGGGAACACAATAGGAACCAAGATGTTTATAAAATCAATGAATACAAATGATAGCTAAATACTGACAAAATACCATGTCTAGTTTCAAAGTCCATCGAAGTGTATGCTATATCGACACCATGTTGAAAGGTTTGGCTTATCTCACAAACCAATTGACTCGCGTAGTAAGCAGGTTATTTCCTGTTCTGGAACCTCATCACATTTATGCGTAGAAACAGGAGGACGTAATAATGTTCCTAGAAATGCGAGGATTTGCAAATACTATAATTGAAATGATATTGAAGATGAATTCCACTTTATTCTATAATTCCTTCTGTATAACGATATAAGAAAAAACTATATTGAAAATATTATACAAAACCAAGTGTATATAAATAGATAAATACCTTAAATGTGCCACGAACTTCGTAATGGTATTGTTATTAACTAGTACTGCATTTTTTTTTTTATTTTTTTTTTTTTTTTTTATTTATTTATTTATTATTTTGTTTTGTTTTGTTTTGGCATATTGGCATATATCTGCTACATGTTAACCGGTGTAATAGTGCATGAATGCATGCATATGTGATAAATACTTTTGTTATATAATAATATAATTCCACATTATTATATAAGTTTATGCACTCTCCATATACTGTATGTATATTTTCTGTTGCATTTATATATGAATCCAATGAGCTGTATGGCTTGCGGAAATAAAGAAATCGACATCTATTTGAATATATTGCGCGCACAATTTAAAATTTATAGGTAATTATGTACAAACATCAATAAAGTCTGGGTGAAAAGGGGTATTTTAATCCAAAACAGACAGTTGCTTACACAGAATATATATATATATATATATATATATATATATATATATATATATATATATAAGGGGATAATTTATATGGTCGAACATATAATGCAGCTTTTAAAAATTTGTTGTCTTTTCAGGATTCACATTTATTTACCGTCATTTGCAGATTGGCCATGTGAGAGAGAGAGAGAGAGAGAGAGAGAGAGAGAGAGAGAGAGAGAGAGTCCTACTTCATGTACAATGTCATTTCACAGAAGAAAAGAAAATCGATCACTGGTATAAGTGTTAGCTTACAAGCGTTCATGATTTTAAACTATTTCACAATTTTGTATTGAAAATATAATGGAGATTTTTAAGAGTGACATTGGTGCTTATATTTAAATTCTAAATTATAAATAAAAAAAATATTAGTTTGCATTTGGGCATAAAAATATTCAATTCTAAAGTACTAACAGTTTATCAAATTGCAGAAAGCAGTTCATTCTTGATATTAAATTATACAGGCACGAAGCACCATTTTTCAAAGTAGAAGAGAGGACAGCCAGATTTCACACTTGAATAATTAAAATTCTTGAAAAGCAAGAAGAAAAATGGATTTGGGGGTATTTCTGACCAAATCTCAATATCCTATGAATCGTAGGAAGGGGGGGGGGGGGGGGAAGTTGGTTCACTACGCGTATTCTTCAATTCAGCACTTCAAACATCGAGTGTTTTTCAATACTACTTAGAATTTTTTTTTTTAAAAAGGGGAAGGGGGCATCAAATTATTTAAACTTTACATGTAGAAAATATGGGATTTGTATGTTAAAATGACGTAAATTGTAAAAGGGAGACCGACTAGGCCCCCCGCCCACCCCAATCTCCTGTTTCAACATGCGTAGTATAACATTTAGGAGTACAATACAAGTATCTGGGCACCATAATTTGATTTTAGATGCTTCCTTCTTAGTAAATATAATTGATAATTATCCACGACAGACAGCAAATTTCGTACTGAACACCTACAAAACCAGACAGCAAATATATATCTACGTTCACACACACACACACACACACACACACACACACACACACACACACACACATATATATATATATATATATATATATATATATATATATATATATATATATACGTTGTGACATATAGGTCTGTTTGGACCGGGTGTTCATTTATTTGTCATTTATGTAATTTGTAAAATCTTGTGAATTTCTGCAAAACATATCACTATAATTATATAGATTACTTGATTATACCCTATAGACGTTACTATTGGAGATTTACGACTTACCTGTCGAGTCTATCCACACAGGTGACGAAAATTGAAGCGTATAAAATCGTCCTCTTATATACCATACAAATCCTGGAACATAATATAATAATAGAAAATTCATTTTATATGGCGGATAAGCAGAGAAATCTATTAAAATAAATTCTTTTCAAGAGTTGCAGGGCCGTACTAAATCATATCTAAATGGAAACTTTCCTAAACTGCATGAATTCAAGTTTGTTTTGTTCTTTTTAATTTGGTTAGGGTGATCAAATTAACATGATGCATGTATACGGGAAAGGATTGATTGATTGATTGATTATTTATTGCTTTCCGCCACACTCAACAATTTTTCAGTTATCTGGTGGCGTCCAGTTTTTGTTGGTGGAGGAGAGAACCCAGATACAATGTACCTGGGAAGAGATCACCGACCTTCCGCAAGTAAACTGGCAAACTTGCTCACATAACGCCGCGGCCGAGATTCGAACACGCGTCGACAGAAGTGAGAGGCTTCGTGATTCTGAGCCCGATGCTCTAACCACTCGGCCATGGAGGCCCCTACAGGAAAGGAAAAAATTCCATAGCAGCAAGGTCATGTTAGTCATATTGATATTGAAGCATTCCCACGTTGTGTACATTCAAGTTCAATTATGTCATGACCCGTCGGGACTAAGTTTGAGCCACAATATGGGGTCAGAATGTTTCATGGAAATAAATTTGAAAAAAAAGATCTTTTAATAAACACTGAACAAGAGCAGGACCAAGGTGAATCAGGTGAGCGATGTGGGTGGCTGGCTTTATTCTTTCAATGAATATTCTTGTCAACAAAAAGTTGACACTTTAATTTCTCCGGGCGACAATTGATGGAAACATCAATGTTTTCTTGTTTAGTTTTTATCATCATCATTATTTCAACAACGGAACTTACGCCACGTGATAGGCAAATATCGCCGCCCAATGTATTTCACAGAAATTGCGCAATATAATAGCAGCAATGCTTTGGTCTGACATCACTAGAATATTCTAAATTCGGTTTGTTGACGCCAAGTGTGAGAGTGCATTGTACATCTACTTTTTGAAGGTCACACTATAACGGACTATGATGACATCGAAGTAAACAGCTTAATATGATCATTTAGCAAGATAAATGACAAATTAATTATTAATCAGCACACAAGAAAATCGATTATTGCTATCAGACTGGCTAAATGAAAGCTCCTTGTTTAATTCGGTAAACATTTTAACCTCTTTACCGCTGGTCATTTTGACGTAAACAGAGTACGTAGGAATCTTCATTATGGCGTCATGGAGCAGATTGTTTTCCCAACTCTTGTTTGTTCAGTCTTCAAAATCACGAAAAATTGTACTTTGCATATTTATAGATACTTCTCAGTCAGAGTTGTGTACACTTCTCGGCAATAAAAGGAAGATACAATTCAGTCGAATTCAAGATGAGAAGCTCTCGAGACAGAACTGAGCATAAGAAATTCTTGTTGAAAACGATCCAAGATTTTGATGTACTGCGTTATTATGATTGCTTCCGTTGTCTTCTTTCAGATACATACTTATGCGAAATCTACAATGTTGTATATCTTGTTAATATCAACACCTGAAGTATTATCATCGCTGTAATTCGTTAACAAGTAGGTACGTAAGGTATTTCACAAACTATAAACAAAGCACGGAACTGTGTTATTATATCGAACAGACATCAACAAAACTAGCTTAAGCATCGAGTACAATGTTCCATATCAGATCAAGATGCATTTTTGTCGTCATTAAGAAGGGCTCAAAGATATGCATCACATGTGCATGCAATTGCTTCAGTTTTAAAACATATGGGCTAATGTCCCACATAAATCAATAAAATGATTTCCAGCGAAATCAAATTGTAAAGCATTATATCTTTCAGAGGAATCAGAGGTGTTGCAAAATATCACTTTATTCTCTCATATTAAAAAATATATATATATTACTTTTGTTCCTAGAAAAATAAAATCACGGCAAAATAATTGCGAGCGCATCGCTGGCTAATACTGCGAGCGCCAATGACTGAAGCGCGCGAAATATTCCTAGCTAGGCCAAATCTAAACTTTGACAAGAAAAATGCCAATCCCAGAAGTCCCTCATCAAGAAAGCGGAGATCTCGCAAAGTTACACCTTGGACCAAGATTTCGAACTTACGTGGGTTATTATTCCAATCTTGTGGTCTCTTAGCTCCAAAATACAGTGCACCATTAGGTCTAATGTTAAACGAAATGCAATTTTGATGAAAGGCAGAGTAAGACGATTTGTGACGTCATCCAGAATAAGTCGCCAAAGTTTAAGCAAAGTGAAGGCAGCAGAAATATAATAAATCAAGGGGTTTTTTCCACCATATTCATGTATACATGTTTGCAATTATAATTGTTAATGTGCATGCTGGGTAATTTTGAGTGATCTAAATCTAGCAAGAACCTAATACAGGACTTCATTTGTTTATGATTTAATATAAAACACTGGGGAAAAGTTAAAATAGGCTGCTTCTGCTGCCTAATTCCATTCATGTACTGATTACATATTTGTCACGTGATTTGCTCTTTATCAGCTCAAAAAAGATGAGGATTATCCATAGTGCTTCAGGGAAAATGTCGTCGTCACTGCGACATACATCACTGACAACCCCGTGGATAAAATAAATATTGTTTGGAAGATACCACAAACGTTTTTATATTCCAGGCAAGCTTTCTCATACCTTTATACGTTAAGTTTAAAATGATTAATGGAGAGAGAAAAAATAATATCACAACTAAATGACGTCACAAGGCACGGTTTACATCGATTGCATTATACTGACGGTCACACCGTAAAACATAAAATTTTCAAAAGTGTGGGTATGGGTATAGATTTTAATTGACAAAATGAACAATTTACAGAAATTTTAATAAGCTACTCCTCTAAAGGATATTTTAATGTCTTGCCCTTTTTAAAGGAAAATAACGGAGCTGATAACTTTCTCTTCCAAAAGGTCATACGCGACGTTTCTTGGTAATAGCCAGCGTGTAGTGGTAAGAGAGAATTAGTTCAAAATCCAAAGTTTGGTTTTTTTCGTTCGAGTCACGTGACTTATGCAATACGTTGTCAAAACATATCTGCACAATTCGTATGAAGATCTTAAGCTTTTCCAACACACAGATTACATTACTTTATATATTAATTATGTTGCATCTTGCATGTACAATGACAGATACAGGTGTTAGTTTGAGATGAATATTGTTTGACATTACGTTTTTAAAACAGCGAAGCTAAATACATCTGCAAATGCACTAATGAATAGGCGGATGAAATGTCTAAAGTCGTGTTGCTAACTGTCCGTACACGTTCGAATAACTTTGAAATCTTCTGATTCTACATGCCTGTTATGGATAAATCTATTCATAAAAGTATACACCGGCAGCGTTAGCTCGAAAGGTAGCGCCGTAACATATTACGATTTTTCGTGACATTCAGGTAGAATTCATTCGTATCCTATCTTATTTATACAAAAGGTTTGAGGTATATTACCAGGTTTGTTTTAGAGTTGATGTATTTTGATAGTTCCTGGTTGTGGCAAGTTAAAAATGTAAAGTCAACCCTTGCGCATTATATGGGCATTACTAACTTAATCTTGCAAAGAAAAGGGAGAAAATTCTGTGGATCAATCGGAGATTGAACCCGTGGTCCTTGAATTACTATTTAAATGATCTAACCACTGAGTTAACCAGCCCGATATAAGAAGTATGGTGAAATTGATACAGTGTCAAATTTAAACCTATTTCGGAAATCGTACAAGAAATCGATTGTGATTTTTTTTAAAAACTGTCAGAAACGTCGCGCATGATCTTCAATGATTCGATACACCTATCTCATTTTGTCATTATGTACACATATCTTATTGCATAGTGATAAAACGCCAGATCTTTCTAAGCTCTGAAAGTATGTCAATGTGCAGTTTTCAGATACCAGAGGAAATTCGGTCTGTGTTATATGTTATTAAAATTGTTAGTGTTTTAGTTAGACTCGGTAAAAGTTTTTGCTCAATATAAGATCAATATATCACTCCTGGAAACAATGTCTATTTTGACAGACTTTCAAGGTCATCTGGCAAAAACAGATTGTGACCATGAACTTAACATGACACAAAAACGAGAAGTACGATATTTTTTATGAGTATGTATCAGATGCTGTATAGTTTTTGGACGCAAAATATTATATCTCAATGTTCCCAGTAAACATAAAACAATAATACCCACACTCAAGTGTTTATCCTTAAATATACTATACACCATATATATATTCTTGGTCAAGATGTATTGAGTATTCTGTTGGGCAAGTGCCCGTAGGCTATCCCAAACCCTATTTCATATTTGTTGAAATATACTTAAAACAATTAAGGTGATGACCTCTAAACCATATCTATTCCTGCTGCACATATCAAGATGCGTTGAGTATTCGGGTCATCCCAACCCCCATCATTTTATTGATATCTTAGAAATGATTAAGATTCCAATCCTGAAAGCAAATACATTGTTATTTCATATAATGCAATGCACTGAGGATTTTGTTTGTCGATTTTCCAGCGCATTTTCCTCTCATGGTGACAAAGAAAATTCCGAAAACTTACTGCAAATTTAAAGGACACCACCAATCATCTTCCAGAAGATGATTTGGCTACTGTGTATAATACTGTGTATAATATACCAGGCGATCCTGTGTCACGATAGCGTTGACACGATAACGAAACCGCATTGCTGAGCGCCATTCTGAAGTCACAATTTACAGTTGTTGATGTATAACGCCTGGCGTGACACGGGACCTCGGTTTTTAATATCGCATCTAAAAGACCCGCGACCCTCACTTCTAAATGCCGAGCGTTTGTCGAAGGATCTTTGACGCGGCCATGGCACGAGCGGGACTCAAACCCATGATTCCCCAGTCACGAAGTAAACGCTATAACGACAAACCTTAGCGACAAATAGACTCAACATTGAGCAGATTACAAAACATAGGACCAAGGTGCTCTCTTAGATTCTTGCCTCATATGGGTTCGCTCTGAAAACTTATACCGATTGTCTGTAGACTTGTTTCAATGCTATGCAATATCACATTCCTCCTATTCGACAGTTTACCATAGGGAACTCAATATTTATACCCGCACTTTCTAAATAAAGTTCGGGTATATTGTTGTTACCCTAGTCTGTCTGTCTGTCTGTCACACTTTCTTCTTCCTCAAACTACTCCTTTTTTTAGTAGTAACGAATTAATCTTTGCTAATATGATAGATGATGTCCTTTCGATGTGCAAGGTTTTGGAATTTTCAGTTTTACCCTTGGGGCCAAATGGGGGCCAAAAAGCGATGGTTTTTCTACACAAACGTGATTCACAGAACTCCTCTTACATTTTTTGCAGTAGGCAAGTCATCTTTTGGAAGATGATTGGTGGTGTCCAGTAGGTGTGCGATAAGGTTTCAGAATTTTCAGTTTCACTCAAGTACCAAATATGGGTCGAAAACGACGTTTTTCTACATACACCTGGTTTCCACAAAACCTCGAACATTTTATGCAGTAGATGATTGGAGGTGTCTTGTAGATATGCAGTAAGATTTCTGAAATTTTATTTTCACCCTGGGGCCCCGAGTTGAGTCGAAAACACACCCTGTTTTCCCGAACTCTTCTTACAATTCATTTTTGGCCAAATGGGAGTAATTTTTTTTGTTGTTGTTTCTTTTTTACAAAACAACCTTGTTTTCCAGAACTCATCTTCCAATTCATGTATTCGCCAAATCATCTTTTGGAAATTGAGTGGTAGTGTCCTGTAAATGTGCGATAAGTTTTCAGAAATTCTATTTTCATCATCAAATGGGAGTCAAAAAACGACGTTTTTCGACAAACAACCACGTTTTCCAGAACTTGCCTCACATTTTACGCAGTAATTAAATAAAATTTTGGAAGGTAATTAGCGGTGTCCTATAGATGTGCAGTTGGGTTTCAGAATTTTCATTTTCGCCCTGTGGCCATATAGGAGTCGAAAATGATATTTTTCTATGAAAATCTGCTTCCTATAACTCCTCTTATATTTTACGCAGTAGCTAAATCATCTGTAGGGAGATGAATGGTGATGTCCTTTATATGTGCATAAAGTTATTGGAATTTTCTTTTTCACGTTGAGGGTAAAATGGGATGGAAGAATGACGAACAAAAACCTGGCGCTCAGTGCATTGTGTCATGTGCAGTAAAATGTATCAGAACCTCAACCATCTTAAAGATATTTGAAGAATCAAAAAATGATGGAGTTGGTATGACCCCAGGGCACTAGCCCATGATCAGAATACTCAGCTTATCTTGATATATGTAACAGGAATATATATGGTTCAGGGGTCAGGACCTCCATTGTTTTAAATATTTCAGCAATTATGAAATAGGGTTTGGGACGACCCCAGGGCACTTGTCTAAAAAAAGATATTCAATGCATCTTGACATGTGTAACTAAAATGTCTTTATGGTATAAGGGTGAGGATCTCATCTGTTTTAAGATATTTCAGCTATCATAGAATGGGCGGGGGATTGGGTGGTGGTGATCCAGAGAAATAATACCTCTTGATATGTGCATTAATAATAAATGTCTGGCAATGTAGTGGCAATATATTCCTCCCAGACGCCCTTCAGCAGTGGCGTAGCAGCCATTGACGCCAAAACACCCGGGCGTACACCTCAATTTGACAACAACAACGAAAATGATTGTTAATTTTTCATTTTATTATGCATGATTTTATAGCTAGAACAACCCATAAATGTAACCTAAAAAGCCTCAAAACCCATGAGCCCCCGGGGGCTTCGACTCTGGGCCCCCAACAGGACCTTGCCCTGAACCCACTGGGGGGCCTTAAGACGGCCCCCAGACCCCCAGCCTATTCTGGATTTGTCACTGTGCGTACACTTCACTTCAAGGCTAGCTACACCACTGTTCGGTATATTCTCACTTGAGCATTTTATGCTAAATTTGATGACATATATAATCAAGTAAATTTTAACTATTGTGGCTTCTTTGCTAGTTACACAATTACGATGGAGAATAAAAATAAAGACAAATACTTGCGTGCGGGTATTACTGTCTTATGACAGCATCCAGTTTTCATTGATATAAAGCAAATTGGAGATTTTGTTATCATAAATGTCGTACTCTTTTTTTAAAGCAAAAATTGGCAGTGTAGATATCATAAAATATACTATTTAATTATAGAAAAAAAACCATTATTCTTTATATCATTAATTCGAATTGTTTATATCTAACACTGGGGTATTCCTTTATTTTTATTGATATCATTCATTCAGTTAAGATTATTGATATCAATAAATATATAGGAAACTCATACATAAAAAATTCGAATTATAAATATCATTAATACATTTTATTGATATAAAAAATTGATATCAATAAATGAACAATAAATTGTGAAACGGCAGGCCATAATTTTCTTTGATGATGTTCATTAAAACTGTAAATAAAATAAAAATTGATTCAAAACTGTTTCATGTTCAATAAAATTCTTTAATGTGTGCTTGCACGTGCTCAAAATGTGCAACAGACTGTATGTTGTTTGTATATTTCAGAATGTTGGTGATACCACGTGATGCATGTATCTACTTATTTAATAAAGGTTTTTCAGGGGAAAGAATCCTTTTTTGTAATTATTGATATTTAGTAGTTTGTTTAAAGTAGCTTAGTTATGGTAACAATTACAATATATTTATTCATAGAGAGATTGATGAAGGTAGAATTATTGACATATTTTCAATTGTGGAATAAGAATGACATACATATTTCTTTTTAAATAATTGATCATTTACGGTGAATATCAATCTTTGGTGTTAATATCTTCATCAGAAAAAGCGTGATTTTGTTAATTGTTGAAATGTGCATGGAAATTAAAAAAAGAAAGTTTTAATCACTGTTTAGTGAATCCTCATTTATAGAACATTTTCGAGAACTGTTTGGTAAGAATTACAAGATTACTAAGGTAACTATCATTCAGGCAGAATTGTTTTGATAACTGATTACATAGATTTGTTGCAGTTAGTAAATATAAAGGCTAAATCTATAAATATTGTTCACGCAAATGTTTGGATGGGGTATTTCTGATAGTTTTAGAAACTATTGAATATGGGGTATATAAAACATAAACGATACCAATTTTGATGCACCATATGCGCATTTCGACAAATAATGTCTCTTCTGTGATGCTTAATTCAAAAATGTTGGAAATCCGAAATAAGAACAAACTTGAAAGAGCTGAAAGAACCAACAAATGCCAAATACTGAAACCAAATCCAGCTAAGGATCAGAGCTATGCAGGAGGGAGATAATCCTTAATTTTAAAATGAATTTCTTAATGTTATCACAGCAAATTGTTATCCGTATTTCATGATAGTACCGAAGTACCTTGCAATATTTCTTCGTACATATAAAATTCGGCAATTGTTTAGGAAGGTTAGATATATCAACTCGATAATTGTTAAATCGGAGTAAAATTCTTAATCTAAATGCAGATTCGGTAAATGTAAAAAGCTATTTTGAATGGTATTTATAGCTTTGGTGTGAGGGGAAAAAATAGAAAAAAAGGCATGTTTTCATGCAGCATTAAACAAATAAAATCTATGATTCGGAAACAAGTTTGATTTTACACTTTCATCAATCCGCTTGCTCTATCTAATTTATAATAAATATATAACAATGGATTCTATGCTTGATAGTGTCAACACTGTGCGATGTAACATAATTAGTTTGGTTGAAGGAGAATAAAACAAAACATGTACTAAAAGATATTTTTTTTTAATTTCTTCTAGAAGCATTGATGAAACGATGAGACACTGCAATGTAGAAATATTTTCTGCGCAAGATAAATTTGGATTCCTTTTAGTAAAATATTAATATCAAAATCAAACACAAGAAGATCCCAGAAATATCGTGGATTTTCGAACATTTGACGTCTAGGAAATGTCGTCATTTTTCATAGATAAGACAGTCTAAGAAATGTCGTATATTTCCATACACAAGACAGCCTAAGAAATGTCGTATATTTCCATACAGACTAAGAAATGTCGTATATTTCCATACAGACTAAGAAATGTCGTATATTTCCATACACAAGACAGCCTAAGAAATGTCGTATATTTCCATACAGACTAAGAAATGTCGTGGATGTTCATACAGGAGACAAACTAAGAATTGTTGTCGTGGATTTTCATACACAAGACAATCTAAGAAATGTCGTAAATTTTCATACAGTTTAAGAAATGCAGTGGATTTCACGAGACAAGCTAAGAAATGTTGTCGCGGATTTTCATACATATGGCAGTCTAAGAAATGTCGTGGATTTTCATACATTAAACAATCCTAGAAATGTCGTGGATTTTCATACATTAAACAATCCTAGAAATGTCGTGGATTTTCATACATAGGTCATTCTAATTTCAAACATAAGACAATCTTTAAAAATGTCGTGGATTTTCATGCTTAAAACAGTCCAAGAAATACTGTGAATTTTCATATTTAGGAGAGCCTAAGAAATGCCGTGGAGTTTCATACATACAACAATCTTTGAAATGTCGTGGATTTTCGTACTGTTTAAGAACCAAATGTCTTCAGCGAAACCAGAATTTTAGAGATAGTTTTGATACATGTTTATTAATATGGGTAAATTTGATAAAACAATTGACAAATATGTAATGGTGGTGAGCAGTGCTGTCGAATTTTTCATCTAAATTTTACTTTTTCTCTACAATTTCCTGTAAAGGTCCACAGTCGTTAATATGAAACATCATTTAAAGAGGGGCCTCCGTTGCCGAGTGGTTAGAGCATCACCCTCAAAACCACAAGGCCTCTCACCTCTAGTCGGCACGGGTTCGAATCTCGCTCGCGCCGATATATGTGAGAAAGTTTGCCAGTTTACTTTCGGAAGTTCGGTGGTCTCTTCCCAGATACATTGTATCAGGGTTCTCTCCTCCACAAATTAAAACTGGACGCCACCAGATAACTGAAAAATTGTTGAGTGTGGCGGAAAACAACAATCAATCAATCATTTGAAGATGAGAGACGCGCCAACACTCGCGATATCAAGATTGAATAAGAATTCCATCATTGGGTAACAATAGATTATATTTGATGATATTTATTAACTGAGAAGGAAATATTCTAGAAAATATGACCAAAACAAAAATGCCTAGCAGGATTAAACATTCCAATGCTCTGACATTAAATACAGAGTTAAATGTTCATCGCAGAATTAGAATACTTGATCCAGTATTGTTTTATTAATTCTTCCGTGTAAAACGGCTATATTTAAAAGGCTTTTTCTTCCTGTGTGAAATACAACAGTTTGGTGCGGCGGATTTCCCTCTCGCTTTACTCATAAAATACAAAATATCATGTTTCCTGTTTCCTTCCAAATATTTGAAAAAAAAGACAACGACCAACAACATCCACTGACGATCAACCATATGGTTTCTCCGTCCTCGCTGATTGGGAATGCTTGCACCTCAACAAGTATCAAAGATCGATCGATCGTTCATAATCCTGCGGCTAAACATTTACTAATAACAGATCGTTGAACCAGCGCGTTGTATTAATTCCAAGCTTGGAGAGCTATTCAAATCACTTAAACGGCAGACGTGGTTCGGAGACCGTCGTATTTATTTGTTTAACCACTTAAGAACTGCGAAGCGCTCGGCCATTTGGTCTTGGTATATTAAGTTTTGGAGAAGTAAATTAGCGCTAAAAGGTGTCTCTTAAACAACAGCTGATGGATTATTCACATAAAAGGATGATTCCCGCTAAAAGTCAGTCTGGATGATAACTCTGTGTTTGGGTGCAAATTTTATAAATAGTTTTTGGACAAAAACAAAGAGGGAATGGAGGAACAAAAAACTATGCCGAAAGTGAAACAAGAGTTGTTACCCCTGCCGGACCTTTCACGGAGACGGTCACACTCAGATGCTACACAATATAAACAGGTAAGACGAAACTCCTCCAAAGGTACCATTCCTGACATCAAAATTACAAACGATGACTCGTCGGATATTAGTCTAGATGAAATAGAAGATGAATTTGACTTCGAGTTAACATTTCCAATGAGACCTAGGGCCAACACGTGCCCCAACGATCTTTTCCAACGACCTAAATCCAGTAGACCTCCTACCCCACCTCCGATTGAGGGCAAGAAATTGACTTGGAAAGAACTTACCCAAAGTCCGAGACACGAAAAAGTTACCTTTGCTAAACACAAACTAACGAAAGTATCAGAAGTTACAGAAGACAAAGTTAAACCGGAAGTAGTTCTAACCATAACTGAAATGAGTTCTTGTGCGTCAGAAGATGCGAAAATCAACGGTTCTATTTCCCCAACCATTTCAAGGACAGTGGGATTATCTGAAATTGGATAAGGAAAATCTTATTTGACAAATTTTCATCAAATTTTGGGGAATTACGTGACGCCACCGGTTTTATTGTTGCCTTAATTGGATTGTTAATTGGTTCATTTCCTCGAATGATTTACAAGGATATATGTACGTTCTCAAACCAGTGACATAACGCTGTAATAAAGTTTTCAAACGGTAATGAAATATACATGTACCTAAATATATTTTCAATTCGTTGAGCTTCAACCAAATAACATTAAAAGATATTAAAATGGGGACAAAATTGTGTTTTTACATGGACTAGTGTAAAATCTGGTATTTGATGCCACCATTTCATAAAACATGTGATTAATATGATATAATTAGAATGTGAAATCTCTTCGTCTATTGTCTGTCGTAGACTCACGCAGCGACTGTACGATATGATTATAAAGTCTTTTAGTCTACCGCCTAACTAGTCTTACATAATGACTTGCGAAAATTTAATTTGCGTTGTGTAATGCTTATCAACACAGAACATGAAACTGGCACAACAGATTTAGAGTACGCAATTAAGATAAATAATATCTTGGAGAGACATGACACACATTTCAGATCAAGGAGAGTTTTAATCTTTTCTTCCCTGGTGATGCTAGATACGGGCTATTCTTAGATGTTTTTCTTGATAAAGACTCAGCAGATGCTCACTTACTTCATTGAGTAGATTGTCTTGAGTTTACCGGGCTTACAATGAGATGACGTTACTTCAATGTTCACTCTAACGACTCTGATCAAAGCCCTGAATAACGATCTTAGACAGGTCTAATTAATAATGACATCCTTCATTTTTTTTTCCTTAAAGACGAAAGGTTAATGGAAATGGCTGACTGAAAACACAAATGATAATCCGTCAATCTCGATTATCTTAATCGCAAAAGATTGTTTGGACTTTCTCACAAACATTTTTTGTAACGTGGACATCCTTGACCTTTCTGTTTCTTTTAATACTGGTTTATGGATCATGAAAATCACTTACGACCACGAAACAAACTTTCACCTGTTGGTTAATCTTGTGTTTTCATGAAAATCTTAAGTCGTAGTAAACACTACTTAATGCGGCTTGGCATGAAAATCTCGATCGTGCAAACACACTTTGCTGAAATATTATTTGCAAAAGTTCATACGCAATACGAACCCCAAAACATAATGCATCATCAGCATAAAAATAGGTGTAAAGTGGCTTTAAATTTTGACACCATTTGGCAAATTGTAAAAAACACCCATGATAAGACGCAGTGCTTTGATTAAGAAATATTCAGTGTGTGATCCTTGGCGTGATTCAAAACAAAGCGTTACATAGATGGCCTTGAGAATAGAAGTCGAAAACGTGAAGTGTTAAATATTTTTTATTTAGATTAAGTATTGGAATTTTGTTAATATCTTAAGAGCGTTCACAGTTTCTGCTTTGATTTTGTACTTTAGTTGTTTCTTTAGGCATTTGATTACTAGAATATCTCGTGGCATGGCTGTCTTGATTTCGCTGGTTATCTGAACTGGTATTTCTGATGACAGGACAGTTTTGAACCCTCACATTGCGTGCAAAGGATACGGAATGTACTGTAACAATTATGTTCAATTTAAACCCAGGATCATTTTCAAATTTTGTCTCGAATACTATAGAACTGTGTGATACTTCTTGATAACTCATTTGCATCACAGCGCCATTCCATTCTATACCAAACTTTGATTAAGAAGTTTTATAATACAGGGAATATGGTCATCCCAAACGTAATGACAAACCACAATAATAAAAAAAAAATGTTATTAATGCAAGAAATTTAATAAGTGTTGCTCATATTATTACTGTTGTGGAAAATGTACGCCATTTTTAATTTCAAATATTTTATGGGTTTACTGTAACATGAATTTTAAAACAACCAATGCCATAAATGTCAAAGCTAACAATTCCTGAGAGAGAGAGAGAGAGAGAGAGAGAGAGAGAGAGAGAGAGAGAGAGAGAGAGAGAGAAAGAGACGGTTGCCTTAAATTTAAGGCTATCAACGCATTGAATTCAGGATTAGGAATACCTCATGCAAACTAACTGATGTCTGGAATTTGAGGTCGGCAATGCTTTGAAAATTGATGTAGAGTCTAAAGTGTTCTCTGATAACCCCTCCGGCTTCTGAATGAAGCATTGTGTATTTAATGCAGTTATGTTAAGAATATGTTTCATTACACATTAGTAACCATGAATGCATGACGGATATTCTTTATTGTGAAATTTTTTTAAAAGGTTTCATTATTCAAAAGACCTGTTATTTTTGTCCTTTTTTTTATTTATTTCAAATTCTGAATTGGCAATAAATTTCAATGTTATCTATTCAGTTATCCATGACAAATTAAGCACTTAAATTTTGATATACAGAGATGAAAGCAGAAATCACATACTCTGTGTTTACATTAAACATCTGACCTATCAGCACGTTCAGCTCCTCTGCCTCAACTCTTACGCCCAGTAATGTCAAACAAATCTCATCTGACATAACCTCGGTGACGTTTTCAATTAAGTGCATAGCATTCAAATAATTCGCAGAAATATCGTTCTCCATGTGTAAAGAAGACATGTGCGCATATATATATATATATATATATATATATATATATATATATATATATATATATTAATTACCTTCGATATCTTTACCAATTCAGATGGTAGCCATTTCCTTATGAATGTGGACAGTGTATGTATGAATCCAGATAAACATAGTACGACTATTTGAATGGCTGGAAATATTCCGACAGAAATGAAAGTAAAATGTGACTATAAAAAAATAAATTTCATTTTAGAAAATACATGAGGGTATGAACAGCAACGTTTCACGCCAGCATACTTTTGATGAAGCGTGTTAGCAGTATGCTGTCATAGTTCATCTCCTCATATGTTTTCAAAAATGATTTTTCCTCTATAATATAACACGCTGCAGTTGTTAACATTATGTGTATGAGTTTTGATAAATTTAGCACGTCTTTTTGAACGTCTGAGAATTCTTATCAAAATGAAAGTAGAATGTAAATATAAGACACAAAGTTAGTTATTGAAAATACATGTACATAAGGGTATGAACCCTTTCACGTCGATATACTTTTCATGAGCCGCCAATACACTTCATAAAGTATACAGGCGTCAAGCGCCATAGCTCATATCCTTATATATGTATTCTAAGTTCTTAATGTATGTTTGTCGACATACAATCACTGTAAGACAATGTCTAGTTGTATTGTATGTCGAACATATAATCAGTGTCAAAAAATGTCTAGTTGAATGTTATGTCAACATACAATCAATGTAAGATGCGAGGGCAAGTCAATAAGTAACAAGCCTAACTTATTTCCGGTTGTGATTCACCTCTTCTCTTACAATGTAATTGTGCTCTAGTGTGATGCACTTAGACAAACGGTGTTCAAGTTCCATCAGCCCAAAAACTGAAAAAGTCAGGATCCTTTCCATTGACCCACTCTTCAACTGCCGTCACGACTTCTTCGTCAGACCGGAAATGACGTCCACGGATATCTTTATTCAAGTTTGGGAATAGGACGAAGAAGTCGCTAGGAGCTAAGTCATGCGAATAAGCAGGATGTGGTATTAATTCATATCTGTTTCGCTCTGCGGTATCCATTGCAACTTTGCAAGTGTGGACTCTCGTGTTGTGCCAATGCAGTAAAACACATTTAGAGAGTTTACCATGACGTTTTTCACGGATGACGGTTTTTAGCTGGTCTAACAAGTTTGCATAGTACACTCCAGTTATTGTACTTCTCTTGGGCAAAAAGTCCAACATAATAACGCCCTTTTGCGTCCCAAAAATACTGTGACCACCACCTTGCCAGCAGATGGTTGTATCTTGAACGTCTTTGGCCTTGAGGACCCCGACCCTACCCACTGAAGACTCCAAGCTTTATTTTCTGGCTCATAATAATGAATCCAAGTCTCATCTATAGTCACCAAATGCAAACGAAAATCATCTTTTCACCTAATTCGCTTCAACAAGGCGCTGCGTACTGATACTCTGGTTGCCATTTGCTCATCTCTAAGGGATTTGGGGACCCAACGAGCTGTTAACGTCGGCATACCTTAGCGATCATGTAAGATTGTTGAAACGCTACCACGTGAAATGTCTAATGCCTGCGCTACTTCTTCCACTTGAATTCGCCTATCAGAGTTTACCAGATCCCGAACTTTGTTAAACATTTCTTCGTCGGTGGCATCTAATGGGCGTCCAGACCTGCCTTCATCTTCTAAAGACGTTCTGCTGCGTTTGAATTCCCCTACCCAGAATTTAACCAGAGAATAAGATGGTACAAAAGACCCATAAACATTGGCTAACTCGCCATGTATTTCCTTGTCTGTTTTACCTTATCAATACAAGTACCGAATTACAGCACGGTACTCAACTTTAGATGAAAAGCATGCCTTTACATCACTAGACATGTTTAACATTCAATATCTTATTAAAGAATGTATCGATACGCGTGCTATTTTGTACCTAGGTATAAAACATGTATTGAAACAAGATATGCATATCATGACAGTCTCAGTCAATCGGCTGGTTACTTATTGACTCTCCCTCGTAATATCTAGTTGTATGTTATGTCGACACACAATCAGTTTCAGATAATGTCTAGTTGTATGTTATGTCGACACACAATCAGTTTCAGATAATGTCTAGTTGTATGTTATGTCGACATAAAATCAGTTTCAGATAATGTCTAGTTGCATGTTATGTCGACATACAATCAGGGTAAGTTCATGACTAATTGTATGTTATGTCAACATATAATCAGTGTCAAAATGTCTAATTGTATGTTATGTCGACATATGATAAGTGTAAGATAATGTATAGTTGCATTGTATATCGACATGCAATCAGTGTCAGACAATGTCCACTTGCATGTTATTTCGACATACAATCAATTTAAGATAGTGTCTAGTTGTATGTTATGTTGACATTCAATCAGTGTTAGACAATGTCTAGTTGTATGTTATGTCAACATACCATCAGAGTAAGATAATATCTAGTTGTATGTTATGTTGACATATGATCAATGTCAGAAAATGTCTAGTGGTATGTTATGTCGATATATTATCAGTGTCAACTAATGTTTAGTTCTATGTTATGTCGACATATACTTATTCTAAGATAAAGTATATTTATATGTTATGTCGACATTGTAAGATAATGCCTGGTTGTGTGTTATATTGACTTATAGTGACGGTGTATTACATGAAATGTAGGTTTCTGGGTCGAATAATGCGATGCATTTATTAATTCATCTACCGAAAGTGTTGTTATCGATATATTATCGTTATTGTTCTCAATATATCAACTTAAAATTAATATTCATTTATATGCATGACAAATTTGTACGCGTTGAGAATTAAAGGGGAAATGTTTGTTAAAGGATAAAGTGACAATGACACTACTGAATGAACGAAACAGACGTACAAAGAAACAAAAGAAAAATGTGAACAAAGGAATGGACGAACGAAACATATGAACAACCGGACAAATGGACAAAAGAAAGAAACTCTGAACAAAAGAAGGAATAAAAGATTTTGTTTGTTTGTTTGTTTGTTTGTTTGTTTATAGCCGCCTGAGCAATTTTTCAGCTATCCGGCGGCTGTCACCATTACCGGTGACAGGGCTGCAAATTTAGGCCTATGCTCGGCACTCAGGGCCTTTGAGCAGGGAGGGATCTTTATCGTGCCACACCTACTGCGACACGGGACCTCGATTTATACGATCTCATCCGAAAGACCGGCACCCACGTCCCACAGTGGGATTCGAACCCCCGACTCAAGGATCATCAGATCTTTGAGCCCGACGCTCTAACCACTGCGCCACGCGGGCGGCTAGGAATAAAAGGAAAAAAAAACTATGAACAAACGAAAGAATAAAAGAAATAAAAGTATGAACGCTCGAACGAATGAAAGAAATGTGTGAACAAACGTACGAACGAAAAAAAAACAACGTATGAATTAAAAGAAACGTCTGAACAATGAATAAACAACATAAAGAAACGTATGTACATGTATAAACGAACGAACGAACGAAACGTACGAATAAACCCATAAAGAAAAAACGAATGAACAAAAAGAGGCATACCGACAATGAATAAACAACTGAAAGAAACGTATGAACAAACGAATAAAACGTACGAACAAACGAATAAAACGTATAAACAAACGAATAAAACGTATAAACAAACGAATAAAACGTAAAAAACGTACCAAAAAAAAAACACGAATACACGGAAGAAACTTATGAAAATTGAAATAACGAAAGAAAGAAGGTCCAACAGTGATGATATTTCGTTTCGTCATACATAAAATATTACCGGTTGCATTAGAGCTTTCAGTAGTGGGGCGTTCACTTCGTAACCGGGAGGTTATGAGTTCGATCCCGTTCGTACCATGACCGAATCAAACCTAAGATGTAAACATAGGCAGTGATTGCTCCTTCGAAAAACTCTCGCCATTAAGAAGTTAAGAATATTTCGGATATGACCTTAAAAACGAGGTCCCGTGTTGCGGCAGGCATTGGCATGTTAAAGAATCCTCACTGCTACGGCCGTGAGCGCTAAGCATAGGTCTAAAGTTGTGGTACTTCTCCTAAAATTGATATAACATCACAGTAACACTGATCGGTGTAACATAAACGGGACGTAAAACAAAGAACCAACCAACCCTAGTGAATAGCATTTCATATCCTCATTTCACAAATAAATCTCTTTTCCTAATTGGGCAAAATGGAAAAACACGTCTTTTATGTTCGTAGAACCTCATAAGGATGTTGATTTGATAAAGATTTTGTGTACCCGCATTATGCATTATGTGATATTGGACTCCTGCTCTGTCACAAAATCATTATTTCAATCTAGGCCCATTTTATACTCTCGTTTTTTATTAGTTAGTAATTTGAAAATTCAAAAGATGATTCTGTGCGCACTGGATCTGTTTATTTCAAATCATGTAATGAGAATAAAACTATACATTACTTTTTGTTGATACTGTCGATACTTTTTATTACCCATCAATAATTAAATCTAGTCACTTTGACGAAAAGAGGATTTTTTAATCTCTTTAACAAGCAAGAAATGATCAATCATGAAACCGTAAACTGTTGCACAGATTCTACAGTGTGTACACAGCTGATGAAATGGATTGTGAAAGTCTGATTACTGAATGCAACTTGGTTAAGCTTGGAAATCCTTTGACTGTCTTGGGAAAAATTGATGAGGAAAAAGTTTATCACATGCGAGTTTGTATACGCAAAATTAGCGAAAACAAACGTGTGTGTGTGTGTAGAAAGTGCATAATATATATATATATATATATATATATATATATATATATATATATATATATATATATATATAATCTCGTTCCATTGACATCTTATTCCTGGTGTGATTTTACTTCCCTAAAATCTTCTCCAACAAGAAATTATTGATCTTTCTTGTTTTCCGTATAAAGGGCTTGGAACCAGTCACTTGATACGAAATTATTTCATAACGTTAAGCCTTCTTGCTGAGACAAGGGTACACTAAAATGCGTTATCAGAGAATCATAAAATGTGTAGATTGTATAAAAATTTCAAATATGGAAATATATTAGTCTATAATGAGTTTCATCCCCAGCTCCTATGCCAGCCGTTTGTACTTGTTTCAATTTGCATGCTATATATTGCATCGATTTCAAGTTTTATATTGCAGTCTTTCACATCGTGCTCTTGCTGCAGCTAAAATGTTACTGCACATAGATCAACAATACATATAACAATCCTCTTGACGGGAAAAACAACGCTCTCTGTTTTTAATATTATTGTTCAAAGTGAGTTAAAATCCGGGTTCACCTTTATTCGCTTTGAAGAGCTTGAAATTTAGGACGAGCTCAATGGACTTATGATAGAAAACAATATTCAAAGTGCATTAATGACATCCATTCAAACTTTATATCATTTAACCTCTAGTACCGGTAGTCTTTTAAATACTGCAGTTTAAATGCTAAATCTTTTCATCAGAAAATGGCCAAATTTATCGTCTATAAATTCAATAATATTCACGCAGTTGTCTTGGCGCACCTTCTAACTGAAAAAAAAATGAGTTGAGCAAGATCTTATTTTCGAGGCACTGTTTTTTGTTTGTTTGTTTGTTTTTTTCTTTGTTTGTTTGTTTGTTTTTTGGGGGGTGTTTTGGCTTTTTTTGTTTTTTTTGTTTTTTGGGGGGTTTTTTGGCTTTTTTGGGGGTTTTTTTTTTTTGGTTTTTTTGGTTTTTTGTTTGTTTGTTTTTTGGGTTTTTTTGGCTTTTTTTTTTTTCTTTTTTTTTTCAAAGTAAATTTAGCTGTTATTAAAGCTAACACAATTTGTTTTTAAATTACGTATACTTTTTTTCTTAAAACTCCACATAGAGCAAGAATGTCGGATAGGTAAATGGTACTGGTGTCAAGATTCATTACCACCCTGACCGACGGACAGGCGATGGACAAAACTAGCTATCTCTGCCTGCCTGGCTCTGGACCTCGGTTTTCTCGGGATGAAAATTTTCAATATTACTCTCAACTTCAATAACTATTTATATATTACATGCTAAAACCCGAGGGTTGATATGACATACGATATGGATTTTGGCATGTGATATTCTATTACATTTATTATACAGTGCATTTTTATATGCATAAATATTTTATATGTACAGTATAGTATTTTTGAGGAGACCATTGTTTATTGATACGGAGTCATAGAGCTGATTTTATCAAATATCATTTTTTTATCACATACGTATGGAATCCTATTGCTGCCATATTCCCCATCGTACCATCGCCGCAGTGATACGATGACTCAATGGTATGATGATACGATGATACCATCGTACAATCGACATCGTACCATTGCCCTCTTTGATATGCATATTTACTCATGAGTTTGCAAGGAGCTATGGCTAACACAAGCAAGGCAGTCGAAAACGTTATCAATCGTTGTTTGGATTTTCTTAATTACATCGTTATATATTTTAGGCCATCTGAGTAAACTCAGACGACCTTTTGCAGTTGGTCACCTTTCGTCGTTGCTAATTGTCCGTTAACAGTTGAACATTTTTAACTTCTCGATAACTACCATCTCAATTCTTTCCAAATTTGGTATGAAGTATTTTTGGACAAGGGTGGCATAGATTATAAATTCCAGGACACCTGCACCATTGGGGTCTTAGGGTGGGGCATAAACTGCCAAAACTTGACAATGTTTAAAAAAGCTCTCCTTTACAACCGCATACATATGTATCTGTAAGAAAATATGAATCATGTAATGTTCTCTATATATCGCATACCCCTCTCCATATTACATCCTTTACTTCAACCCTAAACCAATATCAGCTCTCCTGTCGATATTGGGGTCCTGGGTCAATAACGGGATCCTGGGTTAATATTGGAGTCCTTGGTCAATATTGGAGTCCTGGGTCAATATTGGAGTCCTTGGTCAATATTGGAGTCCTGGGTCAATATTGGAGTCCTGGGTCAATATTGGGGTCCTGGGTCAATATTGAGGTGTTGGATTTATATTGGGGTCCCGGGTCGATGGATATTTGCTAAATGTTTTTACAGAGATGATAATTTGTTTGATTGACACGTGACACAAGAAAACAACTCTAGTGTACTTTTAAGGGAAACTAAAGACCTGAAATGTTTGGTGCATGTTTTATTTTGATCTCCATTATTTCCTCGAAATGTGCGTTACTTCATTTATTAAAAAAGTCTTGGTGAGTCGTCTAGCTGTATTCCAATCAATTCAATAATGGCGATGGTGAATGAGAGTCATTTATCACCAGTTATGAATAATTGTGATCAATTTCAACATTCATTTATCTGCTGTTTAAGAGACCCTGCTAATAAAAACACGAAAACCAAATAAGATAATGACAGCAAAGCAAATGACCGTTTGTCAGAGATGAAATATTTTTTTCTGAAATACACGAATAATTATCATATATCATCAAAACAACTGGAGTGATGTCTGATGAGAACAATCACCGTATGTATCATAGCATCTAACCTAAGTATTTTCCCACCTAAATAAAATGAATGAAAGTGTTGTACAATGCTAAAAAGATGGACTCAAGTTTTTGGTCAGTGGTCAAAATCAACAGGAGATATGTGGATTTTAATCAATGTCAACAATAAATACGTGGTCAGTTATCAACGTCAATAGGAAATATGTGGTCAATCATCAACGTTAACAATAAATACGTGGTCAATCATCCAAGTCAACAGGAAATACGTGGTCAATATTATTAATGTTGACAGGATATACGCGGTCAATCATCAATGTTAACAGAAAATACGCGGTCAATGCTAACAGGAAATATGTGATCAATCATCAAATTCAATAGGAAATATGTGCGTGGTCAATGATCCAAGTGAAGAAAAGATACGTGGTCAATCATCAAAGTCAACAAGAGGTGCGTGGTCAATCTTCATACTCAACAAGAGGTGCGTGGTCAATCTTCATACTCAACAAGAGGTGCGTGGTTAATCTTCATACTCAACAAGAGGTGCGTGGTCAATGTTCATACTCAACAAGGGGTGCGTGGTCAATGTTCATACTCAACAAGAGGTGCGTGGTCAATCTTCATACTCAACAAGAGGTGCGTGGTCAATGTTCATACTCAACAAGGGGTGCGTGGTCAATCTTCATACTCAACAAGAGGTGCGTGGTCAATCTTCATACTCAACAAGAGGTGCGTGGTCAATCTTCATACTCAACATGAGATACTTGGCCAGTCATTGGAGGTACATATGATAAGAGATAAGATGGTTTTTCCTGTGTTTCTTCATCGGACCAACGTCGGGTCGCCACATCCTCCTCCTCCTACCACCACCACTCTCACATACCACAGACTTATCAATGCCACAAAATGGAGGACACAAGGGGAACCATCTAAAGTACAGTACCTACTCTATCATTATTTTCTCCTGGATCCGCTGAGGTCTTTTTTTATTATCATTATTTTTATTTATTAACTCATTTCTTATTTTTAATATTTCATTTTGTCTATTATAATTTTTTTTTGGAAAGTCCACTAGTTGAATTGAAGAGAAGGGTGAAGGCTACGTAAATATGGTCTATTGCTGGATCTACATACAAGTCTTCAATGGCTTGTAACTGTCTTAGGTTTAAGTTAATATTCTTATTTAGTTTGAAATAACCTCTTTTAAAAAAAATTTATCAAGTTCATGTGGATCTAAAACGTATTTTGTTTCTATTTTCATCAGTATTTAGTTTTCAAACTAGCTACATCAATCTTAAGTCTTCGGACGCTCCATTTATCTCTGGAGATTATTTTCCCCAAACTGGGATAGCCCACAAGCCGTATTCCGATCAATTTGATGCTGACGATGGTGAGTGAGAATCATTTATCAACAGTTATGAATAATTGGAATCCATTTCAACAATTGTTTGTCTGCTGTTTACAATACTCTGACAACGAAAACAAGAAAACTGAATAAACCCGATGACAGCAAAATAAATGGACGTTTGTCAACGCTGAAATATTGTACTAAGATACACAAATAATCATAATCTCCCATTAAAACAAATGTCATGACGTACTACAAATACCAAAACATTTCCACAGCAGTCTTGCGCCCTATGAATTATGGCATTTACGAGGAATACGAAAACGAATTGAGGTATATAAACTAAGGTAGATTACCCCAGACTATGTCCAGATTTTGATGAAAAAAAATTATTTAGATATTTAATATTATTATAGTGTTAGTAAATCAAGCAACGAACCTAAATTTCAAGATGTATTTGAAGCCGCCAAACAAGGCACGGGTCCTATTTATGCTGACATTCATCAATATAGCACCAGAGTTGACGGCCTCTCTGATACAAGCTTTTATAACAAAAAATTTCAGTTTTCTTATTTATGCTTGTCCCTCCCAAATGATTAATCATGAAATTTTGTCGACATGTTGAATGTTTAGAAATCGTGGTGTTTTCACCTCCTTAGGCTAATGATAAGCACTTGTTTACAGTCCTAAGAAATGCTCGAGCACACCGTGTTCTCAAATTTTGGAAGCCGGATTTGTGCGTGCGTATATCCAAAAACCGAGACATTTCTCATATTTTCAATGCATTTTGCGATAAACATTTTTGTACACTCTTTCGTTCAAGTGTATTCATATGCAGTGATTAGCCACAGCTTAGATGGCAGGGGACACTTTTTTTTTTTAAAATCCCCCCCCGAAAAATATGGGTAGGGAGTATACATCGCAGTCAGATTATAACAGACTAATCAAAAATCATATTTCCCTTTTATGGCAATACTTGTATTTCATATTGGTGTAGTTGATAAAATATGGTCCTAGATTACATGTAATCCATACATATTGGTGTACAAAACATGTTATATGCAGGTGTCTCTTTCTCGCTTTGATTTTCTCATTTGGGCTAAATCCGCACCGCCCAAACCCCATCAGAGTACCGTGAGAGGGGACTTAGACACGGTGTACAATCAAGAACCCCGTCTGTCATTCTTTAAAATCTACCTTACATCTGGGTCCATCCACTTTCCCTCTCAGCTAAAGACCTACTGACAATATGTCTTGGGTTCGTATTTGCAACTATCCATATTCTGGGTGACACCTACATGTTGCATATCATTTTTTTTCCCATTATGCTATACTTGACAAGTATTCATAAAAATTAATTTACACAGTTTTATACATTTGATATCACTTCAAATATAGGGAGGGGCCCCCGTGGCCGAGTGGTTAGAGCATCGGGCTTATAATCACAAAGCCTCTCACCTCTGTCGGCGCGTGTTCGAATCTCGGCCGCGGCGTTATATGAGCAAGTTTGCCAGTTTACTTGTGGAAGGTCGGTGGTCTCTTCCCAGGTACATTGTACCTGGGTTCTCTCCTCCACCAACAAAAACTGGACGCCACCAGATAACTGAAAAATTGTTGAGTGTGGTGAAAAGCAATAAACAATAATCAAATATAGGGTACTTCCATTTCTTAAAAAACTATCTCCCACTACCTTTGAAAAATCCAGATATCCATTTTCGCATTTTCGTGGACTTTAACTCTGAGTGAAATTATACCTACCCATCATGTCAACTGCCCTAAATGTGTTCGCAATAAAATCTTTAAAAACCCTACAGTTCTGAGTGATGAGAGTGTTTACGCAGTATCCCTACGCCTAACGAATAATATTACATGTAGAAGTGACTTAATACATGGTATAATGTAATCATGAAAACCTGTGTAGAAGATGGACTTGAGAGAGATGAAGGACAAAACTGATCTTAAAACCAAGAAAATTTCCAACTTCACCATCTACTTGTTTACATACTTTACGTATATACAAGTAGATGATTGATTGATTATTTATTGCTTTCCGCCACACTCAACAATTTTTCAGTTATCTGGTGGCGTCCAGTTTTTGTTGGTGGAGGAGAGAACCCAGATACAATGTACCTGGGAAGAGACCACCGACCTTCCGCAAGTAAACTGGCAAACTTGCTCACATAACGCCGCGGCCGAGATTCGAACACGCGCCGACAGAGGTGAGAGGCTTTGTGATTTTGAGCCCGATGCTCTAACCACTCGGCCACGGAGGCCCCTATATATATACAAGTAGACATGAAATATGCTCTGATTAAGTAAAGACTTACTTACCAGATTCTGAGTCCATGTTCCTACATTCTTTTCTATGCCTTCCTGATTGTGAAAACAAAATACACCTAGTGGTAATAGGGAGGTGGCTTGTTGACAGCACCTACCCATGAATGAGAATATGGTGTGTGTGTGTGTGTGTGTGTGTGTGTGTGTGTGTGTGTGTGTGGTGTGAATTATCTATTTTCGTCCGGTTGAGAAATTTCATATTGAGACGTCACCAGTTGTAGGTGAAGTACCACAAATTTAGACCTCGGGTCGTAGTAGTGTGAATTCCTTACCGTGCCAACGTCTGTCGTGACATGGGACCTCCAATTTTTTAAAGTTATATCCGAAAGACCCGTGATTGTCACTTAGCGAAAGAGCAGTCACTAACCATGTTTACGTCTTAGATTTGACGCGGCCAAGGTGCGAACGGGGCTCGAACTCACGAACCCCGGGTTACGATGCGAACGCTCTACCACTGAGCTACCGTGACCAGTGTGTGTGTGTGTGTGTATGTGTGTCTGTGTAAAAAGTCTCTAAAATGACTAATTTTTCTATCTGTAAGTGTTTTTTCATAGATACTGTATCTGAGACCAGTAAATGAGTGCAATTTAATTACATGTACATGTAATCTATTTATAGTGAACAGAGGGTATCTGAAATACCATAGATATTATTTTAACCACTAAACTGATTTACCTGTAAGTACATGACACTTGACCAGATTCTGGTTTCCCATAGTATAAAGCATAGCTTACAACCCCCACCCCCCCCCCCCCTTAACTGTATTGACAACTACCGTTTGTTTGTTTGTTTTACGTCCCGTCGAAAATGTTTCACTCATATTGAGACGTCACCAGATGTACGTGAAATACTACAAATGCTTAGCGCTCAAGGTGGTAGCAGTGAGGGTTCTCTTTAACATGCCAACACCTGTCGCGACATGGAACCTCCATTTTTAAGGTCAGATCTGAAAGACCCGTTATTCTCAAATTTGAATGCAGCGATTACTACCTATGTTTACGTCTTAGATTTGATGCGGCCATGGCACGAGCGGGACTGGAACTCACAACCGAAATACATGTAATGAAATAAAGGGTTGCATCACATATCTTGATGATTTTAATCAAATTGACTCTGAATTCCGTTCTTCTAAAGGTGACAGGAGACAGATGGTTTTTTCCCCTCTGAAACATACGGGTAGGGGTTATACATCACAGTCAGGCTATAACAGACTAATCAAAAATCATATTTCCCTTTTATGGCAATACTTGTATTTCATATTGGTGTAGTTCATAAAGTGTTACCCTAAATTACATGTAATTCATACATACTGGTGCACAAAACATGCTCTAAGCAGGTGCCCCTTTCTCGCTTTGATTTTTTCTCATTTGGGCTAAATTTGCACCACCAAAACTCCATCAGAGTACCGTGCGAGGGGATTTAGATACTGTGCACAATCAAGAACTCTGTCTGTTCTTTTAAAAATCTACTTTTCATTTGGGGCCACCCACCTTCCCTCTCAGTTACAGACCTTTTTCAGGACCATGTACGTTTTCATCTAAATTTCTTCAGCAACTGACCACGTGTTTTATTTTTGTATCTGCACCCATCTGTATGCTAGAAATCATGGTAACACCTATATGTTGCATATCAGTTTTTTCTTTAAGTACTCGGCCACATTTAATATGTATCGTAAAATTATTTTTACACATGTAATATTATTTCAAATATGTGGTACTTCCATTTTTTATTAAGAAACTACAGGCCCTGTAATACAAAACTATCCCCTGCCACTTTAGGATGCTCAGGACCTTATCAGTGAGGGTTCTTTAAAGTACCAACGCCTACCGCGACACGGGACCTCCGTTTTTATGGTTTTTATACGAAAGACCTCTCGCTTCTAAATGACGATCGTGTGGCGAAGTAGCAATCACTAACTGTGTTTCCTTCCGTCTTAGGTTTGGCGCGGCCATGACACGAGAGGGACTAAAACTCACGACCTTCTAGGGCGACTTCGGTTTGTACCCGAGTAAGTACACTTCTTACTCCCATGTATAATATATAATGTAAACAATCACCAATTTCCCTGAATTTTTAATAATGATCATCGATTTCACTGAAATTTAAACGAATATCGATTTCTCTGAAATTCAGTTTTTCTGTGTTGAAACAAAAAGCTATCTGTTAATCAAAACGAAACATAGCAGTGGAAGAAAAAAAAACATTTAGAATTACGACAATTGGAAAGTTAATTGAATCTGTAACTCTGTGTGCTATTTCGATCTCAATTACTTACCTAAAAAATATCAAAGTTCTGAATTGCGGTAGTGGTGTGATTTCTGACATTTACCTGAAATATGGCTTTGCTTTGGCAACATTAACAAGGTGTAATTCTATTATTTTTCCCAGCATAAACGTGCAATTCATCACAAACTTGATAAAGAGATGAAATATAGTGAAGATCATGTACATTTATTACAATCAATACATAGCACAAGGGAATCAAGTTGGTTGGCAAAATGACAAGAACTTCTCATTTTACCTTCGTTTATCATCATCATCATCATCATCATCATCTTTATCGTCATCAGCAGCAGTCACAGCAGCTATAACATGAAGTAATTTACTATTTCTGTATTTATCGATAAAAGATTAACTTTCTAGAACCTCATCTATCGAATTTCAGAATCTCATCTTTCGAAACTCAGAACCTCCTCTTCCGAACATCAAGAACCTTTCCTTCCGAATTAGTTCATGTTCAGTTTATTCTCTAAGACCATAAATATACTGCTACATGTTGAAGTCATTAGAACTTGCAATTTTACAAAACCGCCAAAGTTACAAATGTGGAGGAAAAAAGCTACTTATAATGTCCAGAGATTGAAGTGATCACTGTGTATAATGGATAAAAATATCAATAACATGTTTCTTTTAAATTCGAACAGAAGTTCGCAGTTTACGTTCACTAAAAATCTTAAATTTTACCTTTTCAAATCTGGAAAAGACCTTAACGTAACATGTTCAAATTGGAAAAAAAAAGTAGATAAACAAAAAGAAAAAACATACGTTGAAAACTTAAATCACCTTAGATATTTCTGCTGCAGCATTCTTGTACAAGAAATACATGTTGTGGTGGTAGAAGAAATAATATTGTGATTGTACAAAAAATACATAATTATTGTGATTGTGCAAAAATTCATAATTATTGTGATTATACAAAAAATATATAATTATTGTGATTGTACAAAAAATACATAATTATTGTGATTGTACAAAAATACATAATTATTGTGATTGTACAAAAAATATATAATTATTGTGATTGTACAAAAAATACATAATTATTGTGATTGTACAAAAAATACATAATTATTGTGATTATACAAAAAATATATAATTATTGTGATTGTACAAAAAATACATAATTATTGTGATTGTACAAAAATACATAATTATTGTGATTGTACAAAAAATACATGTATTTGTTGTTTGTTGTGATTGTAAATGTTTAAGAAATACATAGTGTAATTGTATAAGAAATAAATATTTTAGTTGGGGAAAAATTCATCCGTAAGTTTGTTTAAAAATAATGTTTTCTTTGAAAAATAAAGTTCAGAAATCATATACAGGTGACGGTTATTGTCTATGGGCCTTTTTGATGTTTCTGACATTTTACCATTTCTCGATAAAAATCTACATTAATTATCAAATGTCCTTTGTCCTTTTATGACTAGAAGCCATATATTGCTAATTCATTATCGACTTGTGAGGCGCTATATAGTGACCATAACCTGTCGCCATTTTTTTTTCAATGCACCTAACATTGTTGGAATGTTATTACTCAGTGGTTATGAAAAGATTGAATTAATCTTAGTACTGATTTGTTTGTCTGGTGGTGATATGAAGACTATTCACGTGTCGGCGCCAGACTACAATTACTGAACGACTTCCGTGTAAAATGTTAATATCAATCCAAAGTCACGGAAAACAATGATTCAATACACACTCGTACATTGACGTATTTCAATGATGAATTAAATGTTAATTAAATGCAATTGTTTGAGCTGTGTATATTCAACTACTCGGACTGATTTCAGTTTCAAAGCAGAAAAGAAAACATAGACGACAATGGCAAGTTGTTCTGATTTATGTCGGAGTGGCAGCTATCTGTTCTCGTGAGTTGCGTATTGCATTTTCCATCCATCAAACATTACTTTAATATGCATCCCTTAAGAGGCTGTAGTAATATCAGTATATGAAGTGAATTCATCAGTGTCATGTCGCGCTGTATATGTTCATTGTTGTGAAGAAAACTCATCATTACGCATGTCAATACCAGGTAAAAGGAATAACACCCATGATGGATGGTTTAAGGTTATGTCCTCTTATCACGCGGTGGGATTAATACGCTAAGTATAATAATTTCATCAATTTTCATGGGCATCAGATTTCAAGGATATCCAGAAAACTAACTTATCCAGAAAACTAGCTACAGTTACGTTGATTTTCGAGGAAAGCTACTCAATTTTCTTTCTTTCTAAGCCAAAAAATTCAATTTCGTTGACTACTTGATTTCGTGTCTATAGCACAGCCCAAAATTGGCAGTCAACGAAAATTGATCCAGTCCGTCCGTACACGTAATGTATTCGCCCCTGTGTACAAGATATTATCCAATATTTATCAAATTTACTAAAATTCATAAAAACACTTCGGTTGATAAATATACGCGTTAATCTCCATTTTCAGTTGAATGGAGAAAATCAATGTCTTAAGAAGGTACTTTCGGAATGTCCGCGTTGCGAGGAGACGTCCTGCTTTACGAAACTGCCTTTGTGGATCTAACTATAGTAGATAACATTCACGAGATCACACGTATACTGACAATATACAATATATAATGTCAAAGCGGCGCTCGGGTAATTAATTAAATCTCATACGTCTCTTAACTTCCATATTCGATAAGATAAATGTTGGAAGCTGCATCATAAGGAATCAGAAGGAGAGAATGCATTCATGTATGTTACTGGCAGTGAAGACATTAAAGGAGTACCATACACGTACAAGGAACTCTCGATTACTCGGAGTTTAAGGGGCCTTCATAAAACTTTAAGAGATCGAACATCGAGTCAAATCCGGAAATTAAAGGTTCGACCATAGTGGTTAAGATTTTGTAGTAACGGATTACGTATCGGTTTCTTTTTAGGTAACTAACTTGATTTCAACAACACAGATCTTGCATTTTAAATATATATATATATATATATATATATATGTGTGTGTGTGTGTGTGTGTGTGTGTGTGTGTGTGTGTGTGTGTTGTTGTTGTTGTTGTTGTTGTTGTTGTTCCTTCTTTTCATAAAGTATTTACAAGAGAAATAACGAATTTCGCAGTCACTAACTACACGGAGCACAATTTTCAGTCGCTTTACATGAAGCATAAATTCCTATAAATAACGATGCTTCACTGGCACGTCTATGAATTATTTTCTCAAAGTTACTATCTCCTTGTCAAGTCCAAACAAATCGTAAATTCTATGTATCGTTCTTATTATTAAATATTATATAACAAAGACGAAGCACGGATGTAAGGTGAAAACGACCTTTATGCACTTCATTTTCCACACCAATAGAAGCCCAGGAGACGTGTTCCTACAGTAAACACTTAATTAACACAGTCAAGCTATGCCCAGGCATACAGAATACAGATCAGATCAGAAATATTCATTAAAGCGTCACATACCAACACATGTCAACATACAATTAATATAATATATATAAAACAATGCTCCAATATTAAAAGCATTGGTATCCAGACATATTGACATGTGAAACAATATCATTGAAAGATATATGAAAATACTACTATTATATGACAAATAAACAAAAATAAACTGATCAATTACGTCACATATATCCATTATCCGGAGAAGGTCAAAGCAAGAATAAGTGTACGCTTTCAACAGTGAGAATATACGCTATCACCACTTGAGAGATCGAGAGTGAAAAAAAACCATGAAATATGTTTTAGGGACCCAAATTTGACTTCTCGAGATCGAGAAGTTCGAGAGATCAAAATTTCGAGTGATTGATATTAATTTGCATAGTTACATAGAGAAAAAATTGGAACCGTGATGTCACTTCGAGAGATCAAGAACTTCTAGACACCGATGTAAATATATACGTATTTGCCACTAGCTGAAGTATTGAGGTGATCCAATATTGTGACACTGACAACTTTCATCGTATTAAGATTTAGTGCCACTTTCCCCCTTTTGTTTTAAAGGAAGTGTCTAAACATTTACTTGGTTTAAATTTCTTTACCTTTCATATCCAGATTTTGTAAATATTTTAGCAAAAGTGTAAGCTTTTTTTAACCGTGTTACCTTCTTGGCCATGGAACATGATATTTTTCAAAAAATTCTTATAGTCCATCTACACAAGAACACATCACCTCCATAAATGGAAACACCTATATACAAGAACAAATCACTCATAAAATAGAACACGCCATCTCTATACTAAAATAGATCACCTGTATACCAGAACACATCACCTATATACAAGAACATATTACCTGTATACAAGAACATCATCTGTATCCAAGATAACATCACTTATACACAAGAACATATCACCTGTAAAATAGAACACATCACCTATATACAAAAACAGATCACCTGTATACAAAAATAGATCACCTGTATACCAGAACACATCACCTATATACAAGAACATATTACCGGTACAAAAGAACACATCACCTGTATACAAGACCATCACCTGTATAAAAAAACCGCATCACCTATATACAAGAACACACCATTATATATAAAAGAACACAACATCTCCATACACGAACACACCACCTGTATAAAAGAACACGTTTTCTGTATACAAGAACACATCTCTTATATACAAGAACACAACACCTGAATACAAGAACACAACACCTGTATAAAAGAATACATCACTTGTATAAAAGAACACATCACTTATATACAAGAACACATCACCTGTATAAAAGAACATACCACCTGTAAAAAAGAACACATCACCTTTATACAAGAACACATCACCCGACCCCTATATACATTAACGCCTGTATAAAGAATATTTCAACTATATACAAGGAGACATCACATATATGCAAGAACAAATCACATGTATAAAAGAAAACATGACGTACATGTATATACCAGAGCGCATTACCTATATATACAAGAAAACATCGCATGTAATTTTTAAAAAACACATTTCCGGTATACAAGAACCCTTCGCCTATATACAAGAACACATCACCTATATACAAGAACACATCACATATATACAAGAGCCCATTGCCTATATACAAGAACACATCACCTATATACAAGAACCATCACCTGTATACAAGAACCCATCCCCTATATACAAGAACCATCACCTGTATACAAGAATCATCACCTATATACAAAAACCATCACCCATATACAAGAACCATCACCTGTATACAAGAACCCATCACCTATATACAAGAACCCATCACCTATATACAAGAACCATCACCTGTATACAAGAACCCATCACCTATATACAAGAACCATCACCTGTATACAAGAACCATCACCTGTATACAAGAACCATCACCTGTATACCTGTATACAAGAACCATCACCTGTATACAAGAACCATCACCTGTATACAAGAACCCATCACCTATATACAAGAACCCATCACCTATATACAAGAACCCATCACCTATATACAAGAACCATCACCTGTATAAAAGAACACATCTCCTGTATACAAGGAAGATATCTATATTGCGTGATTCGATATTTGCTCTATCGAACGAATGTCTACTCGTGTGGTGTATTTATTTGCAAAAGTGTGGTGTATTTATTTGCAAGGCTAGCCGAGCGAATAAATCACCATTTCAACGAGTTGGATAGGCCAAACATCAAACCACGCAATTATAGATGTTCTATTTATCCCATTCGCTCTTTCTATCACTTTAGTTTTGAGATGATCCCCAATATCACAAAACAGCTGATTTAAATTTTTCCCGATGGGTCATTACCGACAGCCATGTTTGTTTGTGTCCCTACGCGAGAAAAAATATTGTGCAATAAATATTACGCTTATGTTTATTCATGGCTAACAATGAATTTTTCAGAAGGCATTTAAATGTTTAAAGCTTGTACTTAATTAACGTTTTTCTTAAACTATTATATTAGGTATTTTGCTGACGTACCATCGTTGACAAACATCATTGACATACTTGAAAAAGTTTTGGTTGCGACATTTTGAAATCACATCAACGATCGATGACAGTGGACTGATACTACTTTAATTTAGATAAAACGGTGATCTTAGTGAACAAGGTGTTTGTTATCGGAGTTGAAATGTTTTAAAAAGTTAAATTTGACGTGTTTTCTTGGATATTGGAGGTGGGATTTCCCGAGACAACAACATGGCCGGCACTGCATGTTCTAGAATGGACATAGTTGTTGTTTATACTTTCATTGGATGAATATTTTTGAAACGATAAAAAAATTAATTTTATGGGTTTTTTTTTTATTCGTTTATCCTAGTAATAAGCAGGAATGTAAACTAGGGAATATTGAAGCTAGGGTGATTTCAAAAGTAGTTCGGACCGGAATGTTTTATACAATGGGCATTTGATAAAGCTATAGTATATCACACTAGCGATATGTACTGTATGAATTAGATAAAAGAACTCATCACCTCTATACAAGAACACATCACCTGTATAAAAGAACACATCACCTGCATAAAAGAACAAATCCTGTATACAAGAACGAATCACCTGTATTAAAGAACACGTCATCTATATAGAGGATATCTATATTGCGTGATTTGATATTTACTCTATCCAACAAGTTGGAATGGTGTATTTATTCGCAAGGCTTTGCCGAGCGAATGAATCATCATTTCAACGAGTTGGATGGAGCAAATTACAATTTACGCAATTATATGTAACAGAGAATGGATTGTATCTCTGCTGAGAATCGAACCCGGGACCTCTAGCAGGACAGTCCAATGCTCTACCGATCGAGCTAAAGGGTTAACCCACTAGCTTGAGCTAGTAGGAAGGCCATGTATCTAACACTACCACATTGTCCGCCTCCAGAGAGAGAGGCGTCCCGACTCTCCCAAAGTGCCAGCGCCTGTGGGGCGAAATTCTGGGGGCAATTACTTTCACCCGCCAGAGATTACCCGGGCCCCACGTTGGGCGTCAATGTAACAGAGACTGGATTGTGCCTCTGCTGAGAATCGAACCCGGGACCTCTGGCACGACAGTCCAGTGCCCTACCGATCGAGCTAAAGGGTTAACCCATTAGCTTGAGCTAGTAGGAAGGCCATGTATCTAAAACTACCACATATAGATGTTCTATTTATCTAATTCGCACTTTCTATCACTTTAAGGGGCCTCGTGGCCGAGTGGTTAGAGCATTGATCTCAAAATCACAAGGCCTCTCACCTCTAGTCGGCGCGGGTTCGATTCTCGCTCGCGTCGATATATGTGAGAAAGTTTGACAGTTTACTTGGTCTCTTCCTGGGTACATTGTATCTGGGTTCTCTCCTCCACCTACAAAAACTGGACGCCACCAGTTAACTGAAAAATTGTTGAGTGTGGCGGAAAACAACAAATAATCAAATCAAATCTATCACAATAGGTTTGAGATGATCCCCAATACAACAAAACAGCTGGTTTAAATCATTTCTGATGAGTCATATTCGACAGTCGTGCTTTTTCGTGTTCCAAAGCGAGGAAAAATATAGTGCGATAAATATTATACAGTTATATAGACTTTTATTCGTGTCTATCAATGAATTTCTTGGAAGACATCTAAATGATTCAACCTAGTACTTAATTATTCCATCTTTTTTTTTAAATAGTTAAACTATTATATTTCTTTACCGAGTATTTATTTTGCTGACGTAACATCTTGACGTACTTGGGGGGAGTTTTGGTTGCGACATTTTGAAATCACATCAACGATCAATGACAGTGGACGAATATTTCTTTAATTTAAATAAATTGTGCTTTTAGTGAACAGTGTGTTTGTTATTGGAGTTACAATTATATAAAAAGTCAAATTTCAGGAGTTTTCTTTGATATTGGAGGGGGAGGATAGGACTTCCAGCGACAACAACAAGGCCTGCCTTGGTATATTGTATGTTCATGTTTGTTAAGTTTAGAATGATTCTAGTTATTGTTTATACTTTAATTCGATGAATATTTTTGAAAAGATAATAAAAACATTATGGATTTTTTTTTATTTGTTTATTCTATTAATAATCCGGAAAGCAAATTTGGGGATGTTGAATCGGGGATGGTCTCACTAGTAGTTCGAACAGGAAGTGTTGTATCCAACGGTTGTTTGATAAAGCTATGGTATACCGCACTAGCGACATACACCACACAAATGAGATAAATACAAGAACACATCACCTATATACAAGAATATCACCTGTATAAAAGAACACACGACTTCTATATAAGAACACATCTGCTGTATAAAAGAACATATCACCTATATACAAGAACATGTCACCTGTATACAAGAACACATCACCTGTATACAAGAACACATCACCTATATGCAAGAACATATCACCTATATAAAAGAACACATCACCTATATTCAAAAACACATCTCCTATATACAAGAATCATCACCTATATACAAGAACATCACCTGTATAAAAGAACACATCACTTCTATACAAGAACACATCACCTGTATAAAAGAACATATCACCTATACACAAGAACATTACCTATATAAAAAAACTTATTATCTGTTAACAAGAACATCACCTATAAAAGAAAATATCACCTGTATACAAGCATATATCGCCTGAATAAAAAACACACCTATATACGAACATATCACCTATATAAATGAACACACCGCCTATATAAATGAACACACCGCCTATATACAAAAACATCACTTCTATAAAAGAACACATCACCTGTAGCTCAGTGGTAAAGCGTTCGCCTCGTAACCGGGAGATCGTGCCATGTCCGCGTCAAACCCACGACGTTAACAAAGGTAGTGATTTCTCTACATCTACAAGTGAGAATCACGCGTCTTTCGGATATGACCTTAAAAATGGAGGTCCCGTGTCGCGGTAGGCTTTGGCACTCTAAAGAACCCTCACTGCTATGGCCCTGGGCGACAATCATAGGCCTAATTTGTGGTACTTCACCTACAGCTGGGGGCGTCTCAATATGAGTGTACAATTCTCAACGGGACGTAAAACAAACAAACAATCAATCACATCACCTGAATACAAAAAATGTAGCACCTATATATATTAGACAAAATAAATTAGGGACCATGGACTATTTCATTGATTAATACTAAACCTTTGTACGTTCGTGGTAGAGTATATGAAACACAAACGCTGACATCATTTTTGGCCAATATTTAAATCAGAAATCTCATTTATTGATATTTGGGGCCATATTGCACAAAACAACATGTCACTGGATGACGTGAAGAAATCTAGTATGAAAGACAACTTGAACTTTACAGAACATGTCCAAAATTTACTCAGAGTTTCATCAATACTCGGTGTAACCTCCGTTTGCTCTCAGAACAGCCTGGCATCGACGTTGCATACTCATTATGAGATTCACAATGTTCTGTTGTGGGTAATTGTTCTATTCCTCTCTCAGCACGTTTTCAAGGTCATCCAAAATCTGTGGTTGGTGTGGACGCTGTGAAAGTTGATGCCGAAGTTGATCCCACACATGCTTAATGGGTATCAGGTCTGTTGAGACAACAGGCCACTCCACACGCTCGATAGTTTCCCTCTGCAGAGACTCCTGAGCACGATGTGGACGAGCGTTATCGTCCATCAGAATGAAATATGGCCCGATTGCACTTGCAAACAACCTGATGACTGGGTGAAGAATTTCATCCCTGTATCGGAGAGCAGTCAGTGTGCCGTTCCTGATGGCTACCATGTCAGTGTGACCCGCCAGAAAGATCCCACCCCAAATCATCACAGAACCACCCCCAAACCAATTGCGTTCAGCCACCAATACCTAACTGTATCTCTGTCGGGCCTCTCCACAAACGTCTACGACGTGCGAATTCCAAACGTGCTTGTCGATGATATGGGAGAAGTCTGGAATGCACTACTGGCCTATAAGCCCTGAGATTAGTAGCATAAAGTCTGTTTCTCAAAGTCTGGGATGTAATGTGCAGGCCTGTGGCAACATTAAACTGACGAGTCAGTCTTGTGGCAGGTTAAAAATGCTATCTCCGGGCCAACGTTACGAAGTACCGGTCTTGGCGTTGCGTTGTGGCACAGGATCTGCTACCCCTAGGCTTCTCATTGGCTGCACTATTCCCCCCTGAAATCGTGTTCAGAGTCTCGAGATGACACTTTATGACACAGCAAACCGGATAGTAACATCTCGCTGGGTTTGTCCAGCCCGAAGCATTCCCATTGCTTTATTGCGCTAATTTGCCTGTAAATGACGTGTTTGTGGTGTCATACCTCTGCTTAAGTCATGTTCAATCGTTGTTCGATTTATCAATAACGTAGTGATGTCTGCTGACTGATTGTCTTCCTTACATAGCTATCCAAAGTGTACCACATTTTTATCGTGCGGCTCGTGGGCGTGTGCAAATTGTGATAAAGCATACAGTAAACGGGATTCAAGTCAGAAAATGTTTTCTCAATCCATGTATATGTGGTATTTCACTAAAACTTTCTCCAGAAACTTTATCAAACCGAAATGTCCACGATTTCTGTGCAGTATACTAAACCAAATCACCCGTACACAAGAACACATCACCCATATACAAGAACACATCACCTATATACACAAGAACACATATAAGATTCGACAGGCTGCAGGGGACTTTTTTTATTCTGAAACATGTGGGTAGGGGTATACATCACAATCAGGTTATGACAGGCCAATGAAAAAATCACTTCCTTTTTATGTCAAAACTTGCATTTCATACTGATGTAGTTAATAAGCTATACTGTAAATTACATGCTATCCACACATACTAGTGCTGGTTCACAAAACCATGTAGTTTTAATCAGAATATCTTCAGCAACTGAACTGCACGTGTCTTAGATTTTTGCACCTATCTACATGTATATGCTAAGATTCATGGTGACATCTGCATGTTGCATACTTTGGGTTTTTTTCCACTGATACTTTCCCGAAGATTGATTTTACCATTTCAAAGGATGCAATGATTAGATAGCAGATACGTGTATCAATGTCTATGTTGACCTGTCACTCTCCCCTCCCTGCTTTGCCCACGCTGGTATTCGTGAGTGATGTCGCCATTCTCCAGCACGGTTTGTTGAAAGCGACATGTTCTGATAATGCAGTTTTTAACAGCGTACAACAACCGAGTTTGTAACTCCTTAATTACAACGTGCTTGTTGATGCTGATTCATGAAGGCTGACTTGGTTACTAAAGCAAATAAACCATCGATGTGAAAATAATTGCGTTATTTGAGAACACCTCTGGAGAATCGTAAACTACTTCTCTAGAGGTAGCTCCCATGAGGAGGGATTTTTATTCCATACAAGAACTGTATCTCTTGGAAAAGATTGCTCAATTTATAAACTAGCACAATTATGTAGAAAAACAATGTAAATGACATTGGAATGACACTAAAAGTTGTTATGTTGTCCCTTCGATTCCCTGAAGTGTATACGTGGCTGTTATATTCGGTTATTTGTATAACACCACAAGGTAAATGGCATAGGAAGAAGTTATAAGGCTATTCCTTTAATTCCCTAAAGTGTTGTGTGTGTTAATAAGGTACACGGACCGTAAGAATTCTTTTAAAAAAAAATACGTTTATAAGAATTTCATTTTAATATTATAGATAAATTCTGTATACTAACCACTGTTTAATTTCAAATTTTAAAAAAGTTCAATAATATTGTATTACATACTTAAAAAGAGACAAGCTTGTCATTTAAAATGAATTGATGTTAGGCCAATGAGCATGAATTCTACGTTTTACGGGCTGTAAGACGAACAAGAATAAATTCTACATTTAAATCAGATTGCGTTTTCTTTCCTATAGCTACATGACAGGGTGTAGAAACATATAAAACAAGAAAACATTGATCTTTCCGTCAATTGTCGCCCGAAGAAATTAAAGTGTTAATAGGTATATGCTGGAAGATTTCTTTGAATTTTTCCATTAAATCACAAATGACTGACAAACTTTAATTTGATTAGAAAAACTTTTTACTTGTGTCAGGTTAGAGAAGACCAAACCAAGGATGGTTTACACGGGTCTTATCAGTGACCACATGCTTCTTTGCCTTCAATATCTATATGTTACGTTTTTCAACATCAGTAAAAAATATGGGATTGATTTATACAATTGCAGTGAACATATCCATATAATTTTGTTCTGTCCAACAGGTGCTTGTGGGCAAGACTTCCATCCCATCGCTCCCTGTTTTTGGGGGGGTTTTTTTGGTTTTTGTTTTGTTTTTTTTTGGGGGGGGGGGGTTGTGGGGGTTTCTTTTTTTTGTTGTTTTTTTTTTTTGTTTTGTTTTTTTATTTTGTTTTTGTTTGTTTGGGGTTTTTTTGGGGGGGGGAGGGGTGGTTGGTTGTTTTTTGTTGTTGTTGTTGTTGTTTTTTTTGGGGGGGGGGGGGTTTGGGGGGGGGGGTTTACATGATCATTAGGTTCATATATTAATTATGGTCACCGATATAATGCATGGAGGGGAGGAGGCGGAAGTCCTGTATAAACAAATATTTTGTGTTCTGAAACACAAAATTATGGTTTTTAGTGTGATTCGACCATTTCTCTAAGGCAGGACAAAATATTCAGTCTTTGTCTACTTTTGTTTTCTTCCTTTGTTTTTAGTTGTTTGAATTGTGCAAGTCTTCAACTTTATATCTTTTGGAACTTTTGAATAAAACAAATTCATTTCAACTCTGTATTTATTATTTGTATGATGTTTTGCGAATGTCTTAAAAGTTGACCTTACCAGCATGTCATGTACATTTGAAAATATTGTATATTGCATCGATTTATAATACATTAACCAAATATTGATAATAATAATAATTCACGTGTTAAAATGTTAACAAGAACCTTATTCTACCAGAATGAACTACGGTGAAAGACTGAATGCAGGGAAAAATAAGCTTCGATATGAAGATGTGAAGATTTCTGAATGGATTGCTAAAATATGTAGTATTTGTTGCATTTAATAGAATTCTCTTATGCTTGTAAAACAGTCTTTATGGTTATCAACAAGTTGCCGCCAAAAGCCTTCGGAAATTGCACGTGCAAAGAGGTTCCGAGTAAAAATATTTAGATGATATGTTTCAAACAAAACGGAAATTAAAATACGGCAAATAGCTACAATATTTCGTGTTAAAAGGAAAACATTTCATGGATTTGGTACTTCAAATAGAACAGCTTATTAATTCAACAGCAACATGGTGCGTTAAAGTGATAAATTATTGCAACATACATCTTTCGTATTTCGAAAAAAAAAATGAAACAAAGATTTTTAAAAAGGTGTTTGGTAGGTTGTATATTGTTTAACGTCCTGCTTGAGAATCTTTCACTTATATAGAGATATCACCATTAGCGGTGAAGGGCTGCAAAATTTAGGCCTATGCTTGGCGCTTACGACCTTTGATTGATTGATTGATTATTTATTGCTTTCCGCCACACTCAACAATTTTTCAGCTATCTGGTGGCGTCCAGTTTTTGTTGGTGGAGGAGAGAACCCAGATACAGGTACCTGGGAAGAGACCACCGACCTTCCGCAAGTAAACTGGCAAACTAGCTCACATAACGCCGCGGCCGAGATTCGAACACGCGCCGACAGAGGTGAGAGGCTTTGTGATTTTGAGCCCGATGCTCTAACCACTAGGCCACGGAGGCCCCTTTTACGACCTTTGAGCAGGAAGGGATCTTTATCGCGCGACACCTGCTATGGAGCGGAGCCTCAGTTTTTGCGGTCTCATCCGAAGGACTGCCCTATTTAGTCGCCTCTTACTATCCGACCCGGAGAATAAATTATTAAACCCTAGGAAATTAGCTTGATTATTTTTCAGTTCGAGTGAATTAAATTGTATAATTTGCATATGGCATGCATAGCTTTGAGATGATATATATAATTACATAAAATACATTTATTTTCTGATCATGAAGCATCGACTTTTTATTTTTAGAAATAGTCTGAATACTCCACTTTGACTTATTACACTCATGATAACTTCTCCCATATGAATCTCCATCACGATCTCACAAACTCAATAAAATTTCTAAACATGTGGATAAAATATATACATTATATTGGTTGTATCCAATAAAAAAAACAAACAAACAAAACAAAACAAAAACAAACGAAGCATAGGCTTTAGTTATTTATAGACACCTGTACATACGTGATTATTATTGAGATTTAGAATATCACTGAACACCCATACACGCACGATCATTAGTGAGATTTAGAATATCACTAAAATCCATGCACGTATAATTATTAGTGAGATTTGAAATATCACTAAACACTCATGCACATATGATCATTAGTGAGATCTAGAATATCACTAAACCTATGCACGTATGACCATAGTGAGATCTAGAATATCACTAAAACCCATGCACGTATAACATTAGTGAGATTTAGAATACCACAAAACACCCATGCTCGTATGATCATTAGTCATATTTCCTGTGCTATCTCACTATACATTATGCTGGACCTCACGAATTACAATGAATGATATTGACGCATTAATTATGGAATAACTGAAGTTTGGTTTACACGACCAGATCCTGGCAGTCAGTTTCAGGTTTTCTCCAGAGTGCAGTCTCACATTTGTGAGTGCAGTGAAAGTTCAGGCATTGTATTGGACAATCTTGTTTGTGTGGACAGGGACCGTTGATTAGATGTGTTGGACAGTCTCTTGTATCAACAAAATGTAAATTGTCTTAATTGGTCGTTTGGATCGTATCTGTTTCTTCAGAATAGCGCCGGGAAATGAAAGTCAATTGTGAATTCAGAGTAGGAGAGTTTAATTTTGAATGCAAATAATGCTAAACATATAATTAATATAATGAAAATAAATCAATATTCACAAGAGCTATCAGGAACTGCAAACCTCCAACATTATTAGCCTTTACTTATATTTTCCTTACTAAATTTTAATTTTAAAAAAATATGATGTATCCACCTTGAAGTTATTTCTAAGCCTAAATCAGTTAGTATATGTATTTGTTCAATGTGTTATTTCAACTATTCCACTTTAATTCACGTTATATCATTGAACGGTGAACTAATGTTGAATTTTCAACGATAGGAATCGTCTTGATTTTCAACTGTAATGTTGTTTCAACATTGAATCAATACTGAAAAGACCAAACACTTTCAGAATTATTTCAGCTTGAAAAATTGATAATTTGTCAACGCTTGATCTGTATTGATTTATGGTTGTTCAATGTTTCATCTTCGCAAACCTTGAAGCAACATTATACAAAGGTAAGCTTTCGTCAAGTTATCATTGAGAAACCGACATTGTGAATTATATGTACATAATATAATGGACAGCGACAGTTAATCAGTAAAGCTTGCTGAAGGTTTCGGCTCAGGTGAGCTAAAAATGTTTCACTCGATACATTATAAAGAGAAATAACTCTATTTTAGCAGGCCTAGTAGCGATTTTCGAAAACTGCCCCGGTTCATGATCAAGAAAAACAATTTTTTCCCAAATAAAATATTTCCATTTCAAACTGCACAACCTATTCCGTAAATTTTTGAATTCAAATTCTAAACAGCACACGTTCATAAAAAATTTCTTTTGGCCCCCAAAATAACATTCGAAGTTTATCTGCAAACCCATAACTGGGCCAGAAAAGGCATGTTCACATTAGATCGATATTTTACGTTGAATCATGACCAGTGCAGGTTCCTCCCGTTTGTAATTTGGCAAACATTAGAATTTTAATACTAATTAAAAGCAAAATTTTTGATATTATTCCATATCAATAATTACTAATCTATATTTGTATAAACAATTTGATAACATTTTTTTTTTTTTTACATTTTATCTTAATTTTTACAGTTTTTATATTTCTAATGGTTTATATTTATAAATGAACTGTCAACGTTGATTTAACGTCATTTCAATTTTCAAATTTCATATTGAATCAACATCGATGCGGAAAACATCTTTACTTAGAAATAACTACCTTTTCGGGATCATTAGAAATAAGACCTATTAGTCTCGAGGGATTTTTGTTGGAATCTTTCAAATAGATTTCATGACTTTTTTGGCTTATCCTCGGGAAAATCCCCCCAAAGTGGTTTTTTTTTTTTTTTTTACGACAAATGCAATTTGTCAGATTGCAAATTTTACGATTGTTTGCCGGTGTTAAATTTCCAATAAACCCACTGACGTAAAAAAAAAAATCATTATTGAATTTATTGGGATTTACATGCAATGACCTTGGACTATAAAGAAGAACTGTATTTTGTCACAAACATTAGTAAGTACAGTCAGCTAGAAGAAAAACAATCAACTTCTCGTCGGAATATTATTGAATCCCATAAGGCAGTGCTACAATAATGAATTAGGGATCGTGCTTTGAAGACGATTTCATATGTAGTTACTGATCATTAGATTAATGATGGGGGAAATAAAGAAGAAAAAAGAAAAAGAAAAAAAAAGAGAGATAAAGCGCTTTTAATGCATTCGTATAAGAAGCGTTTAAAGACATTTTGAGATATGCAGTTAGTTACAGAACACCGGAGATCCGCCAGGTAATATTTTGATCGATCAAACTTACGAAACTTGATTTGACTCACAAGTACTCTGAAGTTGAAATTAAAAAGATGTTAGAGTTTCTCATTGACAATATCTTCGTAGTCTTTGGTGATCTGTTGGAATCCCATGGACACGAATTGTGCTCAGTTGTTTGATGACCTGGGTTTTTTTATATCCTTATGAGGCAGAATTTATTCAAAAGCTTCTACACGAGAAGAAAAAATATCTTGCTATGGCCTTCAACTCGACAGGTCGACGACGTTTTATCATTTAATTATTTTAATTCATATATCGATTCAATTTATCCCATTGAATTTGAAATAAAAGGCACCACAGAGTCCAACACATCTGATACGTACTTGGATATTTTATTGAAAATAGATGTTAACTGCAAACTAACAACTCAGCTTTATGACAACTGGGATGATTTCAGCTTCTCTATCGTCAAATTTCCATATTTATGTAGCAATATTCCAATGTCACCTGCATTTGATGTTTATATCTCTCAAGGATTAGATAGCAAGAGCCTGTCCTGCATATGATCAGTTTTCAAATCTAGGTAGGTTACTGACAAACAAGTTGATGTTACAGGGGTTTCAACAGTCTCGATTAAAGTCAGCATCTCTTTGGTCGTTATAATGATCTAGTTTGCCAGTACAACCTGTCATTGGGTCAAATGCTGTCTGACTTGTTTCATACCAAATGATAGGCCGATCTTGGCATACTGATTTTGACTACAGATTACTCCGTTTGCCTGATTAAGATATAGGGCTCACGAAGGGTCGAGGTAAATACAGGGTTGATCCGTGCAAAAAATAGTAAACAAATATGAGCTCTTTCGTACGGCGGCTGGTTTAGGAGGAGTCTAATTCATCCAAAAAAAATAAAATTTGTTCTCCTGAAATAAAATTCCTTGCCATGAATTTAAATTCCTTCCCACAATATTAAATTCGTTCCCACGATTTTTTTAATTTTAAATTAAGAGCAGGCTATATGTTCACATTAACTTTCATTACCTTAATCAATACATAAACAAAAACTCATTATCGATTTCATACTGTTGTTATGTAAACTTTATGTCTTGTAATTATGCAATGCACAATAAATTTGTAGCAAGTTTTGTAACTTTAGTTCATATATTACTTCATTCTCTCACCAGAGGGTGCGTTACGCAAACTTCTCTTGCAGTGTAGTGCGAGTAGCGCACGGAACTCTGGGTAGAGAATGATATTGAATATCTGTGACTGTTCTTTGATTTTAGAGTACGATGAATATCCGTTGCCATTCGGGAACATTGTCACAACAGACCTTCCATGCACTTTCAATGACTCCAATTTCAGACAATCGCAAGAGGTTAAAAAATCAATTGAAGTTTCAATTTTTCATACAGAAGCTGTTGAAAGTAAGAAAAAAATCATTTATTTCAAGATTCTTTAATGCAAGCACACAAAATATTGGGGCTGCACCCGGTGAATTTAAACTAAACTAAAACACCTGTAATGTCAGCGAAAAAAATACCCAAAAAACAATGGATTTTAAAACAGAAAAAGCATTGAACATGGTTAATTTCTGCTATAAAGAGCAGACGAGTACCTGGTCACAGCCTGCATGCAAAGGATTATCCTACTAATATATAGATGATATATCCTATTATGCTTGAAAGATTCATTGATATATGATGAATCAAAATAGAACTTTAGTTTGGTTATTTTTAATTATTAATGGCCGCAGAGCGGCCGAAATGTGTTCATGGGGAAATGAGAAATAATTTTTGATTGTTTCGGTCGAATAATATCTTATCAATAACAATTATAAAAGTTCTGAATAAACGAGTTTTAAAAAATATATAAGTCTTGATTACTGTAATCAATAGTTTCAACTTTATTCATTATTAGATAATTAGTATGAATTCACGATTTTATACGAAGTTTTTACAAGTACTCCCCGGAATGGCAGTGCGTAAAATATATAAGCAGCTTATTATGGGTTTCGAGATATCAATAACAGAACTTATTTTGCTTGGAATATGCTACAGCTGCAGGTATTTATATCTACAAGTATATTTTGGTTATTGTTTGTTTAAAATCCACGATGTGCAAATCAGAGTTGCAAACATGCAAAGAAGAGCCAGTCCAGCATACTGCCATCATCACGTGACATAGATCTGAGAATATGTCTTACCACTGCATTCTATTTATAAACTATATGACACATTAAGCACATTTCTGAAGAATGTTTGCTTTGAATGGAATCTATTGAAACTTAAATCTAATAATACTCGTGTTTGCTTCATTTGCATAGCACCATGATGGTACTTTAACATTTCACAAATTAATTTAGCTTATTCAATGCAAACTGCCTTATGAGAAAGGGCGGACTTAGGATGTCAGTTCAGATGGGAGTTGGGAAAAATCTGAGAGACAAAGGGTCTTTTGGTCGCTTTTAAGTACCCAGTTCGCCCCGATGGGGCCCAGGGGGCAAAGCCACCGGAACGTCCCAAGTTTAACTGTATTTTAATAATGAAATCCGATGTAAAACTAATATAGAATTTTCAAATACACACGCTGCAATCTAATTTGGGAATAAATAATGTTTCAGCTGTTAAAACTTCATCCAGTTATATTTGATGACACTGTTGGCTCCCTGTGTCTAGCATCTGTTCCATAGACTTGGAAGACATCCGAATTTTAACTTCATTAATTTTTATTTATGTTTTCTCTGAACTTCCTAGATGTATATGTTATACACTTGTAAGTTTAAAATCTTTTTAAACGCCTGTTGGTTTTAAAATGATTATTTATTTGCTGCAGTTTAAACCGGACACATCCAATATTGAAACAAACAAAAAATGATATGCCATACATTTTTTTATTCTTTTTATTTTTTCTATTTATTTATTATTTGTTTATTTATTCATTTTCAAACTCTTAAGTGCTCTTACATAAATGATAGTACATATATTACTAAACCTTTTTCATAGTGAGTATTCAAATTAGATAGTTTATTAATTTTGTTTCCATGTTTAAATAGAATAGTTCATAATACAATTTATCTGTGGTTGTTTAGTTGTTGTTGTTGTTGTTGTTGTGTGTGTGTGTGTGTGTGTGTGTGTGTGTGTGTGTGTGTGTGTGTGTGTGTGTGTGTGTGTGTTTTGTTTTGTGTTTTTTGTTTGTCTGTTTAGTTGGTTTTTGGGGTTTTTTGTTTGTTTTTTTGTTTTTTTTTGTTGAAATAGTATAGAATATTAGCGGCCGATTTTATGTTTTGCATCAGAATTATCTTGTTTGGACTAGTGCTTAAATTTTATGGACTTAGTGAATTTCACAAGTATAGTAGTCCTTTGACAAGTGAATATGAGAGAATCTTATTTCGAGGAAACTACTTTTATTTCCTGGGAACGAAGTCATAATTTTGTGAGAACGCAATTAATTTCGTGGGGAAAAAAAATTTTTGTGGAAACAAAATCAATTTCGTGGGAACAGAAATTTTTAATTCGAGTGAACAAATTTTATTTCGTGGAAACGAATTTTCCCCGTCCCAAACCAGCCACCGTATTATCGGGCGAGGAAAAAAAGTTGTTACAAACTAAGAGAGATAACTCTAAGATCTTTTTTCTTCTCAAACCTCCTTCAATAAGTTGAATACCGTGCGCATGTTTTTAAGGAGGGGGATATTTTATAAAAATTACATTAAATCTGGATAAAAACAGTTGTTACGGATTTAGTTTTGTTTTGGTCACTTGAGATTTGAAAATCTCGAGTGATTTTTGCAGCTGCAATGTCTGGTGGTAAACTTCCACTCTGTGACGAAAGAATGACCACTTCCTACAGTCTTTGTTTGCTGATGGAATTGCAAAGGAATGTTATTTTGTGTGCCTTGATCGTCTTTCAGGTCTCTCAGAGTGGTCTTCCGGTCTGATGGCGACTTTGTTGTTTATTATCTTATACATCATTCTTAATCTTCCATCTTTTCTTCTTGTCTTTGAGGCCTTTCGTCCTAAATGTTTTATCACCCACCCCCACGCTATGTCTTTTTCTGTATTTTCCTATTACATATCGTGCTGCTCGTCTTTGCACTTTATCTGTTCTATGGCCCTGTTGGTACGGCTCCCACGCAGTTGATGCACACTCTATTTGGGGCCTGACCAGTGACATGCATGCATTTTCCTTTTACTGTTGTAGATGAGATGTGGAGATTTCGTTGTGCAATCCCAGGGTTTTGTTTGCTTTCTTACAGATGTCTGATATATGTACCCCAGCCGAGATCTGATGTTATAGTACATCTTAAGTATTTGCTAGATTCTTCATGAGCTAGTACATGTATATGACTGTGTAGAGCGTAGTTGTAGATAACAATGCTTCTCTGAGGGTGATATCGCTTGCCTCTGGGTAGTCTGATGATTTGCTTCCCATAAATCTGTCTTTTCTGAAGTCTTCTTTAGTGACACATTCAGAGTCTGAGAATACCTGCCATTTGTCCGCCAATTTTGTGCGGTCGGTCTCGAGTGTACCATTCTGTTTTAATGGCGAGATTCCAGTTGATCACTCTTTCAATGCTTGATGTAAGTCCAAAACCCTTTTGACACCCCCTTCTTTGTGCTGTCTTGACCTTTCTCTGGTGGGAGAATTCCATCAATATATAACCAATATACTCTCCTTGACTCTGAACTTGCCATTGGTGCTACAGTTCTGTATACTTCCCGATGTCATCTTTAAGGTTTGTTTTCTTCTTCCTGTTGTACGCCTTATCTCGTCTCTTGATGAGTGTCCTGATGTTACATGTTATCCATGGCAACTTATCCCTTTGTCTTGCTAATTTTGTTGGAATATAGATAACTTTAATTTTGGGCCCCAGTTGGAATACACACACACACACACACACACACACACACACACACACACATATATATATATATATATATATATATATATGCCAGATGGAAACATTATCCATGATCTATGTTCGCTCCTTTTTCGTCCTCTTTTGATGTTTTCATAGAGAATCTTCCTTTCCTCTGCCAATTTGCCGTTTTATAAAATGTATCTTTCTTGGCTTCTGTCTGTTCCTGTTCATATCTGTATTTATCTCTATATATACCATGTTGTGGACAGATATACCTGGTGTTGTTTCTACCTGTTGAGCCTGTTTGGAATGTTAGTTATAATAACGTCCAACATTGCTTCAGTTCTAGATGGTATGTCCAGCATTCGTGCGAGTCCATTGCCATTAAATATGTAGTGATTTTCTGTATGCTGTGTTTATGTGCTGGGTCTTAGTAATTTTCTTTTCCATTTCCACCCTGGTAAGCTGAAGTCGCCCCCAATCAAGATCTGCGAATTTGGGCTACAAGCACGCTGAATTGACGTTTCAATATCTGTTAATTCTTCTGATGCTTTGGGATTGTAGAATGCACAGATTCTGAGCTCCTTGTCTCCACTTAGCTGTATGCGAGCCCATACAGTTTCACCATTTGTGTCCGAATCCGGTATCTCTGAGCTCAGAAATTTATTATGAATGGCTATGAGCACACCTTCACCTTTACAGCTTATTCTATCTTTCCTATATTCATGTATGTTGTAATTTGTAAGAGGGAGGGGGGGGGGGGGGGGGGGGGGCTGTTCCAGATGCTTGGATCCAACCAAGTTTCCATTGCTATTACTATGTCAGGTTTTAAACTATCTGTTACATTGTCTGTCTGATGGTGCTTGTTTCTGATCGACAGATTATGTTTAGCACTCTGAGCGGGGTATAGGGGTTTTCTTTACTTTGTTTTGGCTTCCTTTATGGTGTAACCCCGTGGGGATCCGGGTTGTTAAAATAGATCCTCAGTACCCCTAGCTTGTCGTAAGAGGCGACTAAATGGGGCGGTCCTTCGGATGAGACCGCAAAAACCGAGGCCCCGTGTCACAGCAGGTGTGGCACGTAAAATATCCCTGCTCAAAGGCCATAAACGCCGAGCGTAGGCCTACATTTGCAGCCCTTCACCGGCAATGGTGACGTCTCCATATAAGTGAAAGATTCTCGAGCGGGACGTTAAACAATATTTAATCAATCAATCTTTATGGTGTACATGCATGAATTCCACTTGAATCACCTGTATATGTTAGGAGCGAGAACTGGTTTGATATCTCCAGCTTTGTGGTCCTATAGCAAATGTCACTATTTGGACTCCCACAAATCAAGCAACACCATCTTGCAGACCCCCTCCCGTTTAAGGATGCTGTATGTGCCACAATATGGATGTCATGGAAGTCTACGTCAGTACGTGGATCCATTTATTTGCGCTTTGCATTAAATAAAACTATTTTCATTTTTCTGAGTAAATAAAAGCATTGAAACATTTTGAATGGATACTTCTTCTTTTAAGTAGATACCAAAGCGCCTTATGTGGAGCGAATCATCTAGGGGGTTAGAATCTTCTGATTACCAGATTGACTAGGAACCGATTTCAATATGGCGTATCTTGTACGACGTCCTGTCCTACAGCGTTTGTTAACTACAAATTCAAAGATATTTTCAGAGACTTGTTTCAAGTGGTAGGTCCAAATAGTCAGAAATAGTGTACTATTAATGTTAATAGGCCTCCGTGAATTCCGAAAAGTTCGCTTGCCTTAGATCCGGTTACGCACGTGTCCGTGTTTCGGTGTAGTTCACATGTAGTATTACAATTATATTTTAAATCATGTATATGGTGGTCTTATAAATTGTGTAATTGTATCTAATTTACTTACAATTATCTAAGACCAACAGAATTACTAGCTGTGATCAGGTGATGTGTAGTTAACTGGTTATCACTGCGTTACGAACGTTCAACTCGAATTTCCTTCATGGTTCCTTTAATATAATTCTTGGTATCGTTTTTTTTTTTAAATGATGCTTTGATACAGAATGTTTTACCGAGGAGATTTCCAAATCATGAATCTTCTGTTTCATTTTACGTTAGTGTCGATCGCCATGGGAGTAACTTGAAATAGTAGGAACTTATGCAAATCTGAAAAAATGTTTATGCATTAAGTTGACTAGCTTTTCTTCTGATAAAACAAACACAGATTTTTGACAGTCCCTTTCTTTTGAAACTGTCTTCTTTCGTCCACTTATTTGTGTCTTTTCATTTGCTTTCTATTTTGTTGATGTCAGAACTTCTTCAAATAGGTTGATTTATTGTATATTTTTTAATGTCCCTCTCAAGAATCTTTCAGTCATAAGGAGATGTGACCATTACCAGTGAAGGACTGCAAAATATAGGATTATGCTCGGGGCTTATGACCTTTGAGCAGGGAGGGTCATTTTTGACACTGGGTCTAGGTTTTTGCTGTCTCATCCAATTGATTACCCCATTTAATCGCCTCTTACAAAAAGCAAGGGGTACTGAGGATCTATTCTAACCCAGATCCCCATGAGGACCTTTAGATAGGCAGATTATCAAATTTATTCATCATTTCTTGTTGATTAAATAGTGGAAGCACTTGACGAGATGTATGCTAAGATTGAATGATTGATTATATATTGTTTAATGTCCTTCTCGAGAATCTTTTACTCACATGGCGACATCACCATTACCGGTGAAGGGCTGCAAAATTTAGGCCTATGCTCGGTTCTTATGGCCTTTGAGTAGGGAGGGATCTTTAACGTGCCAAACCTACTGTGATATGGGGCCTCTGTTTTTGCGGTCTCATCGGAAGGACTGCCCCATTTAGTTGCCTCTTACGACAATAAGGGGTACTGAGGATCTATTCTAACAACCCGAATCCCCATGGGGAATGTTTACTAAAAAGATAAACACTAACATGACAATGATTTATAATAGATGATTAATTTGATTCGTTTTTTTAGCTCACAACCTTTTTTGATCACATTTCATCTGTCGTCAATCTATCCGTTTGTAAACTTTTAATATTTTTCAACCTCTTATCAAATCAAATAATCTTTATTTTAAGTTGGACATGTTACAACACAGCATTAGCTCTAAAAAACTGGGACAATTTCAGTAGAATTTGCCATGAAACATCTTGTCAAGTTGGGTAAAGGGCATTTAATCAAGTTTGTTCAGATGAAGGAACATGTCCCCTTGAAACAGGAAAAAATCAAGAAAATGCAAAACTAGGATGGGGTCATTTAAAAGTCTTCTTCTCTAGAACCACTGGGTCAGAAAAGTTGAAATTTACATGAAAGCTTCCTGACATAGAGAAGATTTAAATTTGTTTAAATCATGATTCCCAGGAGTAGGGTGGGGCCACCACAAGGGATAAAAAAATTTATTTGCTGAAATATTGGAAAACTCTTTAACCTTAAAGCTAATGCTTTCATAATTTGTATATGTATACATTCTTTATGGCAAGACCTTTCATGTGATACAATGGTTAGTGATCTAATGATCTTAACCTGGACGTTTGACCTACTCTGACCTATTCAATATGCACTGAACTATTTAAGATAGAGCTTTCATATACTCTATATAGATTCTTTATGACAAGACCTTGTTATACCTTGACCTGGAAGGTTGGCCTACTTTTGACAAAAATCATCTATTCAATATTTCTTGAACTATTTAAGATAGATCTTTCATATTTTTATATAGAATTTCATATGGCAAGATCTTTCATGTCATATCATGATCTATGATCTTGTGTTCATGGTCTTATCCAGAACAGCAAGGTCTTGTTAGTCATATTGGTGTTGAGGCATCTCTGTGTGATGTGAATTTATTTTCAGTTATGTTATGACCCATTAGTGCTAGGTTGGGGCCACAGTATGGAGTCAAAATTTTTCATGGGAATAGAGATTCAAAAGATCTTGTAAAAATCACTAGACCTGAACAATGGCAGAGTCAGGCGACTCAAGTGAGCAATGTGTCCCATGGGCCTCAAGTTTTTTTTTCACATTTTGTCCATATCATGACCAAATGACAGTCTTATAATTATTTCAGCTTTCATATTTTGCACTGGCATGTGGAGCTACATTATATACAATTTTTATTTAATAGCCCAGACAAAAGTAGATAGTCTCAGGTTAGTGAATTTTTGTGATAACAGTTCCAAAGTTTTACTACAATATACTATTTTACTTCTTTTTCAGCCTAAGTACAATTAGACCACTGCAAACACAGAGTTCCTTCATAGACAGTAGAACAAATCATGTAACCCATCATCTGACCAGAATCCCATCCAAACAATTCCATTTATCAGCATACTTGAAATGCGAGGTGGAGGAGAAAAGTCCATTGCAGGAGAGTTACGGAAAGGAGTGTTTGGTCGTGCCATTATCATTTGTCAAGATCAAGGACATAAGATATATTCAGAAACAGCTGGTCCAGTTAAGTTTTGAGCATGATATTGGATTCAAAATTAACAGCAAAGGTGAAGATCCATATATAAAGCTGTTTGCAAAAACCAAGGACCAGGCAGAAAATGTGGGCCAGTTGGTGCCGCAGATATTGAATGAATTGAAAAGTAGAAACTTGAAAAATTCAAACCAATTACATAGACGAGTACTGATTCCGTATGTCCCGAAGCAAATATCCTCAAAGGTAGTGAACAAAGCTCTTCTTGCCAAGGACTTGTGTGATCTGGAGGAAACAACTGGGTGTACTATCATCAATAGGAAATCTTGGTCCCATCCTTGCATTATGATTTATTCCAGAGACAATGAAAAATTAAATGAGGCAGAAAAGTTGGTGGGAAAATTACTTAACGAGACGTTGCAAAGATTGCTGTCATGCAAGGTATTACAGTTACCATTTCCTGACAACTTGCCAGCTAATTTTGAACCAGCAGTTATTTTAAGAGGATCAGAGGACATGAGGAACATTTTTAAAGAATATGAGAAGAAACTGTTTGTACATGTGACAGTATCCACAGAAGCACCCAGAAGACGATGTTTCGAGATATTTGCCAATACTCAAGAAACAGCAGAAAAAGTGAAGGAACAGATTGCCACTATTGTAGATGAGAAAGCCAAATCATTTCAAAACCAATACAGTGAGATCTTCCATATTCCTGCAAATGAAGAACTCTGGAATTATCTAAAGCAGACAATTCTGAACATTATTAGAGATAAATACCCATCTGTTTCTTTTCATCATAATCTCTTTGATTTGAAGAAAACACATCCAGATGCTTCAATTCCTTCACAATATTTCATCAGTGGAGACAATCCAGAAGATGTCAAGAGAGTTGTAGAAATGTTGAAAATGATAATTGACAATGAATGAAAAAAGTTCACAAATTTCTGTGCTTCTGTTTTGTCATATTTCTATTTTGAAGGGGAAGTACCAGAATCATTGATTGGTTCATGATCACTTGGTAATTGTCTAATTGACCAACCCACTGAATGTTTATCTGGACATTCTATATTATATACAAACAAAAGATCACTTGGAAAAGAACATAAATAGTGATCAGTTGAACATAATGTTTAATATATTCAGCATTGTGGATTAAGATTTTGGACATTTTTAGGTTGCAACTTTGTTCATGAGAATTTTCCACATTTTAAGTCTTTCTGGACTATAACTACATAGTCCATTTTATCCAAAGAAGTTTTCAGTATAGTCGTCCCTCAGTCTGCACTATTCTGTCACTTGGAGCCCAGATGATGCATAGCTATGAACAATAAGCCCTCTATCGAGAGTGTAAAAATTGTGACTACTGTGTGGAGATATTGTCAAGTACCCATGGCTGATATCAACTTCTACCTATCAGTTAGAGGATGGGTCAGCTGCAATCTAATTCAAATTAGATCCTTTGATCCGCTCATCTACGATCACTACCTTTGTGTAGCGATTGTATTTTGAGCGGATCAAAGGATCTACTTTTAATTAGATTGGGTCAGCTGTAGCTATCAGATGTTGGTCCCAAGATGGAGAGGGCAATTACCTATATAAATTTCTTTTAAACTTCCAGTGAAATTCACATCTACAGGGCACACCCTATCGTAGGCCACCATCAAATCATTTCAATCTGTAGCAGTGACGGAGAAGTCCACGCTAGATTATTTGGACATTATTGCCATAATCAATACAGTGTAGGTACATTTTTTATGAGGAAGTATGAAAACTTACTTGCAAGGAAATCAAAAGTATCGCTGTGATATTTTCGAAAACCAGAGGTTTATTGAAGGTTTTATTTCTGATTGGTTGGTACAACTGAAAAAGGAATGAGGATCAAATCTTGTACAAAAGATTGTCAGGACTGTTCACATGTAACCTAATAAAGTCAACCTTTATACACAGTTATGACAAATTTGGATAAAAAAAAAAGTAGTGGTTTCTTTCCTACTGACCTTGGCCTTTCACCTGTAACTCTGAAAGTCATTACTCGCTTTCAGTGGTAGACGAGTCCCAACTTTTACAAGGGATTTATTAGTATTTTATAGAAATAACGGTTTGCAAAATAAGTCACGTGTCTTTCAGATACGACCTTTAAAAACGGATGTCACGATTGTCGTTGGCACAATAATTTATATTTACTGCAGTACGGAGATAAGCGGAAAATAATTGTCTTTAGATTCGGAAATAAATGGTCCATTTGGTTTGTATTTTGATAGCACGAGCTATCAGTTCTAGCCTATCTTCTCACAAAGGCCCACCCTTTTTTTAAATATATCATTTATTTTCATAAACATGTGTATGTATAATTTTTTCTTGCTTAATAATTTATTGCAATGTCCCTGCATTATCCTGGAGATGGTGCGCATTTGCAATTTTAACACGGTACGGGACAGGGTTTCCAGAATTTTATTCATGTGAGAAAGATTTCTACTTCTGGTTTTTCCTGGGCAGTCACGTTCTTCGTAACGAAAGTATACTCAATTTCTTTTTGTTATCAGTCGTAATTGTCATGATAGTTTTCAAACAGTATACAAAATGTTGTTACAATTTCATTGTTACATATTTCGTGTCAGTATAATAAACCCCTGTCTTCCTCGTATGCTTTCTGGACTAATCAGCAAATTATTCGCTTGTCATTTTGTAACAATAGAGAAGATAGAAGCCTCTCTGGGACCATAAGCGCGATACATGGGTCAAAATTTGTGGCACTTCACTTTAACTGGCGCCTGTACATGAACGTTTTGGATACACGTAAATTGCATTACTGTAATATAACGACTTGTTTTCTCTTCAAAATTAGTAGCAACATTCGGTTGAAAAGAACGTAATCTATATTTCATAGTGTAATTTTTGTATTTAAACCCACCCATTGAATTAAAAAATTACAATATGACCCCCCCCTCTCTCTCTCTCTCTCTCTCTCTCTCTCTCTCTCTCTCTCTCTCTCTCTCTCTCTCCGAAGTTAACCTTAGTAATTACAGAGATAGAGTGCATGCAGGATCTCCGTCTTCCAAATATTGTAGATGTCACTTAGCTCGCCAGGGCGAATGTCCGGAGAGCTATATGTCGTGACTCTGGTTTTGAAGAAAAACTTTAATGATGGCTTTGATGCTTCACATATAAATATCTCATGGGGTCTTTAATTTGGTTGACCTCGGACTTTGAGCTACTATTCAAAATCTTTTAACCTTGCCTATATATTTTGATCAGGGGGATGTGGTATAGCATTGATATTTCACATACAGATTTATAATGACTAAGACTTTTATTTAGTACCAAGATTTTCAACCGAGTGACCGTGGACCTACTTTTCGAAAATTTTGAACCAACCAAGTAGAATGGTGAGCATGGAGTCGTGCTTCGTGACGAGCAATATCCTCATCTGACAACTCCTTTTCCCCGCTTGGCAAGTCTAACGATATAAAATTTCTGCGGACTAAGTTCAACTCTAAATCTCTGATTTTATATCTGAAAGGGATTTTACATAGAGATGTTGTTAAATGGGTACATTCATTATTCACGTGTACGCGTTACATATTGCAAGCACCGGTAATTTTGTCTGTAATAATAATAGTAGGGGTCTACTTCATACCACCCCCTTATAAAACACACACACAAGGAAAGAAACAACCTTTTACCCAAAACTTCGGTTCAAAATAGCTCTAAAATTCTGCTTTTATCGTCACCCACCCAAAGGTCTTTCTGATCCCATAATTTCAATATTTATTCCATTGATCCACCATAAAAATAATCTTCATCGATGCATATAACCAGGATTATTCAACAGTGTTTTTTAATAGGGTATGGTGTGGTGCAGACCACTGTTATCAGTATTACAGACAAAATTACCGGTTCCTGTGCACATATCCATATTATTCTATCGTTTCATTGCTGAGGAAATAATCGGAAGTCGTCTATTTAAAAAATAATGCACTTTCCTCTAATCGTGGCAAATCTTTACTTCCTAATTATAATTATTTGTCAAAATTGTCAATCATTCAATATAACTTGGTATTTTCATTTAAATAACTCTAATGCAAAAAGTCATTCATAATTCAGTATTTCCTCTTTTCAGAGATTATGAATGTTTTATAGTGCTATATGAACATAATTGCAAATAGAAAGTTATTCCTTGAGAAATAGACCCCAAAAATATTATATACTGTAGGTATAGCAATATTAAGGTACGATTTGCCGATATGAAATACATATTCATTTTCGACCTCATAAAGATATAATACAAGCAGATGTTTTACCATTTCCAATGTTTTACATACCATATCGTTGATTATATTCAGCTTACTCCTAAAAACAAAAAACAAAAACCAAAAAAACAAAAACCAAATAAAAAAAAACAAAAACAAAAAAACAAAAACAAAAAAATGTTTGTAGCAGGTGTCGATAAGAAGGAAAAAGAACCTTAACAACTTTCACAGAAATAAAAATGTGATCGAAAATCGTACGTAGAATATTCGATTTCAATACTGTTTACAAAATAAAAGTACTCCAGAATGACTGGTAGAAAAACCAATGACTCCCCACCCCAACCCCCAACCTTCCTGATGTAAATCTGCTAACAAGTCAACGAATCATTACTGTCTTCAAAGACTGCTGAATCTGTTACAGAGAATATTTCCTCTAGTCTTTCTGTACAGAATATTGAGTCTAGTATTTATGTACAGAATTACAAAATAACGGAGACAATCAACGTTGTCCAAAAAATGGGTGCTCATGGTTTTCAAACACTTTCTTCTCGTCGTCCCTCTTTATTATCGGGCTCGTTATACTAAAAAATATAGTCGACCAGCTTCTTTTTCCGCCAGATTCAGAGATTGGAGTTTAGTCAATTGGTGCGCAAATATCGTAAAATTACAAGGCCCTATAAATAGTAAAATGATCGAATTAAAGAAATTCATGTAAAGTTTTTGTGTTGCTGCACTGAGACCTGTAATGCAATGTGCATGACCGGGATTTGAGCCCGCAACACCAAGTGCATCGGCACCCAACAAAACCAGCATTGTAGTCTGTACGTACCAGACCAGCAATACACCAGCATTGTATTGTGAGGTGAATATGCATTATTATGGTATATTTATTTTATTTAGCTATAACACTACGAATAAAGTGGCAACTGTAGTGACAAGTGGATGGATGAAAATTAACCCGGCCCAACACAATGTCTATATTTAGCTATAAAGCTTTCTTAAAGCAATACAAACTGTAACTGACGGTAAATAAATTGAAAAATAAAAGACCAAATATAATAACATATTTTGATTGAACATATATTATTTCATGAAATCAGGGTGTCTGAAGCAATAAACCCATCAAATAAGCAAAAAATATAGATTCATGAATCAATGCCATCCCAATAGTAATTCCTGCTCAAAATCTCTGATGTACATTGACCTCCGAAATCGCTAGTTCGGAAAAATGTGAAAGAGAGGCGCTGCACATGTGTCAGATTTGTAAACAATTTAATATAGCAAATTTATTGGTAAAATTTCATTTGAGTGGCATATTTGCATAATTCAATTAGTTTCTTATGCTTGAAATACTTAATGACACATTGTAATATTTGAAAACAAACAAATGTGTAGTTATTTACGTCAGTCTCCATCTTTGTATGACCTTGGTCTTGGTGCAACCGGATTATGTTCAGTAATCATTGTTCCCATGTTCCTGCATATGATGCAGTGTTGGTTAATATAGAATGCTCATTGTAAGTATGCTCTCAAACAATATTCCCTTGTTTATTTTGCTGAATTTTTCTTAAGATCTTAAGGATTTTATAAGTTATACCGATAGGTATAATTCTATAGTTGAAAAATGCCATCAGTTACATCTTGTATTGCTTTAAGCTATTTAAAATAGTTTTATTTAACTATTTCAAGTCTTTTATTAAATTAATTTCTAAAAGCATAAATATAAATTTATTTCAACCTTGTATTCCATTGTAAACATATACTTTGTCCCTTAAGGAAGAAATTTGATTCAAAATTGTCAAATGTTTAGGATTATTAAGTTGTTTAGCAACAATTATCCAATCTACATTATATCAAATGTTTAGGATTATTAAGTTGTTAAGCAACAATTATCCAATCTACAGTATAGCATAAAACCTTATGAGGATCAAAGAATAATTAAGGGATTGACAATCAGATTCCACATTGTAAAGTCATCATACTTATCTATGCTTCAATGCACAAAGGGTAGTGGACAGTTAACACACACAAAAAAAACCAAAATCACTTTTCATGCAAAATCTTAAAGTGGCATAGTATTGTTATGAACTTCAATTAGAAAAGTGTTATGGTTAGTTCAAAGTATAAACATCTTAAAAAATTATTATGCCACTCATTGGCTCTGCCATAGCACAGAAATTGTGTTAGATCTGATTATTTTAATGTGTTGTGTCAAAATAGCAGTGCTCATATGTAGGATATGAAAGTATTCAAAATCTTTTCTTTGCAATGGAAAGCAATACTTTCCACAAACATATAACAGAAATCAGAAACAAACATCTTTTGACCTCTAGTTGGTGTGGGTTCAATTCTCAGTTCGCGCTGATATACGTGAGAAAGTTTGCCAGTTTAGTTTCGGAAGGTCATTGGTCTTTTTCTGGGTCCATTGTATCTGGGTTATATCCTCCACCATTATAAAACTGGATGCCACCAGATAGCTGAATAATTGTTGAGTGTGGTGGACAATAATGAATCAATTTTTTAAAATAAATATTTTATGATGTTTTTTTAGCTTAGTTTTGTAATGTCCGGTGGTCTGAATACATTCACCATTACTTAACTAGCATGAACAAGAGAGAGACTCTACACCATCACTAGAAAGCAAGCTTAGTAGTGAGGCAGTAAAAGTTCGCTATATACTGTCATCTACATTTCCGTCCCATATTGTTTTTGCCTTGTCTGTCATTCTGTCTGAGACTTTTTAAAACCTTCCAAATAACTTTTGAACAGTAAATGTTAGAGCTTTGATATTTCTTTTGAGCATTCCTTTTGACGAGACCTTTTCATTGGTACCAAAATATTTTACCTTGTGATCTTGACCTTGGTGTTTAACCTACTTTTTTAAAACCTTAACCTTGGTCATAATTTTTAAATGGTAATACTAGGGCTTTAACATTTTACATGAATATTCCTAATGACAAGACCTTTCTTTTGGTACCAAATTTTTTACCTCGACCCTGGTGTTTGACCCAATTTTTTAAAACTTTAACCTTAGCCATAACTTTTAATTTGTAGGAACTAGAGCTTTCATATTTCACAGAAGTATTCTTTGTGACAAGACCTTTCCATTGGTAACAAAATGTTTGATCTTGTGACCTTGACCTTGGTGTTTGACTAACTTTCTAAAAATTTTAACCATGGCCATAACTTTTGAATGGTAAGTATAGAGATTTTCATATTTCACATGAGTATTCCTTGTGACAAGACCTTTGTGTTGTACTAAACAACTTGACCTTAGCATTTAACCTACTTTTTTAAATGTTCACATTCGCCATAACTTCAAAATGGTAAGTACTAGGATTTTCATTTCTGACATAAGTATTTCTCGTGATAAGACCTTTCTATTGATATCAAAATAGTTTACTTGACTTTGGCCTTTGACCTACCTTTCAAAAACTTTAACATTGGCATGTTCATCATTGGAATTTGGCATTACACAAACATATCTTGTTTTCTTATAAGAGTTATCTCCCGTAACACTGTTTGATTCATGAAATTGTACATGAAAGGGTATTAAAATTACTTGTAACCTGAATTATAAAGTCCAAGGAAATTCTGGAAAAGACTTCTCATTGAGTTGATAACATTTAGCTCGTTATCATCACTACATTTTGTTACCTTTTGATAGTTTTGGTATTTTAATACTAAATACACAAAATCAGAGTGTTACCTTTCTAAAATATGCTAGGAGTCAAATGCCTAAAGCCTATGATTTTGCTAGTGACTGGGGTTAGTAGCCAATGAGTTTTAAGGGTGTAATGATATACTGGTATATCATGATATACTTTACATTTGGTATGATACTGGTACATCAGTCCAGAAAATGATGAAACAGATAATAACATTAGAATTCACTTCATGTAGGTGCTCATTATGCATATTCATACAATATATACAATATTTATTTGGAATCCTAGCTTTCATGCTTGTCCCCTTAAATAGGATGTTCAGTACTGTTATTCACAAGGTGAAAATTAAACAGAGAGTAAACATCAAGTGTGAAAATTGTGGATATCCACTTTCTGCATTGAAGGGGGGAAAATGAAATTATTCTTATTAAGATCTATAAGTCAAATGTTGATCACAATGTATCATGATACTTGTTTTGTGTATTGATACTCCCTCTAGTTTTGCATTCAAAACAACTAGAAAATATATATATATATATATATATATATATATATATATATATATATATATATATATATATACGCAAAAATATGAATAATGATACATAACATAATACACAAGTCAGTTTATTGAAGTATCAATGATATTTACTTTGTGTTTTGATACTGACACCTAATTTTACCATGTTCCTGGAGAGACTTCCAAACCTGGTCATGAAATTGTCTAGTTTGGTGAAAGTCCAGAGAAATATAACATAATAATCTGGTTAAAATCCTCACAACTTTCTCAAAATATCATAATTTATAATAGGATTAAGCATTCTTTTTAAATGATGTTTAAACTCTGGACATTTTACTCACAAACTGAACAAAAGTGCAAAGTTCACCAGCCAGAATACCATTATCACTCTACAACAGGACCTGAACAGTTTACAGGTTTGGGAGTCTAATCGGATAATGAACTTCTATCCAAAGAAGTGTGAAGTGATATGTATTACCAACCATACACGGCCAAACTTTGCAGTTCACCACAAATGCAAAAGTACTTGGATGCAACCATCGAGAACAAGCTCAATGGGAAGGGGAGGGGGGGCACGGCACATACTAACAACAATGTCACTGCTTTTCTGAACCACAACTAATCTGGCTGTGGAAGATCCAAGAAAACCACCAGTCACAGAACCTCAGTTAGACCTCGGGTTATGTACACCTCCTATGTATGGGTCCATAACAAAACCCATATGAACAAGATTGAAGCAGTGCGACAAAGAGCTTCAAACTACTTTATGGAAGATTACAGCAGAGAAAAAGCAGTGTCACAGCTATGCTTGGTCATCTCCATCTTGATACTCTGCAATCTCAGCAGGCACAGCACGAGTCTCCATACAGACGTTAAAGAATTGTGAATGACCTTACTGATATTCCATCCAATCATTTACAACCAACCCTCAACAACAGGAGAGGATAATGGTTTAGGTTCCTGCAGCTATTCTGCCACCTCAAATGCCACCAGGATGTAATGATCTGGAAGTCATTATCAGACCCCATGGACATAGGTGATTCCCTCAAGGCATGGACATAGGTGATTCCTTCAAGGCATGGACATAGGTGATTCCCTCAAGGCATGGACATAGGTGATTCCCTCAAGGCGTGGACATAGGTGATTCCCTCAAGGCGTGGACATAGGTGATTCCCTCAAGGCATGGACATAGGTGATTCCCTCAAGGCATGGACATAGGTGATTCCCTCAAGGCATGGACATAGGTGATTCCCTCAAGGTAGCCTGGATCAGCGAGCACATTTCTGAACAGATTGATTTTCGCCAAATTTTAATTGCCCTGGCATAATTTTAATCTTTATACATCAAATATGTGCAACAATGCCCAACATGGAGCCTGACATATTATGGGAAGAAGAATTAATTTATAATTATGGATTTGTGTGTGTGTGTGGGGGGGGGGGGGGGGGTCTTTGATATGAAATAATAAAAAGGTGTTTTATTTGCAAATTTGAAAATTTAGAACTCAAATTTTGCTGTGATTTCATGCATGATAAAGATATCTAATGAAATATACCAAGAAGTCTTGGATGGACATTTTAAATTTTTCAGATAAAATATATTTATGAAAGTTATAAAATATTCAAGAATTATATCATTTGGAAAAAATGTGTTTAACAACTGTATTTTAAAATGAAATTAAAATTCAGAATTACCAAATTTCAAAAATATCACTTTTGTTTATGATTTGAAACAAACCAGAGAAAAGTACTGATCCCAATTAAAATTGACAGAAAATAATGGAATTGCTTTTTGTTGGATGCACTTGTCATGAAGAAATTAGTTTCCTGAATATCAATTCATATAATATCATTTTATGTTCTTTATTACCACTTTTTATAAATTCAATCAGATATGATTCAAATTTGAAAAATCTCAATATTTCTGTAGTTTTGTTCTAAGAGAATTCCTAGTCCAAGGAAAGATAACTGTGGTAGACTTGATCATGAGAAAATGGATTTTAAAAAGTAAGCACTTTGGAATGGGACAAGGATTGGTGTATTTTGAGGTGTTTAGCTTTATGGGGTTGGATGATCAGGGGTGGTAGGGTTCCACCTTCTCTACCTCCTACCTTTTATGTCTCTTCCTCCCTGGTTCTCTTTCTCCCCCTTCCCTCTGATTCCCCATCCATCCCTTCTCCCTCCCATACTCTTCCCCCACCAGTTTACCTCATCTGACCCTCCACCTGTCTTCATCCACCCTTTCCTATCTTTACTTCTTTCCCACCACCCTCTCCTATCCTCACTTCTCTCTCTCCACCCTTTCCTTTCTCCACTTCTTTCCCTTCACCCTTTCCTTTCTCCACTTCTTTCCCTTTCCTTTGACCACTTTTCTCCCTCAACCCTTTGTTATCACCACTTCTTTCCCTCCACCCTTTCCTTTCTCCACTTCTTTCCCTTTCCTTTCTCCACTTTTCCCCTCCACCCTTTCCTATCCAATTCTTTCCCTCTATCCTTTCCTTTTTCCACTTTTCTCTCCCCACCCTTTCTTATCTCCACTTCTTTCCCTCCATCCTTTCCAGTAACTCTATACTGTTACTCTATATAACTCAGTGTTAGTCTATATAACTTAATATTATTCTGATAACTGTAGAACTCTATAGAGTAGCTCAGGTCCTTTAGTTCGTCTTGCATGTACTGTCCCATTGTGTGTCAAGTTATAGCTTTAAAGTAATCTCGTCACACTCCTTTGCCACCCCTCAGCGTTTCTCTTGTGTTGTTTCAGTACCATTAAGAGTACACTGTTGTTTTCACTCCACCCTTTATGATCTGTGGTCTCTTTGCTTTTACAAGGAATACCGGTGCTACTTAGTGATATCCTGTTATGTATTTGTACTCTAATCCTGAATTAAAACACTAACCCCGCTTATGTTTTAAATACATCAGAAGATTACATTTGTCATTAATGCTAGTACTGATGTAACATGTAAGTGGACTATGTACTTTTAAAATTATATTAGTACAGTACTTGAAGACTGGTGTGTTTATACAGTGTAGAGAAATATTGTGCAAGTTTACTGTGTTATATAAAATGCTTTTTGATATGGATACACATATTGACTGTGATATCTAACATAAATGTATTGACTGCAATATCTAGTGCACATGTTGATACCGATAAATGTATATATGCTTGTTACACTGACTGAGATTTTTAATACAGATGCACATATTGACAGTAAGTTTGTACAAACATGAAGATGTGTGTGGCTTCCTGCCTTCCAATGACTTTATTCTACAATACTCCAATGAACATGAATTGCATAACCTTGTTATTTTTGTTTTTTGATTCTAATAAAAACAGTTTTATGTAGTGTATTTATAAGGTGTTATTCATTTTGACCAAGCTTACAGGATTAAACTAAGGAGACATTAACACAAACCTTGGATAGTTTTTTTTCCCCAACAATAATTCTTTGTGGTAGTCCACAGCACTTAAGAAGTCACACCCAGATAACTTACATTTCTAATTAAGTTTAGATCTCTGATGCATGTTACGATATTACATAAGAAAGAATGAAATCATGATCTGTGTAAATTTTATGCTCACATTTTCAGCAAGCTGACAGCAAACAGGAAAACTCCATTATAATGCAGACTATCACCATTGTAGCATAATTTTGTTTCATTTACCTGTTTATTCGTGATTTATTTTAATAAGGTGTTTTGACATAACGTAATGAATGCATGGTCTTTTTATGAGGGGCAGTATTTCTTGGTGTGCAGCAGTATGCATAGCCAGATGTACATTTTTTTAATGAGCCTCAAGCCTTGTGACTCTTAAATCAAATTGTACTAATAGAGAACACAAAAACCTTGAACCTTATTGTTAAGCATGCAAGTCCAGAGAATTTTAAATCCGATAACCATGCAAGTCCAGAGAATTTTAAATCCGATTCTCACATGTCAGACATTTGAATAAATTTATCAGTCCAATCAATGAAATGTACTGTTAGTTCCCACAAGTCTGAAGGAATATTTAGTGGACAATCAACAGTTTTACAAAATTCTGCAAATGTTACATTTTCTTTTGCAGGTGTGACAAAATGAGCAGATGAGCTAAAATTAATGGGAGTCGAGTAAGCTGAGTCTGAACTAAACTATTTTCTGCTCAGGTATTTTTGAATTTACGATGTTCTTGACGAAACTTCATATACTTTAAATTTATAGTAATGCATATACTTTGACTGATTTATGACCTATATGCTTTATCTGTGCAAGGTCTGTAAATCCATCAGGCTAGACAAGTATGGAATTTCCATTGCTACTGTCATGAGATTGGTAATTTTTGTGTTATTGTTCACGTTGAATCGATGGCTAGTAAGGTGTTAGCGAATACTCCAGTCAGATAATCTGATCCCGTTTTCATAGATAATCTGATCCCGTTTTCATTATTCTAATCAGCTTTGTAACATCTTTTGCTGAATTTATGCTCTCTCTTCAAATTTACATCTCTCGCTTAGCTTAAATGTCCTTTCCTCAAGGTTTTCATTTTCCCCTTTAGATTTATGTTCCTCCCTCATAACTTACGTCCCTCCATTACAATACACGTCCCTCCTATATAACTTTCATCCATTAAGATGTATATTTTCCCCCTCAGATTTATGATCCTCCTCCCTTAAAATTTACATCTCTCCTAAACTTTGTTTCTCTTGAGGTATACATCCCTCCCAATGACTTGTGTTTTCCTTTTTTTATTTACATTTCTCCCATGAAAGTTACATTTCTCCCTTAAAAGTTACATTCCTCATTTGAAAGTTATGTCCCTCCTTTAAGATTTACATCTCTTCCTCAACATTTACATCTCTCCCTGAGTTTTTACATCAAAGTAGTGGACCATGACTTAGCTGGGAAAGCTCAAAATATGTGATAATTAAAATAAAAGCAAAAGAAATATTATTTCTGAATAATTATTTTAAAAAGAAGTAAATAAAATTTCCTTTATACCTCTTTAACTCCAGTAAAGCTGCAGATTATGTTGCACATTTTTTTGTGTGATTTTACATCAATTTCCCTACACAACAGAAAATAAGAACCAGGAAATTTTATGCATGTAACTGAAATATTTAGAATTGATCAACTGAAATATTTGGAATATTTGACTGCTACTTATTAGGTCATTAACTGCTAGCAAAGCAATAACCCATACATGAACAGGTAATAAATAAACATTTGATATATTATATATACACAACACCTTTCCTTTTTTAACCTAATCTTAAATTTTAAATAAACATTAGTTTTGCAATTAATCACTCCAAAAGGTCAAGTTTCTGTCATTTAAGGAAAATAAATTCATTATCCACTGAAGCACAAGTTATAAATAGTTTTTAAGGGAGGCCCTGGTATTTGACATGTAGGCCTAATATAGTTCTCAGTGAAAAATTCTTAAGTGTGTACATGCATGACTTTAGAAAGGGATTTTTGTGAAAATGATTTATCCATATGGAAATAAATTTTTTGAATGTTTTTCCACTCGTATGGAGAAATCACCATTGCAGGTGAAGGGCTGCAAAACTTAGGCCTTTGCTCAGCTCTTATGGACTTTGAGCAGGGAGGGATTTTTATCATTCCACATTTGCTGTGACATGGGGCCTCACTTTTTGTGGCCTCATTTTAACCCTGATCCACATGGAGAAAATGAAGATTGCTTCTGATAATGACAAATTTTTATAATCCAGAACACTGAAAAGGAAGGAATAAACTAGTGTATATTTTCCCTTACAATTAAAGAATCTGCTTATCAGTTAATGACATTTCCAGGCATAACACAAATATCTTATGGACACTTGATATAAACAAAAAAACAAAAAGAAACAGATGCATGGGTTGATATTTAAATTTTGGTTTCATTTGGGTGTAAGCACAAATATAAAATTCCTATAAAAAAAGGGGGGGGGGGGGACTTGTAAATATTTTATGATGTTCAAAAGTTGAAATATATTACCCCTTCCATATAACTCCATGAAAAATTTCCCCACTGTTTTGGACTTAATTGAGAAATCATGGGAATAAATTACGCCTACATTTCATACAGTAAATTGTACTCATTTGTGCAAAAACATAAATTTAGTTTTCATTTCATCATTTTTGAAAAAAGTGTTTGTAGCATTATAGTGTCATTAAATTATGGTATTGTCATTTCGTGAACATTTTTTAGAACAGTGAGTAGAATTATGTCAGCAAAATTTTATACTTGCATGATAATACTCAAAGAAAAATGAAAAAATTATCAGTTTGAATAATGTAGGTAGAATTACAATTCATTACAATGAAGCACTGGGAGACAATGTTTTGGTCAAAATAAACTGTAAAAACAATGAATATCATGAAAATAAAAAGAAGGTGGGATTGCCCAGTGAATGGCTTGCACAGATGTCGGATTGGGCAGTTTTCACTGCAGTACTAATTTTTACACAAGGTCGCATTTATCAATCAAAATGCCTGTGCTGATCCATAATTCATTGAAAGAAAGGATTAATCATGGATTACAGACTAGGATGCTGTCTTGTTGCCTGGTGCTTTGATTTTATTGAAACTTTGGTTGATGTAAACCAAATGCCAATTAAAACCAAGAGAAATCAATATACAAACGTCCACACACCTGAGCTTTTATTGTTACAGGTTTGAATAAATTGCTTTTGATGACAATTCACTAGCCATTCCTTTGCCAGGTCAAATCATTATATACATCTGTACAATGTATATACCTGAGCAGTATTGCTCAAGTGTCAGATGTGTGGATTCAGCATAGTTTACAATGACAGTTGACAATATCCCCCTACCAGCCTGATCATTATCCCAGTAGGGGATGGGGAAATCATGTAAACCTCTCAATTTTACAATACACTGTGATTTATTTAAATCAGAACACAAAACAGCTAATTACACTGAAGGTTGCCAATTGAGGGTCTCAGTAATTTCAGGAAATGACAACAATGGACCCCATAAGAGGCCAGTGTAAGAACTGAAGGACTTCCTGGTACATTATCCAGCACTAAGAATGTCTGATGTCTGATCCGAGAATTTCCTGTTCATCTTTCTATGAAGATTGAGGAAAAGCTGGTGTGATATGGTAAGTGGGAAGCTGCAAGATTGAACATGCCAGTTAGAAATGACACTGTCATATCCGTACAGGCTGTGTATGTAGGAAGAGAGTGTCACTGATGTAGCATCCTTTTATTGAGGACCTACACTCAAGAAATAAATAATGTAATAACACTGACCACCACTGTTAAAAACATTCTTCAACAGAGGTCATGATCAATAATAAATTTGCTTGGACAATATATTGGGGGGGGGGGGGTTCTGTTGTTTGGATTTGATTTGTTTTCATTATGATTGAAGGCTGTATAATACCTATTAAGAATTTGTAATGATGACAGGGTCTTGGAAAGTTTGGGATTTTGCCTCGGAAAAATTGCATATTTGCTTAACATAAGTATGAAGAAAAAAAAATGAAACCTCTCAGGGCTGTAGGACTCTGATGCACAGTCAAACATAATCATATTGCCAGCATAACTCCTTAATCCAGTGAGTTAAACATACAGGTGAAGAATTCAGAAAAGAAAAAGAATGTCTCTTTGACTTTAATTTTACATTTATGGTAAACTTCTATGTTAGACAATGTAATAGACCTAAAATGTTTCAGGAAGAATTAGTGTCATCCCTCCTTAAAACCATCAGGATGAGATTCAGCAAGAAGTGCACTGCACCTCTCCTATAACAGAATTCCTCTGCTGTGCAAATGGATCTTTGGGCAACTTCATGAGTCCATAATCAGAATTGAAAACTAATTGAGCCTGGGTGGTGGGCCACATCAGGAACTATAATGAATGTTTATGAATATTATGCAGTGGGTGGAGCTGTCATTTATTCGTTTTTGTTTTTGGTAGCAACTGAAGCAAAATGTCCTGATGCTAAATTAGGAATGCTGTATAATTAGCCTGAGAAATATGATATTTTTAATTATTTCTTGCTCTTTCTTTGCCCCTTTTCAACAAATGTCCAAAATATAGCAGTCAGCAGGGCTTCATTAACATCTTTGTTATTACATGAATTAATGAAATATCCTTTTCTTTTGAAAGGTTATTTTATACTCATGAAAAAGTAATTCATTTAATTCAGCAACAGTTTTGTCCCATAAAACATACGCAGCTAGAATACAAGGAATTAGCTCCGGGCGTAGCTGTGGCTTTCTCATTAACATAGTAATGTCTTAGCATAAAGGTAGTTTTTGTCAAAACTTGTATATTGCCTATTCAGAGGGACTTGACAAATATTTACATCTCATTTGCATACATGTCACATAAAAATTTCTGTGAGCATTCAGCTCATCTAGGTTAATTCACTTCAACAAATGTTTAGCTGGTGTTTGTAGGTAGACAATTCAATGGGGAAAAACTAGGCTATTAAAGGAATATCTCATGTTTTCGAGAATTCCTGAATTGTAAATGAGTTTGATTAGGTAGGGAAAAAAAGTGAAGGTGTCTGTACATGTAACAGTGTAATATGTAAATATCATTAGTTGATTTTGATACACCAGTGTTCTATATACATAAAAGTACATCATGGGGCCCCATCAACATCTTTCATGTATCTTCATATTTTTTAAGAATCAGTAAGTGTAGCTTATATAAATACTCACTGAATACAAATTTTCCACTCACAGTAGATGATTGTGATACCGCTAAGAAGGAAATCTTCCACTCATAGGAAATTGTGTGGTACCACTGAAATTGAAATCTTCCACTCATAGAGGATTGTGTGGTACCACTGAGAAGGAAATCTTCCACTCATAGAGGATTGTGTGGTACCACTGAGAAGGAAATCTTCCACTCATAGAGGATTGTGTGGTACCACTGAGAAGGAAATCTTCCACTCATAGGAAATTGTGTGGTACCACTGAAATTGAAATCTTCCACTCATAGAGGATTGTGTGGTACCACTGAGAAGGAAATCTTCCACTCATAGAGGATTGTGTGGTACCACTGAGAAGGAAATCTTCCACTCATAGAGGATTGTGTGGTACCACTGAGAAGGAAATCTTCCACTCATAGGGGATTGTGTGGTACCACTGAGAAGGAAATCTTCCACTCATAGGGGGTTGTGTGGCACCACAGAGAAGGAAATCTTCCACTTGCAGGAGATTGTGCGGTACCACTGAGAAGGAAATCTTCCAAGCATAGGAGATTGTGTGGTACCACTGAAAATGAAATCTTCCAAAAATCTTCCAAACTTAGGGGGTTGTGTGGTACCACTTAGAAGGAAATCTTCCATCATAGGGGGTTGTGTGGTGCCACTGAGAAGGAAGTCTTCCTCTCATAGGAGATTGTGCTGTATCACTGAGAAGGAAATCTTCCACTCATAGGAAATTGTGCGGTACCACTTAGAAGGAAATCTTCTATTCATAGGAGATTGTGCGGTACCACTGAGAAGGAAATCTTCTACTCATAGGAGATTGTGCGGTACCACTGAGAAGGAAATCTTCTACTCATAGGAGATTGTTTGGTACTTGCGAGAACTATTATAGCCTTAAGGACATGCACAACGTTTCTGACATTTTTTCTAAAATAATTTGTTATCCTCTCAATATGAAGAGTTCTGTATGATTTCCAAAATACACTTAAATTTTATATCGGAGTAATTTTGTCATATATTGAATATCAGCCATAGAGCTCAGAGGTTAAATCGCCTAACTAGTAAAGCAAGTGTCCCAAGTTCGATACCCAATTGTTCCATTGATATTTCTCACCTTTGCTACAGAAATGTCCATTTATACCACATGCTGTAATACATAAGAGATGACATTACATTTTTACTTGCAACAACCATGAACCATCAAAGTATGTTAACTCTAAAACAGACATGGTAATATACCCCAAGATTTTTTGTAGAGAAGAGATAGAATGCAAGTGAATTGTACGTGAAATATCACAAAAAATTATCCATTATTGAAAATGTGCCCATGTCCTTAACCAGGAATTCAAGACCCCATGAATCTTTTGTTTTTAATTTTCAAACCATTTTGACCAAATAAAATGTAAGTGATTTTACAGTTAGTACTGTTCAGTATGATAAAGTAAGCAATTGGAGGAGGTTCATTTTGCTATTGTCCTGTATGAAGGAGTTGATTCACTGTTGTCCTGTATGAAGGATTTGATTCACTGTTGTCCTGTAAAGGAGTTGATTCACTGTTGTCCTGTATGAAGGAGTTGATTCACTGTTGTCCTGTATGAAGGAGTTGATTCACTATTGTTCTGTACGAAGGAGTTGATTCACTGTTATCCTGTATGAAGGAGTTGATTCACTATTGTCCTGTATGAAGGAGTTGGTTCACTGTTGTCCTGTATGAAGGAGTTGATTCACTATTGTCCTGTATGAAGGAGTTGGTTCACTATTGTCCTGTATGAAGGAGTTGATTCACTATTGTCCTGTATGAAGGAGTTGATTCACTGTTATCCTGTATGAAGGAGTTGATTCACTATTGTCCTGTATGAAGTAGTATGAGGTAGGTTTGAGTTACTAGTTTCCTGTATGAAGCAAGGTTAAATTTTTGTGTGCTGTATGCTTGTGGTCCCAGGGAGTTTGACCTTGACATTTTACTTGAGGATATTGTGCTTCCCTTTGACACTAAAACATTTCTGTTGATTATTCATGGCATAAATCCTTTGGATTCCATGCACAGTATATCTTAAAGATTTAATGAATCATTGTCTAGGTTAATGGTATTGTATGAGTATAAAAGCGATGAAACATTGGGATAATTTGTTGCTTTATGCTGAAATATTTATATTTCTGATGTTTTTGCCTTGGATATCTTTACCAATTGTATTGATAGCCATTTCCTTGTGAATGTGATGAAGCATTGATCATTGAGTATATGAATCTTGATAAACATAGGGCATCTATTTTAATGGCTTGGAATTCCAACAAAAATGAATGTAGAATGTATATATCAGAAAAAAATTGCATTGTTAAAAATGTGTGCTTCATGAAGTATTGCAGTTTATGCCCTCATTAATTTTCAAAATTGAAATTTATTTTGTAAGTGACATCATACTTCCAATGTTTTTCTGTCCCCCTTTATTCCTTAATACTTTGACTTGTTTCTTCAAGAAGTATGGATATATTTATGTCAAGATGAAACATGCATTCATAGTGTTTTTGTTAAGAATTACAAAAATCAACGTCATGGATTTGACAATCACAAACAAAATCTATGTAAATTTAGCAGTGTGTGTGTGTGTGTGTGTGTGTGTGTGTGTGTGTGTGTGTGTGTGTGTGTGTCCTTTTTCAAATTTGTCAATTCATCAAAGATATTTTCAGGATAGAAATTTGGAAGAGGAAAGATGTACTTGAATGCATCTGACGAAAACAAGCAGGTTTCATTTTGTAATTAGTGAAGAATTTTATTCCTACGTGAGCTGTAACAATGTTGTCGATGTAAAGCAATTCCCATTAAGATTTTTTGTGCTAAGTGTTAACACAAGAAGGAAATGTCACAGAGATGTTTTGGTTGAGTGGTCATTTGTAACCAGTGACACCCATCCTTGTTGATTTATTGATCTGCATGTGGATTACGATGACCTTGAATAAAATTAAACTTTGCTAAGGAGACTACTATATTGGGCATGTTAGGAGAAGTCTGTGTCAGTTTATTGAAGTTCTGCTACAAGTATGTGAGAGAGAAAGAGAGAGAGAGAGTTTTTCTTCAAAGTCATGTGAGACCATCATTATTTGAAATAAACTATTCAATACCCTACCCCTACCCCTTTATTAAATCAAATCCCCCTCCATCCTTGCCTGGTATGGTTGAACCTTTTATTAGATTGAAAGAATTTGGCACCTCGTAACAAACCAAATATCTGTCTTCTGGTGGTGAATGGGCCACGTCCAGGTCAGTGATACAGATCAAGGTATTCCCTTAGATATGTCTTTGGATCAGATATCACTAGAGGGTGTCAGGCCTGCATTGTTTTAAGATCACGTTTATACTGTGCATGGACAACCCTGCCAAATATTTAGGATATATATGGCACATCATCCAGATAAAGTTCCACATCTACATACTTACAGAACCAGTGGTATGTACTGATCACAGTAGAGATGGAAATTTTTAATTGTGAGTGTGCACCTGTAGTATTTAGCATGTTTTGACTAATCCCAAGTGTTCTGTCACTTGTCATGAGATGTATTTTTTCTGAAAATTCCCTATATTAGTATTTCTTCAATAGTATACCTTCCAAAGTAGGGGAACCATTTACCACTGCATATGTCACAAGACCCCACATTCAATTTGCTAAAGGATTACATGTCATTTCATTATTAGTGGTTGGTTTAATTACAGGTTGAATTCTGACATTAAGTTGTATTCAAATTATATATGCATTAAATATATTGAATGTACCACTTTCGAAAGGGGATAGGGAGAAGGTAATGATGTGAACATGGGAGGAGGTGGAGTAATGATATGAACATGAGGGGGAGTAATGATATGAACATGAAGGGGAGGGGGAAGTAATGATATGAACGTGGGAGGAGTAATGATATGAGCATGAGGGGGAAGTAATGATATGAACATGGGAGGAGGAGGGAGTAATGATATGAACATGAGGGGGAGGGGGAAGTAATGATATGAACATGGGAGGGAGAAGGAGGTAATGATAAGAACATATCAGTGATACTAATTGCTGCTGACTATCAGAAAACCTATTCCAAGTTGTCCCATTAGTTGTTTATATTTTGGTACAAAGTCTTCTGAAATCTGTACAATGATAGGATGGCAGTGAACTGTATCTAACTGTTCTTACAGGCCAAAGGCTTGTAAAAGTTCTGCAATCACCTGACTAAACACAAGGAATGCATGTTTTATATACAGCCAGCTATCAGAACAGAATATTATAAAGCAATAAATCTTTAAGCGATTTTAATCCTTTGGTAATTGTTTGATATGGTCACAGTTTATAATCTGGAATTATTTGGGTTTTACAATTCTATAGTTCAAATGGGGGCACTCGGAGCAGTTTCAAATGCATGCCAATTTTTGTTCTTTAGAAAAATTTAAAAATTTTAAAAGCTCGAATGTGTGGGATGAAAGAAGGCCTGATGTAAAAAAAAAAAATAATAATAATAAAGGAGAATTTCCAAACAATTTTTTTAAATGTTTTAAATTTTAAGTACACTAGACTCTGTTGTTGTGTACTTTTACTGGTGAATTTTTATCATATCATTATCTTTCCTTCTTTTTTAAAGATGATGTATATCAGACCATAACTTGTCAAATTACATCCCGATTTATTCATCAGGCAGGTGGAAATCTCGGTGGAATGCTAAAGGTCAATTTTCTGAGGTCTTCTCCCGTGTTTTTCATCTAAAGAGTGCAAAATTGGCATACCTCATTTTCATCTACCATGTTCACCCCAGCATGTGCCCTGAGTGCTGAAGATACAGGAAAGGAGGCAGACATTAATTAAAGTTAGATTTTGGATGTTCTTTGATAAATACAAGTTGTTGTATTTTCAATAAATATATTCATTCCGAATAAAGTTGAGAGTATGTAAATTTAAGTTAATGTGAGATATTAAAGGGACCCTTTCTTGAGTTGTAGCTGCAAAGGATCTTTAAAGGCAGACAGTTATTTTTAAGGCGTCGAGCTTACTCGAGAGCCTTTTAGCAATCATGCAAAATTTTGCCAATACACCACCTTACCGATCTCAATGGGCGAAATCAAATAGTGCCTATTGGTATTGAACATTTCTTATGATTCAAGACTTTGAAACATTGAGTTTAATTGATATTTGAAAGGCACAATACCATTTCCGTTGTTGATGTTGTTGTTTATTATTGTATCTTTTTTCAATAGTTAAATAACAATTGTTTGGCAAGAAAAGTTCATTATTCGTGGATGGATTTACTACGAAACAGATTTTCCTGCGAAATTTGTGTCGCACAATATCATTAAGTATTTACAAAATAACCCACTCAAATTTGGTTTCCATTTATAGCTATAGTCTCATAGTTTCACCATTTCAGATCAGTAGAAACAGATAAATACTAAATTGGATTGTGCATTGTCACGGTTCAGTTGCTATTCCAAAAACAGAAAGACTATTTCTAGTTTTGTTTTCGGTAATCCCGATTCTCAATTAAGCAAAATGACAGTAGCGTGTGCATAGTGACGAAAATAACAGGTTATTTTGCGAAGAAATCCAGGCTAGGTAGCAATCATTGGGAATTGAATCTTGTTCAGAATTCCAATAATCTTTCTACATATTATGTTGAACTTTTGAATTGTTAGACATTATTGAAAACAGAGAGTTAAAACATATAATTGTTACCTCATACATGAACATAAGATACAACTTCTACAAACAAGTAGTCTCACTCTGAAGCAGTTATATTCTTTTCAGCATTTTTCGTCTGCAATTTCAATTTATTTATTATAGCCTTTGTAAAGTAACTAGTCTTGAGGGGATATTATCTAACAAGAGGAGGAGGGTACATGTATGAACAGAACTTGTTAGGATAAGCAACTTCAGCCCAAGCTCTCTTCTCTGTTTCTTTTTTATGTAAATAAACATAATTTTCTGGCATTTTACAAATTATTGTAATTCTTTATTTATGCACTTAACATGAGGAAATGTCTCCTGTGGAACTCGAACATCTCTTCTCTTACTTTCTCTAATTTACCTGCCCTCTGAATTTATTGAGAACCCTATAATGTATATGATATTGCACTCGATGCCTTTGTGGCCCTTCAGGTCTTTGATGTAATTACAGTAAAGCTTAAGATTAAAAGATACATTGTATGTATGTATATGTGTGTGTGTGTGTGGACCCTCAGTCAGAGTCATTTGAAGAGTGTCCATGTTAATATTTTTACCATGAGTTAATATCACTTTACTGCAATTAGGCATGATAACTATTTTAAAATAAGCTTAGAATATTATCAAATGTTCCCAAAAATAGAAGACAAAATGAAATAAAAAAGAAAGGAAAATATAAATGTTATTAACAGAATTTCTTCAGTGCCCCCCCCCCCCCCCTCCCCCCCAGTTGAATCACAATGGTTTGCAGATAAATTGTCATTGGGATTAATTTGTTAGTGAAAACCATGAATTAATCTTTTACTGTAAAATAGTGGGATCAGTCAAACCATTTATTAATTGTTCATTGTAAAATAGCAGGATCAGTCAAAATGCATTGCACACGCACAGAAGCATAACGATCTACCTCTACATAAAGGACACTGAAGTGGTTAACCATTAAAAATTCGAAAAATTTTAATTGGTGGTTTTCAAAAGAATTGATAGCCAAGTATTATAATATGTGCAGACATCTTAAGTCATCACAATTACTGCTGTGTTGAATTGATCATGGAGAAATAAGGAGGTGCAGCCTATATTTATACCGCAAACATCTAATTTGTTCATGAAAATTGCTTTTGATTTTTTTTATTTGCAATTTGATAATTCAAAGAATGAACATAATAACATACTATGTCATGGAAGATATAAAATGGATTGAGGTCAAGTTTACAGTTCATAAACCTACAGAGTACAGATGTTCGCTGGCAATTATCTCAGAAAATACATCAGAATATCCCAGGAAGTCTTGAGAAAAGTCCCAGGATTCATCAGGATTGTTCTGAGAAGTCCTGCTTCTTTGAAGCCAGATTAACGAGGAATAAGTGGGATGGCACTGTGTGACTTTTGAGGATGATTTGAAAGTGCTGCAAAGTCTCACTTCATCCTGCACTTTGAAAAGGAGAAAGTGGATTATTCTGGACTTAAAGTGGACTTTGTTTTGGAAAATCTTAGAAAATTGCATTTATAATGTTTATCATTTAATTTAGTAAAACACATTTGATGCACTTTGATAAGTAATTACAAAGAAAATGTGATTTTTAAATGATATAGAGTAATATTTTTGTACCAGCAAAACTGAAACAGAGGATCCAAACATATTGTGACATCATTCCTAGGACACATGGCACAACTGAATTAAATGGCAAATTAGTTTATAAAATATTAAAAATGTTAATAAAGTCAAATGAACCAATCAGATTGTGTTTTACAAGTGGAATTTGATTATACATTATCATCATTACTATTATTTCATTGACATCACCATGTTGTTACGTAGTCAAATAAAGAATAACAATTAACAAAGTCATTACTGACCAACATGCCAGACATCACTGGGAGTCAATCAGTCTTTAGAAGTTAAGGATTTCCTGTGCAGGGCCTCCGTGGCCTAGTGGTTAGAGCATTGCACTCAAAATCACAAGGCCTCTCACCTCTAGTCGGCACGGGTTCGATTCTTGCTCACGCCAATATATGTGAGAAAGTTTGCCAGTTTACTTTCTGAAGGTTAGTGATCTCTTCACAGGTACATTGTATCTGGGTTTTCTCCTCCACCAATAAAAACTGGATGCCACCAGATAACTGAAAAATTGTTGAGTGTGGCGGAAAACAAAAAACAAATAATCCTGTGCATTAAACATTTGTTTGAATAGTTTTACTTGAATTTTGCAGATTTATAATTTTCAGGATGAACAATATTTTTTTAATTCAGAAGTATATGCTAAAATATTAAGTACTCGGAATTATTAGGAAATGAAATATTGAGCTCTAGCATTTGAAAATTGTAGTCATACCACCCACACTTTATTCTCAGCTTAATGATACATACATGATTATAAAAAATGCAGTCAGAATTTTATTAATGAAAAAGACAACCAGCTAGCTGCCCCCAGTGTGTGCATTTTTGGAGATCGTTAAACAGCAGGACTTTCTATTTTGTTGATGAATAAGTGATCCTGATTGCCATTCCAATCTGCTAGCTCATCTAAGGTTGTGTGATGGTGGATTCTATTTTCATCAGTATTTCTCATTATAAATCTTTTACATCATGTTCCCTCTTTGTGTTAATATTAGAACTATACACTCTAGTCCCCCATTAGTGCTTTCTAATTGCCAATACAGTTACCGCCAAAACTTTCATTCATAGTTCAATTTACTTATCAATTAAAAATGTATTCCTTTTCCAGCATAAATTGCATTCTAGTGTTTTTGTAACTACGATAAGAATTTTGAACTTGCAGACTCGAGAAGAGATTATGATAATTAGTGTTACTTTGAAGACTTTGGTATATCAGGAGCTCCCTATAAATATTTACTTTAAATTAAGTCATCAAGTGCATCAGTCTGTGAAACTTGAGTATTTTGTGTTTACCAGGGGGAGTAATGTGGATTTAGTGTATTAGAGAGTAAATTGTGCAGTATTTAAAACGGGTGAATAATCGTACCATACCTGTAATGATAGTGAACTAACATTAGCACAATGTACCATTTAGATAATAACAGTAAGTGGGACAAATAATGTCGCAGTGATAACACTAAATGACACTTGATGAAAAAAAAATTAATGCATAAGTTGATATATATTCTTTGGCTTAGTTTGGTTATAATAAGAACATATATAAAAGTCCTAAAAAATAAGGAACTTGCAAACTTTCTCAGATGTTCAAAACTTGAAATATTTAATCCCTCTCTATGTAACTCTATACAAATTTTCCCCACTGTTTTGGACTTATTTGAGAAATTACATTCAAATTCCATATGGTAAATTGTATTCATTTTATGTATAAGAAACAAAAATTTAATTTACATAGTTTTTGGAAAAAGGTTGTAGCAGTTAGTGTCATTAACATGGTATTGGTACAATCTTTGAGAAGTTTGTACATGTTTGCATTGTAAAGTAGTCAGCATGAAATCTTATAAACTGGCATCATGGGGGGGATAAAATCCAGCGGCAGACCAGGGAAGTAGGGAGAACTTGGTCAATGGATCATATACACAGGCAGAAAAAATGTTTATAAACTCGGTTAAGAAAAACGAACCTAAAGAATTCATAATCACCAATGAAAAGTGCCCTAAACTGCAGCTCTTATCATAAGCAGCTTAATGGTCTCATTTATTTATCAAGTTTTTGTTGATTGCAGTTGGAAAATTTTTCTTATGAAAGAACTCTTTCGGCTTTTGTAAAATATTTTTTAAACAATTCAAAACTAAATCATCATAAAAAATAAGGTGAATTAAATGCTTTAATAAACTTAAGGCTATTTCATTTAAGCTGTAGAAAATTTTAATTGTTTTCATTTTAATTTAACAAACTCTTTCAGAAATTGGACATTTTGGCATCATAAACTCTATTGGATCTACTGTAAACTGTGAAAGCTATCCAGAATTTTGTGCTTTGAATTTAAATGAAAGTTCTCATCATAAAATTTTTACAAGGACTTGTTACTAAATTGAAAGTTTATGCAAATGTAACAAATGTTTAACTACTCAAATTGTTTTGCCTTGGTGAGTTTTTAATCAAATTTTGTAAATTCACAATGGGGTCAACACCCTTGTTCAGTGAGATCAAGATGGATGAATGACACAGCATAATCTCTGTGTTGGAGAGAAAATGCTGTCGGCTTAAATCAAACAAGACAGCCAGCATTTTTTAAATTTTCTTTCATATTACAGATAAATTATAGTTTTATTACCTAATTCTTCAGAAATGTTTAAACAAAGCATTTCCAAGAGCAAGTCTCTAGCTGGCCCCTGAGGAAATATTAAATATTTCATCTGCATGCAACCATGATGAAAAACATGACAAAGCAAAAAATGTCTTTGTTGAGTAAAACTCTACAGGCAGGTTACAAAAATCTTTTTAAACAATTACAGAGAGGGTTGAATGGTCTAGATTTTAAGGGTTTTTATTTCAGTGTTTGTATGTGTGTTTTAATTTTTTTGACATCTCAGAACAGCGGCACCAACCACAGGTATAATTTTTAGAAATTAAACATTATGACTGCAGCTGACCAATGCAGAATCAGAAGGGAGTGGAAATGGGAGGGGGGGGGATTGTTATTTAAAAGTTCACACCTTGCTTTGTACTCTCAAACTCAAAGGGTGGAGGAATGTCCTAAAGAATCCTAGCTGCAGAAATGTAGCTCTCTGAAAAAAAATTGTGTTGTCAGACCAGACTCCAGTCTGTAACATATTTGTATATTTTTTTGTTTTTTTGAGAGCTACAGTTCTGCAGCTAAAAGAGTCCTGCCTTTGTTCTCATAGACTCTAGGAGATGTCTTAAACTTTGATTAAATTATGTGTAAACATATCATAGGCTTTAAGTCATGAATTAAAGTATAGCCTTGATTAAGTCATGTATAAAAGTATAGGCTTTTATTAAAGTCATGTATAACTTAGTCATGTATGACTTAAATATTAAGGGTTAATAAGTCATGAATGAAAGTATTTTGATTAAGTTATTATTTGAAACTTACTAACTATCATTACTGCCATCATATTGATAAAAAAAAAAAATATTTTTTCAATCTCGAATACAGTAACACCTGAAAAGAGTCCAAAGTTAGTTTTTGTGTATCCATGTACAATAAAACATACAGGTGCTGCCTTTCAGAAGACCCTTGAACAAATAATTACCTGTTATAAATTTACAGTCCTTCAATGAAGAAACTCTTACAATAAATGACCCAAAAGTTACAATACATGCAACTGAGACTAAAAATAAATATGAATTGTTTCCCCCATGCAGTGGAGAGGGGTTGCTTCTGTATTTTGTTTGCTTTTTCGACCTGCCAAGTAGAACATTGCCCATCAACATTAAACAGTGGAGGAATTTGACGGTTTACTGTTCTTGACATCATCGGCTAGGTGAATCTTTAGTCAGGACAAGAGAATTCTACAAATGTCCTCGATAGGTCTGTTTACTTATGTTAATTCTGTTTACATAACCCCCCCTCCAGTTGGTTGCATTTAATTCTCTCTGGTATGTCTTTGTGTGTATGGGACATTCCCCTGGTACCCTTTAAGGTCTTCGATCTTTTTAGGGTAATGTTTTACTGCTTCTTAGGCAAATCACGCTCCATTGTACTCTTAGATGAATGATCTATGTATCTGTAGGAAAAGCTTATATGCTTTATCTTGAAATTCTTGTCAGTTTAAAAGTACACATGTATGCATGGTTTAATCTGTAGAGACAAATTCAAAGATATTTGGCATGCTTTTTTTTTTTATTTGAGAAAATACAAATTTGATATCACTGATGTTTGCATGCTTGAAAAGTTGAAATGCTGCATGATTCAAATGTTCACAAACTTCAACAAAATATAAATATCAGTCAGGTATGGGAAATAATATGCTAACAATAAATGATTTTGGATGACAGAGAGCTTAACTCAGAATCTGTAAGTTTTGCTCCTGGAATTATTATTCTATTGTTAATTTGATTTTGGATTTGTTTGTCTTCAAAATTTGAATCCAAACAATGTATAGCAATCCATATCCCTCTTGGAGTGAGCGAATCCCTTGAAGGTTTCATTTATAAATTTGATGAAATACAAGTAATGTTAGGCACCAGCTTTTGAAAGGTTTTATCGTATGGGGGCATATATTTTTTATATGTTTATAATCCTCGTCCACCAGTGCTGGTATAGAAGTTCATTTAATCTTACTATGTACATAGTACAATGACTTGTTATGCTTTCCTGCATATTTTAATACCGTATAACAAGTATTTTCTGTGGTTGTCTGTTTGTTGTGGATAGGAAAAATCTGTAAAAATTACAATTGCAAAATATATATACATGCACATAGGTACAATTGGAAATGCAGAATATAGTTTGCTACTACTTATGAATCGAATCGCAAAAATTTTCAACCAAAGAAAAGATACCTGTTACACAATATTTTGTCTATTGATTCTATAGAGAGTACCCAGGCTTTTACTGAACCTTTTGAAAAAGCCCATACTGTAAATACCCAGAACTACTAGAATTCAGTTGTGACATCACATCACACTGTAAATACCCAGGACAACTAGATTCAAATGTGGTATTACATCACACTGTAAATAACTAGGACAACTTGAATTCAATTGTGACATCACATCACACTAAATAACCAGGACAACTGGAATTCAATTGTGACATCACATTGTGCTGTAAATGCCTAGGACAAATAGAATGCAAATGTTGCATCACATAACACTGTAAATTACCAGAATAACTAGAATTCAATTGTAACATCACAATACACTGTAAATACCTAGGACAATTTGAATTCAATTTGACATTACAATACACTGTAAATACCTAAGACAATTTGAATTCAGTTGTGACATCACATCTGCTTACATGACTAGAAGACTGTGATTTTCACAAGTGTTTACAAATAATGGATGTAAACTCTTTATTTGCTACAAAAGATGTTGAGGAATGTGCATGTCTAGAGTTAAAAGTGTATAGAATGTGCAAAAATATGTAGTGAAAGCATTATTGATTGAATATTGCGAAATATTCTGCCCTCAGTCTTAGCACTGAAATGAACATTGCAAATTTGGTCTACTTTACCACACAACAGCCTCAGGTGGGCATATTTTGTGATATTCAGTCAATAACCTATAGTAACAATAACCTTTAGAAATGATATTAACAATAATGTCAGTAACAATACCCTAGAGATATAATGAAAGTAAGGAAGACCTGTAGATATATTTAGCAATAACCCATAGATGTAATACCAGTATTTACTTTTGGAAGGTTGGTTGTCTCTTCCTGGGTACATTGTATCAAGGTTCTCTCTTCCACCAATAAAAACTGGACACCACCAGATTACTGAAAAATTGTTGAGTGTGGTGGAACAATAACCTATACATATAATGCCAGTAACAATAACTCTGTGAGGATCTGGGTTAGAATAGATCCTCAGTACCCCTTGTTTGTCTTAGGAGGCAACTAAATAGGGTGGTCCTTCGGATGAGACCACAAAAACCGAGGCCCAGTGTCACAGCAGGTGTGGCACAATAAAGATCCCCCTCAAAGGCTATAAGCTCCAAACATAGGACTAAATTTTGCAGCCCTTCACCGGCAATGGTGATGTTTCCACATGAGTGAAATATTCTCGTCGAGTGGGACGTTAAACAATATACAATATACAATCAGTAACAATACCCTATAGATATGATGCCAGTAACAATACCCTATAGATATGATGCCAGTAACAATACCCTATAGATATGATGTCAGTAACAATACTCTAAAGATATGATGTCAGTATCAATATCCTGTAGATATGATGTCAGTAACAATACTCTAAAGATATGATGTCAGTATCAATATCCTGTAGATATGATATCAGTAGCAATACCCTATAGATATGATGTCAGTAACAATACCCTATAGATATAATGTCAGTAACAATACCCTAAAGATATAATGTCAGTAACAATACTCTAAAGATATGATGTCAGTATCAATATCCTGTAGATATGATATCAGTAGCAATACCCTATAGATATGATGTCAGTAACAATACCCTATAGATATAATGTCAGTAACAATACCCTATAGATATAATGTCAGTAACAATATCCTGTAGATATGATATCAGTAGCAATACCCTATAGATATGATGTCAGTAACAATACCCTATAGATATGATGCCAGTAACAATACCCTATAGATATAATGTCAGTAACAATACCCTATAGATATGATGTCAGTAACAATACCCTATAGATATGATGTCAGTAACAATACCCTGTAGATATGATGTCAGTAACAATACCCTATAGATATGATGTCAATAACAATACCCTATAGATATGATATCAGTAGCAATACCCTATAGATATGATATCAGTAACAATACCCTATAGATATGATGCCAGTAACAATACCCTATAGATATAATGTCAGTAACAATACCCAATAGATATGATGCCAGTATCAATATCCTAAAGATATGATGTCAGTAACAATACCCTATAGATATGATGTCAGTAACAATACCCTATAGATATGATGCCAGTAACAATACCCTATAGATATGATGCCAGTAACAATACCCAATAGATATGATATCAGTAACAATACCCTATAGATATGATATCAGTAACAATACCCTATAGATATGATATCAGTAACAATACCCTATAGATATGATATCAGTAACAATACCTTATAGATATGATATCAGTAACAATACCCTATAGATATGATATCAGTAACAATACCCTATAGATATGATATCAGTAACAATACCCAATAGATATGATATCAGTAACAATACCCTATAGATATGATATCAGTAACAATACCCTATAGATATGATATCAGTAACAATACCCTATAGATATGATATCAGTAACAATACCCAATAGATATGATATCAGTAACAATACCCTATAGATATGATATCAGTAACAATACCCTATAGATATGATATCAGTAACAATACCCTATAGATATCATGCCAGTAAATACACAGTATTCTTCAATTGACATTTCAATTGATATTGCTTTATTTAAATACAGTATCCCTGTATAAAGCACATGGTCAATTTTATTGTTAATTTATATAGAAAATGAAAACTACTACTATGGACATTATGTTATTTATTGAATGTCAGAAATGTCAGCAATATACAGTTTGTCAGGTGAGCTCTGTCAGACAGAGACCTCAAGTCTTGTTATGTTGTTGAAATGGGAATCCATGTTGGCAGATTTGGACAGAATTTAGTTTGCAATGTCATCAAGCTACCTTTGTCAGCCACTATTATGCAGTAATGGGAAATTTTGGAAACATAGTTTAAACAGATATGTTTTATGAACTCTTTTATGGACATTGTGTTTTAATCAACAATTTTTTTTTTCTATTTCGGTTAATTTATGTAACTGATATATTTTGTACACCACCCACAGCTCTCTGAGCTTCCTGGGGTCTCTGAAGAAATTAACATTGCTTTAAGGGTACCATTAAAATGAACAGGATCGTGAATTGGTTTATTTGATTCGTAAATGATCACTTCTTGACACATGCACAGTTCTAAGACTTCCTCCACAGTGATTAATATATACAATGTCACTGTTCATGCTATTGAAGAAATTGTCACAGTGTAGCACTTTGTTAAAAAAAAAAAAAAAACTTTAAAGAAAGGGTTACAATTTCACGAGATCTTATCAATCTCTTATTTTGGCACCATTCCCTGATTGTTTGACATACTTTAAATGGTCCTTAAGTATTTCGTTCAAGTGCCAAGTTTGAAAGCTTATAGAATTTGGAAATCAATGAATGGAATGCTGGAACATACAGATATTGTGCAATTGATCGGCATGATACAAAGTCCGCAGAAGATTTCTGTCTGTGTAGCATATGGAACAATTCCATCTTTTTAGTTGATTTAATTACAACTCATTTTTAAACACCTTGAAACCATCATTGAATGTGTCAGATTGCAGCGTTGATATTGGATATTATGTTCTGAACATTCAATTTAAAAATGGCATCTGGTGAATGAAAAATTGGTATAATTTAAAACATATTTTATATTTTGTAGATTTGATTATAAAGATATCGGGATTCATGGTAATTAGGTATGCAGGAGTTTTAGTCCTGTCTTGTATTTCATTTTTTGAACATTAATTTAACCATTGTGCTCTTGTCTATTACTGAAAAGCAATTTATGCATACCCCTATATTCTGTAATGATTAAAAACTTAAAAAATTCAAGGCGTATTTATGGGAAAATTTATATGACGTCACAATGTCATGAAAATTTGAATGCTTTATGACATCACTACGTCATAAGAAAATGAATGCCTCATGGTGTCATAAGAATACAAATGTCATATGACATCACAGTGTCATAAAAATATGAATGCCTTATGACATTGTGCTATAAGAATACTTGATGACACCACAGTGTCGTAAAAATAGGAACGCCTAATGACATCATAGTGTCATAAGAATATGAATGTCTTATGACATCACGATGTTAGAGTAACTAAGGATACATGTTCATAGAAGCCATGGCTGCTACATAAGTTGGCTAACAATAACTGAAATTATTTCATAATTTGAAGTTACTTGAACAAGAACTTTCAAAACATTACATGTAAAATTCTTTGGCCCTTAACCAGAGGAAGTTTCTCTGAATTTTCAAGAATTTGTATTCCACATGTAGTGTCAACATGAACACTTAACTAACTGAAATTGTCACCAGAGTTTCCTCCAGAGACCTATATGATTTATATTTATACTGCCCACCCTGTCTCGAGTTTCTTTCAGAGACCTGTATGATTTATATTTAAACTGCCCACTCTGTCATAAGTTTTCTCGTGAGCTGTCCTGTCTTGAGTTTCCCCCAGAGGCCTGTATGATTCATTTTAGACTGCCCACCCTGTCTCGAGTTTCCTCATGAGACCTGTATGATGTATCTATAGATTGCCTGTCCTGTCCATTGTATTGGTATCTATGAATTACAGTATATAGGAATGAATTACAGTGTATGGGGATAAATTACAGTATATGGGAATGAATTACAGTGTGGGAATGAATTACAGTGTATGGGAATGAATTACAGTGTATGGGGATGAATTACAGTGTATGGATGAATTACAGTGTATGGGGATGAATTACAGTGTATGGGAATGAATTACAGTGTATGGGAATGAATCACAGTATATGGGAATGAATCACAGTGTATGGGGATGAATTACAGTGTATGGGAATCACAGTGTATGGGGATGAATTACAGTGTATGGGAATGAATTACAGTGTATGGGGATGAATTACAGTATATGGGGATGAATTACAGTGTATGGGAATGAATTACAGTGTCTGGGGATGAATTACAGTGTATGGGGATGAATTACAGTGTATGGATGAATTACAGTGTATGGGAATGAATTACAGTGTATGGGGATGAATTACAGTGTATGGGAATGAATTACAGTGTCTGGGGATGAATTACAGTGTCTGGGGATGAATTACAGTGTATGGGAATGAATTACAGTGTCTGGGGATGAATTATAGTGTCTGGGGATGAATTACAGTGTATGGGAATGAATTACAGTGTATGGGAATGAATTACAGTGTCTGGGGATGAATTACAGTGTCTGGGGATGAATTACAGTGTCTGGGGATGAATTACAGTGTATGGGAATGAATTATAGTGTATGGGGATGAATTACAGTGTATGGGAATGAATTACAGTGTATGGGGATGAATTACAGTGTATGGGGATGAATTACAGTGTCTGGGGATGAATTACAGTGTCTGGGAACTGTTGTACCTGGATGTGCCTGTACAGGTTCCTGCTTGGCCTATAATGATATATAAATTCTTTAAATTGCTGTATACCTTGGGTGTACCATGCACTCAGTGACACACAAATCTAGATACCTTTGAAAGTTCAGGAATTCTCACAATATTGATTTGATTAAAAACTAACAACAAGGATTAAAATCTTAAAAGTTATGTGGAATGTAATTGAAGGACTGATTCGAAATCAGTGATAGACTCCTTGAAAAGAGATAATAATTATGTCAAACATGTGTACGAATAGCAAATAATATAAATATAAGACTGGATCCAACACCTTAAAGTCTAATTTGCGGCAGATTTTCTAGGATGGATACCTTAGGTATTCAATAGGTTCTTAGAATAACATATAGTTGAGAGGAAAACCCAACATCCAAGGAAATGCGAATTAGGCGGCCTTCATCAGAACCTTCCGATGAAGGCCGAAACCGATAAACCAAATAAAATTTCCATTTACATTCCCTTTGATGTTGGTTTTCTGTTTATTCCTCTCAACTATATGTACGAATAGTTAAACAGGACAAATAGATTTTAATGTAATACTTCATATGTAATGTAAACTCTACATGTGTATTGGAACATTTGATGAGTTCAGTGTAACATAGTGTGCTACCAGCACCACAGCATGTTTAACCTGTTTACAATCAACAAGTAGCCCTAAGGCCTGCCTCTGTCAGTGGTACACAGCAGTAGATACTAATAACCAACATAGCGGAGATTTATGTGATAAATATTAATAGGCAATAATGTGAATGCATGACACAGTCTGGCGTGTGTAGGTATGATGGAATCTGTCTCACTGAGAATGTGGGGAAGAAAATTATTTCCTCCACAGGGTTCTTTGTGTGTGTGTTGATTTACCTGCATATATGTATTACTTAATGTAAATTTTGAAGAAAAAAAATATTCCTTACAGTTTATATTGCAGTGAATCTCTTATAATTTATTACTCATATTCCTCGGTCTAATTGATCAGTAATATTGTAATTTTTGTGAATGTTTGTTTGTTCAGTATAGTACTATGCATATGCTATTGAAAAATCATTCACCAAATCCTTATTTTAGTGTTGAGTAAACCTTGATCTTATTTAAATTCATCTGACCATGAAATTTTGGTGGATAATCAACAGTATAGAACCCATATTAGTTTTAGCTCTTGTTGAGCTTTGCATTATAATAATGACTTTATAACAATTCAAGGGTCATTTACAAACAAATTTTTTGTTGAAAGTCTGAATTGCAATTGGTCTGTAGAAGTAATGGGATAAGCAGATTTTCTGGTAGACATTTTAGAGTAGTTTCAACATTTGGAGGCAAGGAGAATATTTAATTATATACTGTGACCTTCCTCTGTCGGTCTCTGACCGCTTCCTATGATCTGATTACGGTGTTAACCTATCAAGTGTTTCAGGAATGTTTGGGGCAGCTGCTTGCCATATCTCACTCATCACAGATTACATAAATCTGATTCCGCCCTAACCTCAGAGGTGTCAAGTCCTGCTTGCTGTCTTATCAAAACCACTCGTGGCAAATTATGGACTGTCAAAAGCAGCCAGCTATGCACTTTATTGGGTGTTTTACATGACCTTTATCTCACTCATCACACTCCAAGGTGTCTATATGTTTTGTATTTTTAAATAATTTTGATCATGTGATATGGCATCATAAGAATTTTTACACTGAGTTGGAACTAGTTTTGATAGAGCATTTGAAGTCTTTGGTAGAAGTTTTTATTTGCGGACACTTGATACAAACAAATAAATGGATGCCAGGGTTGATATATATATTTTGTTTGATTTGATTGTAATGATTACAAATATAAAATTCCTTAAAGATAAGGGGCTTGTAAATTTGCTTTGATGTTTGAAAGTTGAAATATACCATATTACTCTTTCAAATGTAAATCTGTAAAAAAAAAAAAAAAAAAAAAAAAAAATTACTTCACTCGTTTTGGATTTAATTGAGAAATCATGGGAATATGGTATACTGAATTCATTTTACTTAAAACACCAATGAAATTTTGATTTTCATCACTTTTGAAGAAATTCGGTTCCTTTGAAAATATCTTTTGTGTACCCTCTCCTGACTCCGTACTAAAGATTTAAATAGGGATAAGTAGGCATGGGTAGGAAAATTCTCTTGTTTATTCCCATGAGTCTGCAATGCAGATACTCACATTGTGGAATAAAATCAAGTAAAAAGAAGAAAGCAAAAGCAAACAAAAAAAGAAAAGAAAAAACAGATCATGATAAGAAAAAGACAGTTGAATCAGCAGATTGAAAAGATCACCAAACATCTCTTTGATTTGATAGACTCATTGAAAATATGAATTGAGGAAAACTTATTTTATAAGGAGAGTAAAATGCAATTTAATCCCTGAAAATTTGGGAGTTAATGGAAAATTTGTTGATTTTAGAAAAACTATTTGAATTTGATTTCTCGAGAGAAGACTATGTAAATCATTACTAATTTCCCTGAAAGTTTAGAATGTTTTGTACTATGGAGTTTAAATGTAGTATTTAATGTGTTTGTCGTCTTGTAATGGGTCTAATACATAATTCATGGATGGAGGGTCCATATTGATAAAAGTGTGTCTAGACGGCCCAGAAGACCAGGTGCCAGATATCAGACATTCCTTTCCATTGAAAACAAGAATAAAAAATTGCACAAGGGTGGTATGTTTACATTCACAACATACTTAGCGCTCAGTGAGGCATGCCCGTACAAAAATTGCCACGCTTTAGTGACTCTGGAGAACCATTATTTGATTAACCGTGGGATTCCATTCATACATACTATTAACATCAAAACGTGACAGTTATATAAAAAAGAAGGCTTAGATAGAACGTGTGCAAAAACCTTAACAAAAATTTAGGTTGATGGAAAAAAAGTCATACACTTTGTAATAAGTATGAACTTGTTGGAGAGCACTTCAGAAGAATTTTTAAAATTCATTTTCACTCTTGGTTTTCAATTCTTGGACATTAAGGGATTTATATGTTTAGGAATTAAGGAATTTTGAGATTAGCATTTCTCAGTGGAGAATCAAAGAGGTCGTAGAATGTGAAGTATTCACTTAATATCTTGTGATATTTGAGAGCATCAATTTGACGGCAGGGAATTATCACTCAGGAATGCAAATTGTGTATTCCCCCTAAACAACCATCACCAGATTTTTAAAAAAGGCATTGCCCGTGGAGTACTGTCCTCTTAAAAGGTGTTAAATTAGCAAAAGATTTTCTGGATGGTCCCAGGTACTTGAACGTCATCAACCTTGGTGCTTTCGTCCTTTTGAGGATTTGTGTCACGGATGTGGAAAAATATAATCTAATTAAAAAGTACCAACCACAGGATATAGTTTTTAAAGTCTAACAACACTTCACCTTTTTGTTTGGCGACTGACTCGGAAGCTGAGGCATTCGTGTTGCTCTGTGGGTGATACATCACACTGTTCAAAGATTAAAGAGAACTTGGACAGACAAGGACAATTTTTCAAATTCCTTGACACGTGTAGTTATCAACTTTGTTTTTTGTTAACTATTTCAATTATACAAAAACTGTGTCATTGATTTGTGTCAACAACCAGGGAAGTGGCTATGTCACTCAGCAGAAAGTTGGTGTCATGTGAATAAAAATAAAGTCCGGAAAAGATTTAATTGCATCACTTAATTGGATGGTCGTCTTCACCAGGATATATAGGAATTTTCCATTTCCCCAACAGTTTAATAAGAGATTCTGAGTGAAGTCAAGTGAAATGTAATTTTGTGACTGAGAGGAATTTTATTTTTATTCAAGGATTTGAGTTTGCAGACATGCATGTAGAAGGCAGGGAAGGTCTCTGTAACTCTCCAACATATGCCAACATGAACATGATTCAAGGTATATACAAATTATGTTCCATAAATTTTAAAAATCCACCATTTAATTAATATGATAAGTAACTGATTGATTTCACAAGTTGGAGTAAGGTTTTGGGATATATAAAGTGAAACTATTTTTTAGACAGACTTCATTTATTACAAGTGTGTTTACATGCCGTATAAATGGACGCAGATCCAAACTTTATCAAAATCATTTCACAGCATATGTTGCCCTGTAATTGTTTATTCAAATAAATCGGGATATGATTCAATTTTAATTATATAGTTTAATGATTCTAGCATTTCAGATTTACAGGACTGGTAGATAAATTTGTAAATAAATAAATGAAAATAAAACCAGTCATAAAAAAAATTAGCAATGCCATTGTTTAAATTCATAAATCTTTTTCTATTTTTTTTTTCTTCTGATAATTGATGACAGCATTGTTAATCATTTTTGGAGAGATGTATTTTACATAAATAGGTTATGTTATATTGGCTGATTGATAGTACAAACCACAAATATTTTGTCAAACAGAAGGGTCCAATTACTGTTGTAATTAATTAAAATGCATATTTAATGAAGGGAGTTATCATTTTAAGAAAGATTTATTGCAGACCATGTGACCAAAATTTTCTATTCCAAGTCTGTCATAAATTAAAAATGACTAAATTCTCTGGCAATTAGTTTTCCACACAGAAATTTAATTATTGCACACACCATGTTTACCATAAATCAATTTTCATAGTAAATATTTTACAAGAACTAGCAGATTTTAGTTTTGTTTTTTTTTAATTATTATTGGATACATGTGTCTATGTAATCAGAAAATATACTAACAACAGCAAAATTTGGAGGGATTTTTTTTTTTTTTTTTTGTATTGCCGGTAATTGAAAATGATACCCACAAGTTTAGATTGAAATGGAATTTATCCAGTTCCAGATAAACCAGAAAATAGTGAAAATAACACATGGCCCAAAACTTTTGTGTATCTTAAAAATAAATGGAATGTGTAAATACTATTGATAGAACTGTAAACAGGATGCCTGGGGCGCCATTCTTCTGGTTCTGATTTAATAATGTTGGGCCATTTACAAATATGCAGCCATTGAGTCCTTAGGCTGTTTTATACAGTGCCGATTTACTGAGGCTTTTAGCCAGGAAATACACTGCATTCCAGTGTGGAATAATTTTCTCGCTACACTGGTTCAGCTCAAAGCCTCAATGTTTGGTATTTTGGCAATCCCACAATGCACTTGTAGTGGAGAGAGAGAGGCCATATTATCAATGATTATTCAGTGTATAACTGGCATGAGAGCAGGGAAGAAGCCTTGGGATTTATCGAAATAATTGCAGCTAAAAAAAAAAAGCAACGATGTTAAGTAAGGAGCTATTAGACATGTTAAAGCTTTATTTGTGAAGGATATATCTAACTAGTGTTTAATAATGTTGTGAAAGTCTAAGTGAGGTGATTAGGTTGTGTTATCAGGGGAAATATTCCCCTACCTGTGTATTTACTCAGTGGAGGCCTCTGTTTACTAAAGCAGAATAGACAACAAAATACTGTCAGGAATGTCGACAATTTCACCTACAGAGAGTTAGTCATAGCCTTGGCACTCACACTGCCATTTCTCTTCCCCTTGTGATTATGAAAAAAGATGTGGATATTTGAATGGAAATAATATATCACTCTTTTGATTTTACGTATGTCTTTGTTCTGTTGTGTGTGTTAAGCCTGGGAGACATGTTCAGTATAAAGACTGGCATTCAGATTGTTGACTTGAGAAGCAAGGAATAGCATTATAAATTGTGTTTTGTTTTTTGACAGATCTTATGAATGGACAATATTCAAGTGATGAATATTTAGTCAACGTGACAGACCCAGAAGGTGTAACCATGTCCCAACAGCAGTACCGGGAACCCCCACCATATCCTGGGCATTCCAGACAACTACAAAATACACCAGGTATACTGACATCATTATTCAACTGCCATTTACATTCAGGGCCAAAGCAGCTCTTTATTTTGGCTTGAGGAACCCCACCTCTTCACAAAAACATTAAAGTAGAATGGAAAAAAATTTGAGCTCACTTAAAAAAAAAAAAAAATCACACTATTTTAAAAGAAAAAATCAATGAATTTGAAGTGTGTGTATGAGGTGATTCATGTTTTGTCTTGAATGAGTTATTTCATTGCTATTGTTTTCCTTTACAGGGTTAAGACAAAGCTTCTCAGGGAGTGAGACTAGCACTGATGTGTCAGTGTCCTCTACAGAGAACTTGTCTACCTCTGTGCGACAAGAGCCACAGGGGGAGGAGAACCAGTCTTCCACTGGTTACCCATCCTCCCATTTAGACTATAGTAGCAGCGATGCTAGCTACAGTATACTAGCACGTCTGGGTATGCCCACCACAGCTCTGGAAATGAAAACATCAACAGTCTCACAGCCATATTACCAAATGGCAGGACACTGCATTCCACATCCAACGGATAAATTTGGATATTTAAACAATCCATGTTGTGGATCTTCTTTTTCGTGGCATCCACCCCAAGTATCAAATTCATGTGTGTCCATGACAAAAACAACAGATGTGATTTCAACAAGTGGACAGCCGTGGCAGTTGCAGCCCTCATATTTTACACAGCTACCCCCACCTCCTGAATATCCGGGATTTAGTGTGGAAAAACCTGAACAATTACGAAGGTCATATGAGACGATGGATCGAGTTGATCCAGCAGAGATGTCTGCCTGTAAGTCCCAACCTGACCTTACGCGTTACTGGGAGACTCACAGCAAAATGATGGAACAAGAAACTCTACAGAGGGAGGATCAAAGGTTTGTGTTCATATTTGTGGTGGATCTTTCCAATTTATATGTTTACTAAATGCTTCATAGAAAACATGAGTATAGAAACATTGTGTGCATAGTTGTAAAATTCATAAATTCAGTAAAATTTTCTTCATCAGTTAGACATGAATTGAGCTGGTTGAAAATTGAAAAATTATGTGAACATTTTTTATCTCTTTTTTTTCAGTACTCCAACCTCGTCAATTCGATATGAAGAGGTGGACCCCCTAACTGCTCGTGCTAATAAAATAATTGACATGTTGACAGAAGAAAACAGAAAACTTCGAGATGAACTTAATGTGTACAATAGGAAAGTCTCAAGACTTCAAAAGTTTGAATTTGAAATTCAGAAGGTGCATGAGGCTTATGAATCTCTAGTGAAATCCTCACAGAAAAGAGAAAAGTTGGAATCCATTATGAAGAAGAAGCTAAAGGAAGAATTAAGAAAACTCCAAGCCACCAACAAACAGCTACAAGGTGAGACTTCTTTTTCTTTTTTTAATTTTTACAGGGCAAGACTTAGTCTCTCACGTGTACACTGCATATGACAACCTCCTTGAACTGCTATGGCAGATGTCCAAATTATTTAAAATGTAAATACCACATGAAACATGCATGAACAATGCAAAATGAATTTAAACTCCAATTATAGTGTTTGTTAGCTACCCAGTTGTCTTGTATATAAATTGATAATTTTCTTGATATGAGGAACATATTTTTAGTATGAGACTTATCTATAAACTTCAGATAAGGAGCATGAAGTATTTACAGTTGATATGGCTTGTTGTCAACTCTGGGCATAATTTCACACATTGTGTACTATGGGGATTAAAAATCTTTTGTTAGGCAGGCTGTTAGCATGAGATTATCAGCACCAGAAATCTCTCCTAGTAAACTCCTTGGTCTTTTGGCTGGCACCCAATCTTTTGTATTGGTGTGAAATTTTATCTGCCTTTACATAATGAAGGAAAATTCCTTTAGACTGTTTACAGTGGCAAGGACAATAGGGCAGAATATGATTCATAAATGTCTTTTGAATTCTGTATCATAGTTTTAAAAAATTTGTGGGGGATTTGTAATTTATGTAATGTTCATGAGCTGTTCTCTAAAAATATGGAAATGCATCGTAAAGAATGTCAATCTCAAAATATTAATTAGTTCCACTAAGAAATAAATGTTAAATAGTTGTTTTTGTCTTGTGAAATTATTTTTATTAGCATGTATATGCATAAATTTATTACAAACATGCCCTTAAGCATATAATTCCTACGCTGCACAATATAATCTAAAATTGACATTTACTGAAATAAAAAAATATCTGTTCATTACAGAACAAGTGGACAGATCAACCACGGAATGTGAGGAGGATGGAGAGCAGGTGTCCGATTTAGAGAGAAGTCGTAAATTTGCTGCTGTGGTTGCACAAAGTGAGTTATTTTCCTTTGCTCTGATATAAACCAAGAAACAATACTTAATATGCATATGTGAACAAAAAATTAATGTTAGAGAAATTAGGTGCATATACTGTGGAATTATTTAAATAAATGAGGACCAGTTCTGTAGACTGCCAAGATTTTATAGTTTCTTTGGGATGTAATATCATGAATTTAAATATTAAAACCTTTAAATATTGTCGGATATGTGTATATCTCAGTTCATGGTGCAGAGAATCTTCAATATCCAAGATGACTGAGCCCCAAAAGAATAATTCCAGGGGTGTTTTTGTTGATATGTTGATTAAAGTTTTTTTTTAATTATGTTGATTTTTTCTTTTACGATTGTTGATTGTTTTTGATTTTCAGACAAAGAGCTGATGTCCAGCAAGGAAACCCTGGAGTTAGAGGTGGCTTCACTCCGGACGTCACTACAAGAACAGCAGTCCAAGATGGACATCCTGGACAATGCACTGACCAATGCTCAGGGCAATGTTGTCCGACTAGAGGAAGAGGTATAAAAACAATCTGAAAGTAATACCGTAAAAGTAGAAATTTTAGCGAGGATTTAATTTTGGCATTATTAGCAAGGGTGTTGAAATATCTAAAATTGAATATTGCTAACAATTTATTCCATATCAGAGGTAAAAGTTGTCTTTCTTGGAATTATAAAGTTGCTAAAATTAGCTCTCTTTAAATGTACACCTATTTTTCTGGAAAAATTGTTAAATTTGTGTCCTCTAAAATTTCCACTTTAACGGTACAATAAATTCAGTTTTGTTGTCCTTCTCATTTGTTTTTTAGTTTTTTTTTTAATTGTTATCATGCCTTTTCCTTAAAGAGTTCATTCTTTATTACATTTCGTATTCTACTGTAACTAGCTAGAAAAAATTATGGAAGATAATTTCAAAGATTTCATAGTAAAGAAGGGATAAGAGTTACTCCCCTTGTTCATACAGTACACATACTCTCTTTCACTGCAGTGTTGTAAGAAGCAAGTACAGATGGAAAGATTAGAAAAACTACAGAAATCCTTCTCTTGTCTAAAGGCAGCATGTGAAAAACGTGAACAATTCGAAAAACAAATACGGACTCAGTTAGAGAAAGAGGTGACAAACCTCAAATCCCAGCAGAAGGACAGCGGCTCCATGTCACAATCAGACAGTGCAGCTTCTCAAGCAGAGGCCACTAATCTCCATTCATTACAAACTCTCATTAATGAGAAGAAATCCAAGATTCTAAAACTGGAAACAGAAGTGATTAAGTGGCAGCAGAAGTACCTGGAGGAGAGTGCCCTGAGGCAGTTCTCTGTCCATAATGGGCTCTCTACTGATCTATTGGATTCCGAAAATTTAACAGACGAGAAAATCGAAAAGTTGACCCAGCTTGAGGAGGTTGTGAATGCTCGACAGCAAGTGGAGGAACTAGAAGCAAAGTAAGGAGTCTGAGATATAAAACCTAAGTGAATTGTCTCCTTTTGACAATTAAAGATAAAAATAAATTGTGCAAGGTTTCACAGTCTTCATTGGTTTCTATATGCCTCCAACATTTATGTCCAAAAAATAATTCTCATTTGGTTAATCAATACGAAGGAAATAGCACATTGAAAAAAAAAATATTATTTTCAATTTTGATTATTTTACAGGCTCAAAAGTTTGCAAACTGAATTAGCAGAAAAGAATGCTATGATTCGGGTGTTCCAGCGTTCAGGACCTATGACACGAAGCAGTAGTGTGCATACCCTCTCTGGGGCCTCATCTTCCCTACTCTCTCCCCGGCCGTACCACCACACAACGTGTTCACTGACCAGACAGGGAACGCTTCCCACTATACGTCATGTTAAAACAGGTCAGTAGGTCAACCTGACAGCAACGAGAAAGGGGTATAACTGGAGGGAAGAGCAAATTTAACGATAAGAGCAACTGCTATGTAAAAGGGAAAATAATTAATGTGAAGGGGTTTTGATAATAGATTTTATTGCATAGAAAGTCTTTCAAGAGGAAATCTTATTAAATTCATATACATCAGATTTGAGAGACTTTATTCAACTTTATTTTCTTAACAGGTAGCACAAGCACATTAGAAACTGGTGGGACTTTCTCGCTAGACGAAGATTTAGCATCACATATTCAGCATCTAACAACAGAGGTAGGCATTACATCTCTGTTCTGATGGCAATACACCTGTCAATTTGCATTTCATACAGTCTAATAATTTGTTTGGTTGGAGTTGTATTGTTTAACAGGTATATCTAAATTTTATTTTTCTTTGTGCAGAGCAAAGATTCCAACACCTCATCTGAAGGTGACTCAGCAAAAATATGGCAAGTGTGAGTACCTCCCTTCACAAAAAGCAATGGAAAAATGTGGTTACCTCCCTCCACAAAGCTCTTGACTGGATATGAGAAAACTAGAAGTTTTAATGTGGGCACCCGTGGATTTCACTGCAGGATGGAACAGTAGCAGACATTCTGCTTGTGGAATATTACTATGTCGTATGGCAATTTCATTTAGCCTTTTTTTTCCTTACTCTGTTTTTGATTTCGATGATGTAAGGGAAAACTAGATTATTGATAGCAAGTCTTTTTCTGGAACTTGCATTTTCTAATGAAAAAAAAAACCTTATGAAGATCTGATTTGAATGTTAATACAATGCATTATAACAATATGAGATACCCAAATAGCATATGGTAGAGAGAGAGCTTTGAATGTTAATACAATGCATTATAACAATATGAGATACCCAAATAGCATATGGTAGAGAGAGAGAGCTACACCTTTATTCACCTTTTGATTGCATATCAATTCATTTGTGTTCATTTCTTGCTCATGTGAAAAAATGTTGGCATTTGAGATTAAAAATTTCTTGTGCGAGGTATAAAATAGTGCAATATACCATCCATATAATGCAGGTGCTTTCTCATGTGAATTCTTTCATCTTTAACTGTAAAGTATTGTATCATATTGTAAGAGAAGTTATTAGATGTACTGTATATCATTGTTGTCATCGCTGATATTTGTTGTAATACTATCTGATATTTCATTGTAAAAAAATCATTTTGTTCAGAAAGTATATTTTGATCGGCATGTCAGACCACTGCCAAGCTTTATGTATTTAAGTGATATAATATTTGTTTCCTCAAAAGAAATGCTTGTGATCTAAAGTCTCTGATTCTCGTTATAAGAGAGTGAAAAATGTCAACTTTTATATGGTATGTGAACAGTTTACTTATCTCCATGACGATGTTACAGATTGTTGACGCACCAATGCAAAAATTCCAGTGTTTGTATCGATGAGGTTTTTGTGTGAGAATGTTTTTACAGTTAATTTATTGGGAATGTGAGCTTTCTGTTATATTTTATATATGTGTAAAGTATTTTTCCATCCATGTGCCAAGTTTTGATAAAATCAGCTGGTCTGTGATTTTGAAATGATGTAAAACTTGTAGATTTTTGATGATGATGATGATGTAATAAAATAATGAATGAAACACCTTGTCTTGACTCTGAATTTGGATAGTGACAGAGCATGTGTGCTGACTCATTAGTAAACCATTGCCCTGCAATTATGTTACCACTCCTACTGCAAGTACCACTCTATAGTTTAAGCTTATGGAAGGAGTTAATATTAAATTAAAACTACACTCTGGGTATGGAATATCAGATGCAAGTTCAATTAAAAATTTTTGAACCATCTTTGGGCCTCTGTCTCTCTCTCTCTCTCTCTCGTCTGTGATTGTTATTATCAAGATACCACACTAAGAAAAACAGAATACATCAATTCACGGAGCCACACTATAGACTAGCTATTGGTTTACAACTAGTGTGAAGCCCATTAAGAGAGACGTGTATTGAATCACCTACCTACTCGGGTTTTTTTTGCATCAATTGCATACCTTCAATTATCAGTAAAATCTCTTGGGACTTGAAACTTCATCAAAAGTCATCTCTTTAAACTAGTTATAGTCTCTCTAGATTTCAGTAAAAAAAATTGCCAATGCTAATAATTTATTGAATGTCATACACGTAGGCCTAAAGTTGCTAAGGAATTGGTCAGAGTTAAAATAGACTATAGAACTACAAAATCCATCCATTTCAAATCTATACAAATGACTGCGCATATAATGGGTTTAAAAAAGAAATGAAAATGAATTTTAAACTATCAACATTTTTCACCACGGAGAGCTCATGTCTCTTCTTTACCGGGCGCTGCAGTAGCTGAGTGGTGGAGCGTTCGCTCAGTGAGTTCGATTCCCGCTCAACCCCAAGACGTGAACATGGATAGTGATTAATCTTTCGTCGAACGCTCAGCAGTCTTTCAAATATAACCTTGAAAATGGAGGTCGCGATGGGCGTTTAAGAACCCTCACTGCTGTGTACAACGCTGAGCTCTAAGCATAGGTCTAAAATTGTGGTACCACAACTGAAGCTTGTGACAACTCGAGTCTCGACAGATTGTAATCCCATGAACCAAGAAAGATAACTCGAGAATAATTATATAAACTGCGAAACTGGATTGCTAGACAGCTTAGATGACATCAAAAGGACAATGAAATCTATGTTTCTGGTTTCATCCGCTTTTCCAGCGTACTTCTGTTTGAAAAAAAAATAAAAAAATTGAATTTAAGGTAGTTACTTTTTTATTTTCCAAACAGCAATGGGTAGGAAGATTCAGGTTTTTTCTCCTCGTGTTAAATTGTGTTTAAAAGTTGAAATAAGTTTTTAAAAATAATCAAGTAAATCTTGGATCTATTTGTAATGTCTGCCAACAATCCAAAACGGAGTTGACCGTATCACTGAAATTTCTACTGCGTTTTAAATGCATTAAAGATGTTAATTTCTCAGCTTTTCCACCATGTTGGGACGGGGATCCAGGGATTGAAGTTAGGGGTCGCAATTTTATGAATCAGAGGGTCTGGGGACCGCTTTAAGGCCCCAGTGGTCATCAACCTGGGCGGGGCCCATAGAGCTTTATAGATTTCATAGGGCTTGATATGGTTCCAAGGTAGACTTTTTAAACTATTCTCTCTCTCTCTCTAAATAAAAATAAGTTCTCCCAATAAAATTAACAATAAATCAAAATATCTTGTCATTTATTTTTCTTGACTGTAAATATGATTCTTCATGATTTTTCCCCCTTCTAAACAAGAGACCATGACTTACCTTAAAGAAGATGGGTGAACAAGGCAATAAAACTGCCTACAAGTGGGTTGTTCAAATCAAATACTTACAGAAAAACTAAAAACCTACACTTTCCAGTCTTCTAAAAGACGAAGCATTGACCTATTGACAATGGAAGGTGTAAAAATCCTGTACAAAATAATATCGTTTTGTAAAAATGTTCAAAGTCCCTTACATTGAAGACGGCATATTATGCATGGATATTGTAAGCAAGCTCGTCGAGTGGTCCATACCGCTGGATACAAAGGTGAACACTTTTGGTAACGGGTTCAATACCACCAATATCCCTTTCATTGTCATATACTTTTTGGTGGCTAATATATTCTATTTTGTCAACGATTTTTTCATATACATTATCCAAAATAAAAATGTAAAATATCAGTACATTCCAAGTAACAAAATATGATAGAAATATGTTTATCATAAGAATTTCGATGAATAGGCATTTTCCTTGCCTTATATTACTTCCGCCACAGGAACTAGTCCAATGTAGGCCCGACTATATTGCATATTTGTTACTTAATCCTTTCCAGTTGAAATTTGTATGTCAGATTTCTATGCGTTTTATAAATTCTCTTTCTATGTAGAACTTCCAAAAGAATTGCAATACTTCTGCAATCAGGAACGCTTTAAGTACTGTACAGTACAATAAGGTTTTGAGAGGGGGGTTGTTCTAAAGGTAATGTTTCGTGTTCAGCCTTTCATTAGAGTACAGTCCATATACGCCATACTCATCTTCTCCAGCCTGCGAGACCCTTGGCTAGCAAAAATATATCATTCTGTATATTTTGATTGATTGATCATGAATTAATTACCTAAGCCGATTAATCTTCAGTTACTCCCGCTGTTTTCATATTTCTTCCTTAAATTTGTATTTGTGAACATGGACACTGAACGTGCAGCACATGGCTTTGGGATAAAACGATAATGGAGCGAATCCATGATTTTTTGCTGGGTATTATCTTGAATTGGCATCAGAAAAAAAAATTGCATCATTCAATGAATCGTAAAATGTGATTTTGATCAGGTCTGTGGTGGCCTAGTTCTGCCACCACTTGTAGATTATTATGTTGACTTATCAAATGATTTTGTCCATTCACCAAATAAAAAACTAAGTTGAAACCGTAACATTGCCACTGACTTAACATGACCTAACAAGTCAGTATGATGATCTGACAAGTTCATATAATGATCTGACTACCCTGACCCTAGCAAAGATCATATGTTGACTTGTCAGATCTTTTTAGCGATTGTCGATTCTTTTTTTGTAAACTTGTCAAGCTAATTATATTGACTTTTCAGATTGTGATGTGGACTTAAAATCGTCAGATATTTTAAAAGAAATGCCACTAGCATATCAGAATTGAATGAGAAACAAGAGGCCCACAGGCCTTATCAATCACCTGAGTTTTAGTTAGAAGTATCACTTGTCCCAAGGGCTATGAAATCTAGAAAAAAAAATTCCTGTCCTCAATATTCAAGCTAAAATCTAAAATTTAGCAACATTATAAAACAAGATGTGTTCTTAAAACTTAAATTCCCCTCTCGATATTGCCTATAATGAAGAAAGAGTTGACATAATGCATGTAGCATTAACATGATTAATTTGGGCTCTTGGAGTCAAAAACCTGGGGTTGTAAAATTCTCAATCTTGGTACACCCTTTTCTGCTTTTTTCTACATATGCATTTAGTTTTCACACTGCATCAGCAAACTTTATGAAGTCTTTCAAATGATGAAGACAATATCATTATAATTTTGGCTCCACTCTAGAACCATTAAACACTTAACCCCCCCCCTAATGAAATTTACAACTTAGGTAAAAGACTGTCTACTCCTTCTAAATATCTATTTAGTTTCAATTTATTTTCAAGAGCATTAAATGTTTCAGACATATATATACTCTATATACCAAGTTTGGCCATGCCCTGGAGTAAGAACCTCCACCCCAGGGATCAAGAAATCTACAATTTCAGTAAAGGCCTTCCTGCTCTACATCACTCAGCATTTAGTTTTTATTAAAGATATGTGGTTGTAGAAAAGATTTTTTTTTACAAATTAGTCAATTTTTGGCAGATTTTACCCTGCCCCTAAGGCTCCAGGGGTGCAAGAATCCTGAAATTTACAATTTATGTCCCAAAGATACTTCATACCAAATTTGAAAAGAACTGGAATTGTAGATAAGTCACCCGAGTAATTCAGCTGGTGACCTAAAAATATCAATGAGGATTTTTTCTGGTAAGTCAACAATTTATCTGACAAGTGATGGTAAAAATATGCCACCATATAAGTCCTTTAGTAAAAAGCAGTCTGATTAAAATCAGATCTTTGATCTGCTTCAGTGATATTATGTCACTATGCACACAGATGAAACTGGCATAACCCCATACGTTATGTCTTCAGATCTTTGTTTAGCATTATAATACGTGTATTACCAAAGTGGATCAAAGATCTGATTTTAATCAGATGAGCTCCTGATGTTGGTTTGTGTTTATCTTGAGACAAAAAGTAAAACGCCGACGTAAATTCATTTTAACATTTAATTGCCATATATAGATGAACACATTAACAAACACAGATCAACAAATTTGTACCAATACAAAAACAATCCAAGCCAAGCACTTGTGGCCATTAGACATTTATTGCACCAACCATCACCTCTAGTCTGATGTCTGGAACAAGTTTTTCTCTCTTTTCTTTCCAGTTTCCAATCAGTATCAAGACTTTGGTTTACGAGAGAAAAAGCTAGCTAGCGATTTCATCCCAGACTTATCTATCTTACTGAGCTTCTTCTGGCCGGCTGTTAGCTTACTGGCCTGAAAATGAAAGTAGGCATCTGTAAATTACACAACAGAGAAAGTAGCAAATGACATAGTGAAAGTTGGTTTCAGAAACAAATGTTTTATTTTGGAAAATACATAAGTGTATAATTATGAAATGTATGCCAGTATGAAGTGTCACACTTCATATCCTCACATATTTTCAAAATTGAAATTTATTTCTTATATTTATATTCACTTTCTGTCTGCCAAATTTCTAACCATTAAAATGGACATACTACATTTATCAAGATTCATATCACCATTGTTTACAACTGCAAAGAATTCATCAGGAAATGGCTTTCATTACAAATTGTAAAGATAGCAAAAGCAAACACAATGAGAATGTAAATATATGTACAGTTAAAACTGTCTAATCCGACACCTGTGTATTCTGAGAATTCTGACCATTATTTTCATACTCATTTTCATTCTTCATTATTTTTATACTGTTTCTTCAGACAATTGTGTATTTCAACCAAAAAATTGTTTCCAAGTGCACATTAGATTAGACGGGTTTCAATGTATACGTTGACAGTAAGTATCTGTAAATAGCCTGATAAAGTAAGAAAATAGCTATAAGTAATAAAATAAACTAAGTAGATATCTATAAATCTCATAATACAATAAGTTCATGTTGATAAATGACATGACAAAATAAGTTGTTAAGGAAGTAGATATTTATAAATGACAAGATAAAGTAAGTAGATATCTATAAATGACAAAATACAATAAGTAGATATCTATAAATGACGTGAAAAAATAAGTAGGTTTCTATGAATGACATGATAAAGGAAGTAGATATCTGCAAATACATGTAGCCTGATAAAGGAAGTAGATATCTATAAATGACATAATAAAGAAAGCAGGCATATCTCTCAGACAAAAGTTACAATTGGAAGTATGAAAGTTATAGACAGTTTTGTTTACATAAAATACTTCTTCAATCTTAATGAATATCTGTTCCTTACCTAAATAAATATAAAACTTTAAGATTAGAAGTTCCTTACTTTAGCTGTTTTTTCCTCAGTCTTGCCATGACTGTAGTCCTCCATTGGAGTGATGTCATCCAGCTTTACTTTCTGAAAACATTATCATTGTCATTAGTTAAGAATTCTAAAAGTTTTCCCTAAAGTGATTTTAAACTGTTGTTCAGACAGATGTCATATTGTTGTTCAGACAGATGTCATATTGTTGTTCAGAAAGATGTCATATTGTTGTTCAGATGTCAGATTGTTGTTCAGACAGATGTCAGGATGTTGTTCAGACAGATGTCAGGCTGGTGTTCAGATAGATGTCATGTTGTTGTTCAGACAGATGTCAGGTTGTTCAGATAGATGTCAGATTGTTGTTCAGACATATGTCAGGCTGTTGTTCAGACAGATGTCAGGCTGGTGTTCAGATAGATGTCATGTTGTTGTTCAGACAGATGTAATGTTGTTGTTCAGATAGATGTCAGGCTGTTGTTCAGACAGATGTCAGGCTGTTGTTCAGATAGATGTCAGGCTGTTGTTCAGACAGATGTCAGGATGTTGTTTAGACAGATGTCAGACTGTTGTTCAGACAGATGTCAGGATGTTGTTTAGACAGATGACTTGGTTGTACAGTTTACTCTGTATCTTATGTTAGAGTGATTTTAAAATTGTTCAGACAGATGATATTCTGTATCTCACCTTAGATGGAGGTTCATTTTCTTTCTTTTCCACAACTACAGGAATTCTGCATAAAACAGCATTTCAATAATTACACCCCCAACACTAATTTACAAACTTTTTTCTAATAATTCTTTAGTAAATCAATATTTACAATTCCCTAGTCATTTACTTGCACATCTTCAGCAATTCAATATTTGTATTTTCTATAGTCATTTTATACTTGCTTCATATATTCTCTGAATTTTTCTTCAATTTCTGCAGGCAAATAGTCACAAACCATTCCAAAAGCATATCTAATGAAGTCTTCTAAAATTAAAAACTTCATTTAATAAAAAAAAGATGGACTTAACTAATTACATGCATATCAAAAGTCAAATCAAATGGAGATTTATATATATTTCTATTAAAAAGTCACTTTCATTCCACCAGATTTTGACATAGCCTCAAAAACAGAATAAATCTATGTCAAATACATGTACATGGATTATCTCCCTTCATACACACCATACAAGAATCGGAGCCTCCATAATTCAAACTTTCTGGCATAGCCATGCACCTGTGGACAGGAAAATCATTCTTACCTTGTGATGCTGTCACAGCACGTTTTGTTCTGATATACGTAGAACTTTGTGCTCCAGACACACATATCCCCCTCTCTGATAGTTTTTCTGCTAAACGCTCAGTCTACAAATTATGTACAATATGATCTATACCTTCTAAAATAGACAGCTGTTAACAAGATATATTCAGTGGAATACCTTGATGATTCTTTACCTTTGATTGTAACCATGACAACAATTTCTCTTCACTGTATCTATAGGCTTGTAAATCATCACTTCCTAGAAAAGTGTAAAAAATAAATTTAAAAAAAATCAAACAAAACAAAACAAATAACCTCCCCCCCCCCCATTTTCTTTATAGTATTTTGAAACAAAATTTAATTACAGACAAATGTAATACACTGGTTCACAGATAATATGTGTAGATAAATGATGTAGGGGCTGGAATAATTTAGTAGTGCAGACTATCATTTTCTAACAGTACACTTGCCTTTGATATCAGCTATATGATACAGCTCTGAAGTTCCTGAAGTGTTGACAAGTCTGTGGCATTCTGGGAAATCGGAGTCACACACAATTTGATCCAGGGTCATATACATTCCTCTCTGTGTAAGTACAACAATATATCAACAGTAAATCGACAAATTCTCAATTTATTATTATGATTGCTAAATCAGTCATCATAATGTACAAGATCTTATATAAAACCTGGTTTCTTACGATTTCTATTTTTTCTTTGTTTAGCCTTTATAGTATATTTAAGTCGCCCAATCTTGGGTCTATAGCTGATCAGTATTGAGAACTGCTAGTTTTTATAGCTGATTAGCATCAAGTGCTGCTTGTGTCTGTAGCTGATCAGTACTGAGCACTGTTTGTGTTTACAGTCAATCACTATTGAGCATTGCTTGTATTTACAGTACTGAGTACTGCTTGTTTAGCAGATCAGTGGTAATTTTACTGTAAGTGAGGTTGGACGACATGTAATGGTAATTTAATTCAGTTTATTTATTTACACGTGACATCATTCAATTTTTTCAACATTTAATAGTCTCCTTAAGTGATTTACACCAGTTTCTGTTTTCCTTCCATGCATTCTTACTAATAATGACAACGCAATGATAGTAAATAATAATAATACCTACTTCTTTCACCTTTAGAAGGTACGGGAGAAAAAGAAACAAGCAATCTACTGGGGTAGTAATGTAGAGACTGCCATCTGAAAAAGCACAAATTTAAGAGTACTCAGTCAATGAATAGTAAAAAAACAAAAAACAAAAACAAACCATGTTTGTAAAAAAAAAATTATTGTATATTTGTGAACACACTCTGTACATTTGCATTCTGAGAACAGTAGTATGAGGCACTACTTGCCTTTAACTTGTTTACAGATTCTTGTCTTTTACATCTCACTGTTAGGAATATTTCTACGAGGTCTATTGAAAAGGTAACATGAAATTTTGACCTTTAAATGAAATGTAACTCTGTCCAGACTGATGACCATTACAGGAAATGCAACTCTGTTCAGAAATGACTCTACCACTAATCACGACACATATGTGCTAAGTGAAACTCATCAAATCCGGATGACTTGCCAGTTGAATTGTGAAGACTTAACAAATATTTTTTGGCAAAACACTTTGAATTCTATGCACAATATTTTGTAAAACAGAATCCAAATTATCTAATCCAAAGATTTTTTTTTCTAGTACTGAGCTTGTCCAGATCAGACAAATTTCACACTACCAAGTATGTTTTGGATTCACTGACAGAATGCAGACTCACCTTGCTGCACCGAATTGTCAATCAACCAGGATCGGCAATCCTCTGAGAACACAGAGACTTCGAACACATCTTTGTCATTGTTGGCAAATAGAAACATGGCACCCTTTTCTGTTGAAGGGAAATGATTACAAAGTATTGGAAAATAATAAATATAATGATGATCAAACCAGAATGAAACAAAGAGCAATGATAGTCACTAAAGAATAAAACAGATAAAACAATGAAAGTCAAACCAGAATAACACAGATAAAACAACGACAGTCAAACCAGAATAAAACAATGACAGTTAAACCAGAATAACACAGATAAAACAATGACAGTCAAACCAAAATAACACAGATAAAACAATGACAGTTAAACCAGAACAAAACAGATATAACAATGACTATCAAACCAGAATTCCACAGATAAAACAATGACAGTTAAACCAGAATAAAACAGATAAAACAATGACAATCAAACCAGAATAACACAGATATAACAATGACAATCAAACCAGAATAACACTGATATAACAATGACAGTTAAACCAGAATAACACTGATATAACAATGACAATCAAACCAGAATAACACAGATAAAACAACGACAGTTAAACCAGAATAACACAGATATAACAATGACAGTTAAACCAGAATAACACAGATATAACAATGACAGTTAAACCAGAATAACACAGATAAAACAATGACAGTTAAACCAGAATAACACAGATATAACAATGACAATCCAACCAGAATAACACAGATATAACAATGACAGTTAAACCAGAATAACACAGATATAACAATGACAGTTAAACCAGAACAACACAGATAAAACAATGACAGTTAAACCAGAATAACACAGATATAACAATGACAATCCAACCAGAATAACACAGATATAACAATGACAGTTAAACCAGAATAACACAGATATAACAATGACAATCAAACCAGAATAAAACAGATATAACAATGACAGTCATACCAGAATAACACAGATATAACAATGACAATCCAACCAGAATAACACAGATATAACAATGACAGTCAAACCAGAATAACACCGATATAACAATGACAGTTAAACCAGAATAACACAGATATAACAATGACAGTTAAACCAGAATAACACAGATAAAACAACGACAGTCACAATGGAATAAAAATAGGCCTATGACAATCACATCAGAAATCAGAATCAATGTAAATAAATCAAATATTTGGGTTTGATTGAGAGAAATGACAGCTGGTTATACCTGTTCTGGGGTGTCGTAGTCTACAGAATGTTGTCCTGCTCTCATTATTGGGGTCAATACCTAGAGCTGTATCTGTAAATCAAAACAACAACTATAAACTGTGTGCTTACACATCCTACATTACGATTATAATTAGAGTCTAGATTTCAGCTTAGTTTTCATTATAGAAAGGAGTTTTCAGACAACTTTTAAAGTTTTCTCTCTAGAAGATCTTTTACAGATCCTGCCTTTATATTTTCATTTCTTATCCAGTATCTCCCCTTACAAAGAGATATGGTTCTCAATCTGACCAAACTTGAGTTTATTTTACATCGGAAAGATTTTACTAATTTTAGTTGAAATTGATTCTGAGGTGCCTAAAGATGATCACATCAGACAGACGCAATAACTAAGAGTTTCTGAAACTTACAACTGATATATCTGCACAATACTTAGAGTACATGTATAGATTTTTTTTTTAAATTCTTAAAGACCAAAATAGAAAATGTAATTATACACTGAGCTAAGTTCTTTGAATGGGTTTATTCCATACTTCAAATAACCCTTTCAAGCAAAAGCAATTCTTAAATACATTTGTACAGAGTCTTTTTAAGTTTTCAATGAAATCCAATTTTGTCAACAAGTTCAGCAAGACGTATAATGTATTCTTTATTTGCTATACTGGGATAGGAAGTTTCCAAATTAATATTCCATATATATAATAATTTCTTTAAAAATCCTAACTGCTGTTGATAAAAAAAAGAGAGCAGCGTATGCTCTACAAACTTTGTTTATCAATCTTCTGAAAACAAACTCTAAAATTACCAGATATTTATTATCTTGTAACAACGAACTCATCAGTGCATCCAACTCACAACAATGGATTTGCACTGTACAACTATTTGACTATTTAAAACATACAGTGGCCTATTTGTGGTGTTACTTAATATAGATGATCAACTAAATCTGATACTCTGTTCTTTCAGATGTCCTTCAATGTCTGGGGTTGTATTCACAATCTCAACCTTGTCATACTTTAAAGGATTCTGGAAGAACTTTTAATCTAGGACTGTAGTTTAAATTAGTAGACTAGATTCAACTTGAATGGGAAAAAGATTTATTATTCATTACTAGTTTAAAGCATTGAGAAATCCTGCACTGTGTTGAGTGGTAGTTACTTTTGTAGGACAATTCATAATATTGTAACTAGCATTATCATAACATGTTTACACGGACTGATTTTTTGTCAGTAATAAATTACAGTTGTATTATATTTCTTGATAAGCCCTATATGTCATAAAATAAATAACAGGAATAAAGGTTTAGGTTGTTTGTGTTATAGAGGATATGTAAACAATGGCTGCATGGGATTATTCCTGCACAATCAATTTCATCGAATATATAAAATATTCACACACACCCATAGTACAACAACTTCAACATTTATTCCCTAAATTACACAATATTAACATTACATTTGAATATTTTAGAATAAAAAAAAATATTTTATTCACTCTCTTCTACATTTAACCTCATTGTAACTGAAGTCCATTTGTCTTATCAAAAAGTGAGTGCCTTTGTACTCACTTTATCTGCAGTCCAACAGGATCATGTTTTGTTTGTTTCATGTCCCGACTAACATGTTTTGTTTGTTTTACATCCAGTTTATCAGGATGGTGTTTTGTTTGTTTTACATCCCGTTTATCAGGTTGTTTTACATTTGACTTACAATCTTTCACTTTTGAGACGTCACCAGCTGTAGTTGAAGAACCACGAATTGTAACCATGCAATGCATGGCACCCAGTGTCCTAGCAAAAAGAATTCTCGTGGTGACATCTGCCATGACATGGGACCTCAGTTTTTTAAGGTTTGATGTGAAAGACCGATTTCTAAATGAAAAATGTGAAGATAATGAACAATGATTAATCTCCTAAATCCTATAAAGAATACAAAATTGAGTAGAGAGCAAACTTCGATTAGTTTGAGGTGGGATCAGGTGCCTAGGAGGAATAAGCATCCCATTTTGAATGGTCAAATCCTTCATGAGCCCTCTATCTAGATCAGGTTAACAGAGTTATCCATAAACAATCAATATGCAGAGAATGGCCTAACAATTGGTATGAAATACATCACTCAGCATTTGACCCACTGATAGCTTGTATTTAGATTATAATAACATGCATAGGATTTGCATTATTTGAAACAAGACTGTTGAAACCCCATTAACATCAACTTATTTGTTAGTAGACTGCCTCAGTTAACAAATTCCTCATATACAGAACATGATCTCATGAATCAAATCAGTGGGAAACATAAACATTATATGCAGATTATAAGGACTATTACTACATAATTATGTCCGAGTTCTATCTTTAATAATAGAAGGAGTTATCAAGAAGCCTAGATTTTAATTTATCAGGAGGAAAGGTGGTGTTAAAAGTCAAACATTTTGATGCTGATTTTGGAAAAGTTCAGTGATTTTAAATTTACTTCAAGTTTTTTAAAATTCTTGAGAATCCACATTTGATTTACACCACTATGTACAGCATTATGTACATCAGAGAAGTTTCTCCCTAACCTCCATTTATATTTTTGTAAGGATTAAAGATAGGGGCTTTGTACAACATTACTGGATCCAGCAATGTATCTTTGTAAGGAATATAAGCAGCTTTGGAATCCTACAACTCAAATTCATTCATCCCATTGACTGGTATATTAAATGTGTTTGAAATGTGGTATTGAAGAATTTCATCCTTTGAGAAACACTGAATACAAGTTGGATTACCAAATATGGAATTAATGCCAAGTTCATAAAACATACAGTAGTAACAAAAGATACCCCACTTATCCCATTCTGCCAAACCCAAAGGGTTCCTTTGACCTTTTGACCCAAAAGTCGGTAGGGATCATTTTCGTCCCATGGGTAGTCTGTATGTGTGATATGGTGACTCCAGGTGAAAAGGATAAAACGCGAGAGTTCGGAAACCACTTTGCTACTTCAATGTCCAGTACAATTGACCTTTTGACCCCAAAATAAATAGGAATCACCTTTGTTCCATGGGTAGTCTGTATGTGTGATATGGTGAATCTAGGTGAAAAGGATAACATGTAAGACACTGGAAACCATTTTGCGGTTTCAATGTCCAGTACACTTTACGTTTGACCTTTCTGACCCTAAAATCGCAAGGGATCATCTTTGTCCCATGGGTAGTCCGTATGTGTGATATGGTGACTCTAGGTGAAAAAGACAATATGTATGAGCCCAGAAACCATTTTGCTATTTCAATGTCCAGTACTATTGGCCTTTTGATCCCAAAATCAATAGGGCTCATCTTCACCCCATGGGGAGTCTGTATGTTTTGTATGTTGACTCTAGGTGAAAAGGATAAACTTTAGAGCCCTGAAACCATTATGTCTACAGACGGACGGACAACCCGAATCCAGTATAACCCCCCACAACTTTGTTGCAGGGGGTATAACAATGAGCCTCACAAAGACAATGTTGCTACAAACTTTGTAAGCTGGAACCAGTCCTCATGTAGTCTGTCTAATTCTGTCATCACTTCTGGATTACTAAACACAGCAGAAGGATAGATGGTAAATATTTTAGTTCTAATGTGTCTAACACAAGATTTTAATATTCCTCCGATACATTTATCCATCCTGACAAGATGGCAATGTTTCCCCCCTTCATATTCGGTCCATTCTTTTGAAGTAGGAACTATCTTTATCTATTTTTAGGGCTTTGGTCTGATGAGGCCAGATCATGAGCAGAACTTGACCCCACATTCTCCAATGTCACAAAGACGCTAAAAATATCTGCAGCGTGAACACTGTTATATGACATCATCTTCATCTTGGATATGACCTTCTATCAAAGCAAGCACTATCTATACGATTAAGTATTAGCTGAATCTGGGTGTCTGAGTGAAAGAAACAGCCAATGAGAGAAACCATTGGATGGACAGGACATAGGATGGACAAATGATAGACAGATTCATTTAACACTACAATGGTATCTGTCCCACTGGCAACACAACAACAATCTACTGTAGTTCTTAAGTTTTAATTCATTTATAAATACAAAGATACATGTAAAAAGCCTTGGAGTTTTAGCTAAATTACATACACAAAATGTAGATTATCATTAATTACTGTTATATATATTATACATTTATGCATACGCTCTTTCTCGTCTTTCATCATTGTGCAAAGAATATAAATGAATAAAGAGATCACAGAATTTAGATTCAAACACTTCTTATATCCAAGTGAAATACAACAGGTAATTATTTAACCTTAGTTAATATTAGCACATCTTCTGAATGCATTAGATTTGTAAATTTTCAGACATATTTGAATATCATTACCCTTGTAAAGAAATGATCTAAATGATGTGATGTGCTTCATTTCAAAATAAATTAACCTTAACATTTCAACATATATCTTTAAAATTTACTACAAGTATAACATTTCAGAAGATATCACATGTTTGCGCCAGATACCCAATTATATACGGTCATCCGCGCTGAACCATACAGGGTCTGCCCTTTTCATTTGACGTCAGATGTTTTGACTGTAATGTTCAGATGACAGTCACGAACGCTATATATTTTTAATCTTAACAGTTAATGTTCCGAGGTCTTAAATCAATTTTTAAAGTCTTATCAAATTGAAGATATTATATTCTATATTTTTCATTCAATTCATAATCATAGCAGTTGTCTCTGGTGTGATGTACTTCCTCAATAGCAAAAAAGTTACACTTTTAATGACGGACTTACACCATGATAATGACGTATTCAAACACAACAGTGACGTATTTCCCGTTACGATACAATGAACATGGACAACACGATCTAAACTCTCCATCACTAATAAAAGCATTGCAAATTTCATGGACAAGAGCTCGCAGCATTAATCGTAAATACTCGGCCATTTTCGTGATCGACTTTGGAAAGGCCAAGCGTGGTTTGAAATACATGCAGTATAAATATATGGACCATACTTCGTAACGTAATAAAAGTGCTACACATACAACGAAACATTTGATGAAATTCAAATAGTATATCAACGAGTTATTCCACACTAGTATAATAAAATTATGTATATAAGTATATATATATCTTGGCATGCACCTCGATGTAGATAAAAAAAAAAGAAGTCAAAGTCGCCCCGTGACCAGCACCGTATTTGCATTAAATCGTTGCTCAAGTTGATGAGATTTTAAAAAAGTACATGAACTGAATTCCAGTCTTAATTTGTAATTAATCAGTAATTACTTGGCATCTACATGAACCACAACCACACATGTTGGCTTGTGTTTTAAAATTGGCTTCACTTGGACATCTTCATGATTATTAGTCACTGGATTCGAATCTGGATTTTTCACTGGTTTAATCAGAGTTTCAAGTTCGTGACTAGAATTAATCCCTTCATCCTCATCCGACCAATGAACGTGATGTTCTGGGTGATCGGGAAGCTGTGGTACCTCTAAACAATGCCCCGATTGTTTTGATTGGTAGATTTTCGCGGCACTTTCATTGTCGTTTGGGTGATTCTCCTGCTCTGTTGCTAATCTGGTTTTACAAGCCTCACACGGTCCCAAACAAAACATGGAGTTCTTGCTGTGTTCACATGCGCTCAGTGGAGGCAGGTCCATCGTCTTAGTCATGACTAGGAAAGACACCGATTTTGTACAGCAAACTCTTCATGAAAAATTGAATTTTCCTTTCCCTTTTCCCCCACAAACCATTCGACAAATATGTCAATAACATGAATACTCAATGTCAGCTAAAATTCACTTTAAAAAAATTTCACAAAATGATACTCAAATACGATCTCGCGTCCGATCACGGCAAACACTGATTTCTCTCTGCGGAGCGACTTGTTTACTAATGTCAAAACAGCCCTGCTGGAACTCCTCCAAGGGCATGGCAACTCCGCCATTCTTTTTCGTTTCCCCTTATCAAATGTCCGACCCTGTCTTTTCCTTTAGTCAACAAGCCATATCTCCTAACAGTCATATCTTTACCCGTTCGCCAATACAAAAGACGGGAGCGGCCAGTTTACGTTTAGTGTGGCAAAGGACAGACGTGCTTTTAAATTCAAACCAAAGCCCCATTGTTTATTGTATAATATTAATTACAACTATATCGTTCAATCTGGTTGAAAAAACGGGGGGACGAACTGCACTTTTCATACCAAATAATCGAAAAAGATAAAATTCCTTTCTGGAAGAACATAATATAAAATAAAATCGGTTAGTTAAAAAAAAAAAAATCCATAGAAATGTTTCAATAGAACTTTAAAATAAATATAACTATTGCTTATTGCTAATATCATATTATTACAAAACTTTTAACTCAAGTCTTAATAATTAATACACTTGAGTTAAAAAATAAATATACAGAACATTTTTATATATTAATCGCACAAAATTCATGGAAGGCTATTCTACCCACTCCACCACCCCCACCTTTTTTGTTTTTGTTTTGTTTGTTTTTGGGGGTTTTTTTTCGTTTGGCAAATTAAAAAAAGGAAAAGAAAACTAAAGTCAATCGTGCAATGGCTGCGCTCTTCTGATGCAAGAAAAGGTAAACACGAGAAACTCGACGAGGGAGGTTACAGAATATAACGAACTCTATATCTCGATTCAGTTTACAAAAGGGTATACACAAATGTCAATATTGACTTGATCGAACACATAGCATTTATGAATACCGACACAGTTTGATATATTTTTCAGAGTTTCCATCCGTAGGACCTAAACTTGGATTCGGGTCTGCCTGTATAGGCTATGAAAGTAGACCGTCCGATTCAGTGTCTCTAGTTACCATTGACCAAAAGTGCACGTTTAATTCGAACGGTCACACTTGCATAATCACATCAAAGTTTTCACCAATCAATCATTTGCGGAATCTTATCAACATTATACAACCGTAAACAGAGACATAATATCATATCAAAAGTTTCAACAGATTGGGTCCAATCACCCACATACAATATCATACCATTGCCAATCGCAACATTAAAAATATATCAAAACTGGATTAGTGTATTTTTTTGGTAATGCAGTGTATGTGTACATACGATATAGAAGGATGCTTTATGTCAGGAATACAACGGTTGTACAATCTCAAATCGCATAAATCTTCTATTTGCCGAAATAACGACTTGCACATTACTTGAATATATTTTATAAACACCTTGCAGTATTATACTTTCTATAACGTACTTCCAGCTGTGGATCTAATGAGAGGTTTGGTTGGGTCTTTATTCTCAAACCACCGGGCGGAAAAGGTGCAAACTAGGGTCACCACCTCTTTTGAGATTTCCTAGATCCGTCCCTGTATTTCCGATAAGTTTACTTCAATAAAACATTAAATATCATGTAATCAATAATTTTTCAAATACTTGTCAATGATATGATTCTGTCTGGAAAAAAAAATAATTTTCGTACGTTCACTTTTGTTGTGCGCTATCGGAAAAATACAGAGACGTGAAATCTCATTTGTCCGTCCGTCATCCTTCCGCTACACAGGTGCTAAGACTGTTTTGCAGCCTGGATTCCTTGCACCTGCATACAAAGATTTCATTCATACCCGTCCCCCACCCCTGCTCCTCTCCCTACCCCTCTCGTTACAAAGACCTACGACTTAATTTTATGAAAATGCTTATAAAAATATCCCAATTAATGATTGATTGATTATATATTGTTTAACGTCCCGCTTGAGAATTTTTCACTCATATGCTCGGCGCTTATGGCCTTTGAGCAGGGAGGGATCTTTTACGTGCCACACCTGCTGTGACACGGGCCCTCGGTTTTTGCGGTCCGCCCCATTTAATCGCCTCTTACGACCAGCAAAAGGTACTGTGGACCTATTCCAACAACCCGTATCCCCACAGACTCACAATTAATGAAATGGGATACTCGAATATTAAAAACACATTTAAAGCCATAGTTTTCTATTCCAATTATGCAAGAGGGTTTACGTTATACCAAGGTGTTATAAAATGATCACTGAAAATTTCAATTTCATAAAAATATACCCCGATTGGGCGATAATGTCTCGCTTGGAATTCGCTTAAGTGATTGGGCACATTCTGTTTAACATCCTGAATCGCGCTACATATTAAGAATATGTATGAATTTTTTTTTCTGAAATAGGTTATTGTACATTTCAAATCTTGTAAATTCCTACTACAGCAATCAAAAGAACGCATGCGCTGGGACAATTAACCTTGGTACTCATTAATTAAATGACCACACGAGGATATCAACAGCATATCTCTTACAATTACGAAATCCTACTATGTTACAAACAGACAAAATATTACTTCAGAACCAATATGTTTCACATGCCCCACAGAAGTAAATATGACCTGCGCAGGACGATCCTAAAAAGAGTACGCGTTGTTCACCGGCTTAGGTTAATCTGGTAAGGGCGTCTTAGGTTAATCTGCCGGAGTTTTATAACATCTTCAGGTGTAATTTCATAAATACTGCAATAGGTCGCAATGATACAATTTATATAAGTAATTTATGCAACAGTGTTTGACTTGGAACTTGACCAGACACAATCCAGGTTTATCAATCGAATTTTAAACACGGATAAAAACAGCTATCTTAGTAATGTATTATTGTAAACAAGGGGCGGGTCAAGGATTTCTGTGTTATCATAAACCAAGGATCTCCAGCCAGGCACTTGGGCAATTACATAACGTATACTGGTCAATATCTCATGGACTGTCAAGTTTATATCTCAGACTACAGGGTCAATATATCAAGGACTATCGGGTCCATATTTAATGGAATGTCCAAGAACCTTGTCAACTGCTTCAAGTTAACAATGTTTGACTTACACGCCGAATGAGAAACCCAAGTTCTGCGATAAATTGTAACTTCAGATCTATAAAAAAAATTAATCGTTTAAAATTAAAAAGTTATTAAAAATTGTCAAGCAAATATCGATACAAAAATTGAAATATACAATTACATCCACTTGTCTGCTACACACACAGAGAGAGAGAGAGAGAGAGAGAGAGAGAGAGAGAGAGAGAGAGAGAGAGAGAGTATAAAATTGAATTAGATCGAAGTCGTCGATACATACGAAACATTAAAATGAAAGAAACACTCCTTCTAGTCGAAAGCTATGGATACAAAATATGTACGAAGAAAATCGTTTTCCAGATTCATCCTAATTTTATTTAAAACGTCATATTTCTTGGAAAATAAAACTGGAAAAAGTTCAGGTATCAACATAGAAACTGGACGAAAACTACAAGAAACTTCCTCTTGTACGAAACATTAACGAAAAAAAGTTTCATTTCTGAAAATGCATGAAGATATGAACTGCGACGCTTAAGTGCTTTAGTACTGCGTTTGTGAAGCGTTGCAGTTCATACCCTCATGTTTTAAAAAAAATGGTTGTTTGTTTTTTTTTACATTCACATTTTACTTTATTTCGGAATTCCCAGTCGTTATAATGGACGTGCTATATTTCTAAAGATTCACACATTCATGAGAAAATGACCATCGTTACTATTTGTAACGATACATTGGGAATATGCATGCAAGTTCTCAGAAAAACGGTGCGCATTATTCTTGTATTTTCCTTATTCCCATTTCAAATTATTATTCTAAGTATGCTAATATCTATATTTGTGCCTTAATGAGTATAGAAAGCTTCATTGACATTGTTATAATGATATGAAATGCGAACAGTAATCTTTTTAAATATATAATCTTCATTAGGATGTTCAGTCCTTCCACTGATACTTTGCATATTACATAGTAACACTTGTATGGAATTTTCAGATATAAATCCAGTCCACGCAAATCATTATGCGTGTACTCCTACGTGTCACTTGTGTATCTGAATGTAATTCTTTTTTCATAGCACTTTGAAATATAATTAAACTACAACAAGTAAAAATGAGTGAAAAAGTGTTCACCCCCAAACTACCATCATCCGCTATAAAGACTCCCTTTCTCTATGAGTGATGACACGGGGTAACGTGTCGCTCTCTGTCCAAAGTGGAGTATTGATTTACAACATCAACTGATGTCCATCAAACATGTCATATTCCTCATCAATAATCAAAAACAACTCAAAATCTGACAATAGCAATTTAATTTTGATTAAAATCATTCGATTCATACCAACAATCATTTATCTTCTTCCGTAGAATATTATAAATAATTCACAATTGCAACAAGTGCAGCCACTCTTACATTTGTTCTTCACTGACGCATCTTCCGTTACTAGAACTCATTACATTATGCCGTTCAATCATTCTCCTCGTAAACATGCGTAGAAATTGCAAAATAAATTGAACAAAATGCTTTCAGAAATAAATTAGTACCACGTTTGAGTAAATGACTAAATGTAAGTATTGCATTCTGGTCCTCTTCCTCCAGAGTCGAGTTCCTTGCAGTTGCTGTCAAACTGTCCGAGTTTGTGACACTTCGTCGTCCAGTAGTGCACTGGTTTCTGCTAGATTAATCCGGTTCACGAATAGTCTGCCTCATTCTCCATAGACAATTATTGTGCATGCATGGCTTTTCCGTGGTGCAGTTTTCTTCAGTATGGGTTTTGGATGCTTTGAACACAGAAATGGCAATGAACAGTCCCTTTCTTCCGAATCCTCAGAAACGTCCGGAATATGAAATTCAAGAGATGGCGCTTCGGCAAAATGCACGTGATGCTGGTCAACTTCCCTTTTCTCGGACTGCCTCGACGGAGACTTGGATCGCTGTTTAGGTGGAAACGTTGCGTTTTTGTCCAGCGAATTGCAACGATATAAAGTGTCAACTTCAAAGATGGATTTCTTATTTTCGTCACATGAAATTAACGTTTCCATGGACTCCATCTTGAAAATTTTACCCACTAACGATCTTTTCTCTTCCAGTTCTTAAAAAATATGAAGTCACTCTTTGCTGCTTCAATCGTTTTTCTATCGCTGTACAAGATAACAATTAACAGGTATCTTTCGTCTTTAGTGTATCAATCACGAAAATTTTCAGAAAGTTCAAAGCGTTGCGAACTTTTATCTACTTTTCAAGAATTATTCGTGAGAACAGAATAATACGTATTCCACATCAGAAATGTTATCGTCCTTCTGTTTCGGTGCCTTGCTTATATTTGTAACGAATCTCCAAAGATCTGTGTTGTTATATATCCCTATCTTGCCAATTATTTAATACCCGGGCTCCGCTGCCAATTTGGAACCCGTCCAAGAGATTTTTTTCTGCAATAGAATTTCATTTGTTTGGGAATTTAAAAAACAAGATATCATAATAGCGGTTATCAAAGGATGATCGACTTTTTTTAAACGGGTCAATCCAATAATTCGTGTTTACAATAAATTTTGGACGGCAATCAAATTCTTAATGAAATTTTATACGCATTCCCATGGCACAGAATGATGCAAGATTTGCAGAGAGTTTCGCGTTTGTTTACAAGTTTGAATACCAAAATATGCCCTTGTTTCGTAAATGTTTTAATACTACGCTATTTGTTTCAGAATATGTGTCGCTAGAAAACCTTGATACAAATATCTGTCACACATTAAAACAAAAGCACGTACGAGATATCTTTCCATACAGTTCAACACAAACACACCTTATTTTTGTAAATCAACGTATTGTGTACCTGTAAGTCTGCTTTAGTCAAGTCTCAAATTTTACTGTCAGTATAGGGTCGCATAAAATATATATAAACATTCTAATTGACTACTAGCTTTCAGACTTTATTTTAGCTGAATCCTAAAACGTATTTGGCTGAAAAATTGACGTCTCTTGAAAACCAAACGCGCAGTTTTAGAAATGGCTGATTTGTTTATTTTTCTGTCCATATATCATATTAAGAGCGAAACTTGCAACCTGAACTTCAGCATTAACGGTCGTTTTGTGGGACGTCACAGAGCACGCGCTTTATCTTGTCACTTATAAAACTGTGCCGCTGTAAATGTAATTACGGAAATTGAACATCATTACAGGTACTCAGCATTAAGATTTTCACCAGTATGTTCAGTTAAGGAACATTCCTATCAGTAGCAGTCTTGTTTTAGCTCATCTCGCCATATTCATATCAAAGTAAAACCAACATATCTCGTCATAGTAAGATTCACAATCCGCCCGGTTCTTCATATTAAGAGTTAAAACCAAATTTATAACAAACTCAGACGTTTTCAAACATTGTTTGTCGAGCTCGTACGTTCTCAGGTGAACTTTGAGGCTGGTAATTCACTGACAGGTGCACGTAAGTGACAGATAATTCACTAGTTAGGTGCACTTAGAAAATGTCAATTCACTATCAGGTGAACTTAGAGACTGACAATTCACTATTAGGTGCACTTAGAGAATGACAATTCACTATTAGGTGCACTTAGAGAATGACAATTCACTATCAGTTGCATTTAAGAGATTGACACTGGTAATTCACTATCAAGTGACTTACAGACTGACAATTCATTATCAGGTACATTTAGAGATTGACAATTCATTACTAGGTACAGTTAGATGGCTCACAATACACTATCAGGTGCACTTTGAGGTTAATTTGAATGTACATTATACATATCCATGTGGAAAACTGTACGCTGTGTTTCAATTTTTCCAATCTATAAAATGTCACGTGACAATCTCAGAAAACTTCAAAAACATTCTTAATTTGTCCCCTTGGAAGCGGGAATGACCTTAAATTAATGAAGAACTCAAACCTCAGTAGTTCTTAAGAATATTTAAAAGAATTTTCCTGTCTATTCCACTATAAAATTTCAAATACTCTTGTGACCCCATTGGTCATAGTATACACCCTTACTGTGGCCCCCTAGGCCATGATGTCAGGCGTGTACAAATTTGAATGTATATAACATGAGGATACTTGTATGTGTACCCTTATGATTCTTGAAAAAAAAAAGTTAAAATGAATATCCTTAGTATATTTTACCCTTTGGTGTATTGCATTCTCTCAATGGCTCTAGGGATTACTATTTATAAAAATGTCATCACCATTACCTAAGAAAAACTATAACTTTCCTGGTTCAGTTTTTCTAAAAAAAAAAATTTTTTAAACACCATTTTTTTTATAAATTTTTAAACACCTCATACAATTTTCACTACTGCTTCATAAATTCCCCCTTGGAGGGAGATATTCTCCTTCATTTTTTTTCTAAAATAAAACCCTGTCAGTCAAATTGCTTTGTGTCAAGATTGGACAAATTGACCCAACGGTTCTGAAAAACTGAAAATATAGAAACATAAGATACATGACAAATTCTGACTTGAAAACCCCATGTAGGACTTTCAGCTCAGGTGAGCTAAGATCCCATTCATAGTTTTTTAAATATAGTTATACATCTTTCATTTACTAACAATTTTATGAAGTTAATGCTTACATGCTTATCCTTGAAAACATTTGAATCAATCTTTAAAAATAAGATTAAACCCACATGAAGAGATAAAAATGTTTTTAGTATTCCTTTAATGGCAGGTCTTTCAGTGCTCCTGTTATTAATGGCAAACTCTCAAATGGAACATAAATACTTCTAAATCTCCTATTCAACAGCAACTCCCCAAAAAATATCTTTAAAACAAACACTTAAATGTATCCATTACCCTGATTTTGGTACTATCTGTACATAGGAATTTAAGTGACCTACTTTCAGTGCTCTACATTTTTTTTCTATTTAATGTCTTCATTTCACCTCTTCAATCTAAATTCTTTACATTCACCAAACTTTTCAATCTCAGTCTATATTTATGTCCTACACATACCTACTATACAGACAATCCTGAGAATACTGAAGAAAATGTACCTTACATGAGGCAAGCTTCATTCACTTTGTCTAATGCACTAGTATTACAATATTTTTCCAATTCAGTATGAAGAAGCATATCATCTAGACATGAAACAAAATAACATGACAGAATTCCAAAAGTCTGGAAGAGAGGGTTTGAACAAGAACATGAAAATAACAGGAATATGCATTACACTTCGAGGTAAAGCCCATTACTGATAGACAAACGCAATCAGTTCAGAGAGATAAGGGGAGGGAAGGGGGGGGGGGGGGGGGGGGGGGGGGAGAAAGAGAGCATCATTAATACATCACCACAGTCAGAAGAGGGGAAGGAGTGGGGAGAGAGGGCCGTCACTGACACACTAACAAGGTCTGTTTGGAGAGGGAGGGTTGAAGCATCAATGACAAACCATTCAGTCAGATTCGAGGGGGGGGGGGGGGGGGGCAGTTGATGCCTCTCACTGACACACCAATATGGTCAGTTTCGAGAGGTGGGGGAGAGGGAAGCATCTTACTAACACATCAACAAACACACCAACATGGTAAGTATGGAGTGGAGATCTGGGAGGTGGGATGTTCATGGTGTACATGTATATGCCCTCTTTTGAAGTTCTAGTTTATTGATGAAATCAGGGCTTGCAATTTAACATTGGTCACATGCAAAACACACGTTTATGGTAAAATAGCCAGTTTCTAGCCCTGCTTGTTTGGACTTCATCTACTGTCATTGGATCTACTAATTCACAAACAATGACAATCACTTCTGAATAAAAAAATGTTTATTTAAAAAAAAATGTCATAACAACCTAAAATTCTCATTTCTGGCTTGTCTTTCTTAAAAAAAGGGGGGGTTAATAAGGAACAAAAACACAAATGTCAATCTAAGTACATATTTATAAACTCAATGTAATGGCACCAATCCAGGTTCAATGTTTATCTTAAGTATCAAACTATAAATTAATTCCAAATTCTTATAATCTTACCCATATTTGTATGTTAAGTAGATCTAACAATAACGAATGTGGAATTACATCCTTGTTAAAGGGACACATCGCATGTTTCCAAAGTATACAAAATGATGCGCATTTTGTCTTCCTTATGCATATAGTAATTAATTCTAATAGTTAGTTCGCCAAAATATTGTTATAATTAGTCACAATACAGATTTAAAGAACAACATTTAAGGCCACTGGTTTCTTCCGCCCCTGGATATGTCCAGCTATATCCTATTGTGTCTTGTTCCACCCAATCATCAACATTTACACCATCAACTAGTGGTTTTTATTATTTAATGTGTCTTGTTCCACTCAATCATCAACATTTATACCATCAACTAGTGGTTTTTATTATTTATTGTGTCTTGTTCTGTCCATCATCAGCATTTATGCCACAGATTGGCAGTTCTTCTTCTTCAGATATTGAAAACTCAGTTACACTACTAATTTGTCATATTTGTAGGAATGACAGAATATTTTGGGGGTGTTTCTACAGAAAATCAAGCAATTTAAAAATTGATTTTCCAATTTTTTTTTTTCAAAAAGATATTTTTATATCATTACTGAACAGTATCAGGGGACTATAATATGTAGAATTCATTACATATTTCCAGGTTTACAATCTTGCTTGCAGAAAAAATATGATGTTGGTTTTTTTCCAGCTTATACAGTGCTGCAGTTACTTATGTTTGAAAGAAGACAATATTTCAATTCAAAATTTCATATGGAATAATAATAACAGGTAATTTAAAATTCTGTATTCACTTTTGTACAACTGTAATATAATAAGGCATTGTAAACTAGAGGCTCAGGTGAGCTAAAAATGTTAGAGGAAAATTTTAATAATCAATTGTTTATTAGTCCACCTTTCAGTGTTATCAATTCATTAGTCAGCTTTGTAACATAGTTAGGATGTGTTGTATCACTTACATTGTTAGAGGGAGAAAGTAGATCTACAAGGCTTACAATCTTCCAAAAACTTATTCAAGATATAGGGCTCATGGTGGGTGTGACTGGTCAAAATGAAATGCTTACACCTCCTAGGCACCTGCCCACCTCTGATGTGTCCAGGGGTCCGTGTTTGCCCTACTCTTAATCTTGTATCCTTTATAGGAGTTTCGAAATTGATCACTGTTCATTATCTTCACTTTTTCATTTAAAAAAAAAAGCATGCAATATATTAAAAGCAACAATTTATTGATTATAATAGCCATGTAACTGGACAAAAACTACAACACTGATCCATATATGGCATACATAATATTGACACATAATATGGACAATTGAAATATCGCAAGGTTTGGTCTCTTTTAGAAATGTATATTAACTTTAAATTAAGAAAAAAAACAGAGTTTTGTTCCATTTATCAACAAATATTATCTGTGTCTTCTTCCAAAGCAATAAATGTGATTGGTGCAAATGTAAATACATCTTCGTGCATCAAGTATCTAAGATGTTATCTAGATGAACAGTTAACCTTTAAGAAAGTGAAATATGTAAAATAATTTCGTTGAATTTATATTACATTACGCATATTTGTCAATATCTTACTGATGACTCATGCAAGCATTTAGTACAGTCGTTAGTTGCTAGCCACTTGGATTATGCCAACAGTGTCCTATACGGATTGCCCAAATATACCATCAAAAGATTGCAATTATTACAAAATCATGCGGCCAAACTTGTGCCTCAAAAGTGCAAGTCGGCTGACAGTTCTACTGAGGCTTTAAAGCATTTACACTGGTTACCTGTTCATTTTCGGATTAAATTTAAAGTTGCATGTGTTGTTTTCAAATGTCTTAATGATAGCGAAAGCCCAGTATACTTATGAGAAATGCTTAGCATACAAACATCACCATATAACATTCGCTCCCTGAACAGTGTAACTAAAACACTAAATGTCCCTGCCGTCAATCGCAAGTTGCTTCAAGGTCACTTGGAATATCAGGAATGAACTACCAACAAACATCAGAACAATCAGTGGTTATAATATTTTCAAGCCCCAAGTTAAATCGTTTTATTATACCAGTGCTTTCAATGAACTTATTATTCTTTTATGGACACTTGCTATGTTGATAAGCAGTCAATTTTATTGCTTTAAATTTGTGTATTTGTAAGTTAGTTTTGCATGTACAGCACCATTGATTGCATGTTTGTTTGTATAATGTGCGCTTTTATAAATCTTAATAATAACAATCAATTCTAAATTTGAGTCTTAATGACAGGATCTAGGAGACTTCTAAAGGGAGATAGATGTCTTTTCAATGCTAAATTCCATGAGATGTCCAGCCAATCTGAAGACATCAAATGCTTGCATACAAATTTTAAGACACTAATTTATTTTTCAATTCTGATTGAAAATTAAGATGACAATGAAAGATTACATATTATAAAATGAGAAAAGACCATTTGAAATATTTGGGATTTTAAACAGAATGTTTAGTTAAAATAATAGATGTTGTACAGATTGGAGGGTTTGAATATTTTTTGCCAATAATATACCAGGCTCTAACTGGGACACTCTTGCATAGATATCAATAAATAGTGAATCTGGACCTTTAAGTCAATTTTTATACCCCTCACAGATATCAATATAAATAGTCAGACTAGACCTTCAATTAAATTTTCATACACCTCATATATATCAATAAATAGTCAGATTGGACCTTGATGTTAATATTTAATAGCATGAACAAGTTGTTCTCTACACCTCACTGAATTATAAATCCTGTTTCTTAATGTCATAGGTGCAATTTATAAGGACAGTCCACAATTAATAAACTAAATGATCAAAACAGTAATACTAGACTAGCATATTCTCTTTGAAATGAATCATGAAACTTCTGTTGTGAGACTATTTCATAATCAATAGCGAGCAAAGCAACAGCTCGTACTGTGAGTTCTAATGACAAGAGCAAGTGAAAAAGTCTAAGCTGAAGCTACACATTTGTCTAGAAAAATCATTTGTCACTCCCTCATCAAAAATGGCAGAGATATCTGCAGAGACACATCCTCAGATTACGAACGCATGTCGATTTTCTCAATTTCATCCTAGCTTATGGTCTCTTGCACAATGCAGAGCACCAAATTAGACCTAATGTATGATGAAATGTAATATCAAGATAAGTTGCATGATGTCATGGTTTACATTTTGACATCATAATACAACTGAAGCAGGAATGGATCTAAACTATAAGTTGAAGGGTGAATTTATTATATGCCCAAATGATGACTAAAATCAACCTTATATGCCACTTATACAAATGTACTACATATGACAAAAAAATTCGTTATTGTAAGATGCAATGAAAACATTTGACATCAAATGATTATAATCAATTTGATTAATTCTAGGCTTGCGAATGGATTTCAATGTATTACTATAATGGAGTTTAAAGATGTAGAAATAGTTACTATTATTATTATTTCGATAATCACTGATTTTTCTACTAAAAAGACCGAGAGATTTTTTATGATCTTTATTATCCAACATTGTGCAATTTTTTCAGTACACTGCAGTATACACTGTAATACATGTGTAAGACAATTGAACAGATGACGTACTATCACGAAATTTTTATACAGAAAGCTGATAGCTCCGTCAACATATTATCAACTCATCAAAAAATTGTTGATTTATATATGCATGTACATAAAACATTGTAAACAAACAAAGCGGTATGTCTGAAAGATAGCCTCAGTGAAAAGAAAGAACCAATTTGCACTGGTTATTATTCTTACTATTCAGGAAACATATCCACTGGTTGTTTTCCTTTTTGTTGACCTGTTGTGTGTCTTTTTCAAACAAATTCTCTGATTCATTGCTAACTTGTCGAGAAGATCGTCTCGGAGGCATTTCACGTGGCGGGAAAAGTACTCCACCAAAACAAACGATGTTGCCAACACGCTTTGAATGAGATGGCAACTTGCACGGTTTATATGAAAACGCATGAAGGACTTAGACGATAATAAATGATGGCGGCCCCCACGTTGTCTCTCTCTGCCATCCAAGGCTCCTTAAAATCTCAAATGCGAGCTAAACAGGAGAAGAAAAAGCCCAAGAAAATGGTTTTATGTAGTCCGTATGTAAACGCCAGGTGACTATTATTCCAGATTTAGTTGTGTCAATTTCGTATCATCACTTTAAAGTCTAAAATTGTGCATTATGAAAATATAGACGTTACATTATGATGTTGTATATTGCTTACTCAAATTCTACGAAGAAAAACAAACACTATCAGCAAAACAAGGCATACACTATGTGTAGATAAACTGAGACAATATTAGTACACAATTAAGAAGAATTTTTTACAAAATTTTCTGTTGTTTTACAAGTGTTATCAGTTCATTATATAAATAATGATTCAAATGTTTGTTTGTTTTACGTCCCGTCGAGAATTTTTCACTCATATTGAGACGTCACCAGCTGTAGGTGAAGTACGAGTACCACAAATTTAGACCTATGCTTAGCGCTCAGGGCCGTAGCAGTGAGGGTTCTTTAATGTGCCAACGCCTATCGTGACACAGGCCCTCCGTTTTTAAGGTCGAATCCGAAAGACCTGTGATTCTCACTTCTAAATGCCGAGTGTTTGGCGAAGGAGCTATCACTACCTATTTTTCGTCTTAGGTTTGACACGGCCATGCCACAAGCAGGGCTTGAACTCACGACCTCCCGGTTACAAAGCAAACGCTCTAACCACTGAGCTACCGCGACCGGTCAAGATTCAAATGTAAAAATCAACAAAATGCTCAAACCTGTATCAGTTTCTTAGAATAACAATCAAATAAGACCATGGATGGTGCAGAAACAACTTCAGTACCTATTTAATTCAACTTCCCTTATGAAAACCAAAAAATCCCAAGGTCATGTCTTTTGACTAGATTGATTTAGTGTAAATTCAATATTTGCAGTTTGTGTGACTTCATCATGTGACATGATATAGTGCACTAAATCATTCAGCATCTGTCATAAGAAATTAGTTTGAATTTATGGATTTTAAAATAAAAAAAATATTGGATATATATTTTTTTAGATTCTCACTTGCATAGAAAGGACTGTAACAGACCTTAACTTGCATGTGAATACAAAATTGGATGCAGAATGGATTGATTAAATCTCAGATCTACATGGGACTTTATCATTAGCATCATAGATTATATCATTAGAATCTAATGTATCATTATAATCATAGAATGTGTCATTGTATTAACTTTTGGGATTTTATTTTACATTCTGCTTGTACTTTTGATCATAGAGTCTTGCATCATGTGGAAGAAAGTTCATAAAACACAATTTTGTAAGAAGAAAAAAAAAGCGTGGATTATTATGTATGTAAATATTTTTTTAAAACACACATATCCTAAGATGCTACTTTTTCCACCATTTTAACCGTGAGCATTGGGAGTTACAGGCATGTGAGGTAAAGTAGAATTTATGCAGCAGAATGCATGGATTTTTTAGCTCACCTGAACTATAAGCTCAAGTGAGCTTTTCTGATTACCTTTTGTCTGACATCCATTTGTCTGTCCATTTGTTGACTAAAAATCCAAGCAATATGCTGTACATCTGTCAAGAAATTCTTGGATTAAAAGGGAACTGCCAAATTGACTCGGGTGACTGTTGTGGCCCATGGTCCTATTGTAATTGTGGAAAAAATGGTAGTTGGTAGAGGTTCCTAGCTTTTCTATAAATAGATGTACATGTTATTCCTGCTATGAATAGATATGTAATAGATGTATTTGTATTTCCTAACAAGATTGTGAAATGATGAAAAAGAAATGATTGATAGAGTCCAGATTTAACATCACAGTTGTTTTGGAATGAACTTAATGCCTCGACTCTTTCAGATCTGACTTGCCATTGGAAACGCAGGAGAGGATCCTCCACACCCTGATAGAGTAAGTTTCCCCATATCTTTGTGATGGTCACAGAAGTGGAATTACCATACATCTGGTGAACATCTTGTCAAAGTTTGTAAATGAAAGATCCTTGGATCTGTTCTCTGTCAGCTGCTCAGTAGAGATGACATCATTGTCCATTGGTGTCTTGTCATCTGTGTAGTTTTTCTTTGTTTTAATGTCTGTAGGTGTATTGTGTGTGCAGTAATGTGCATTGATTTATAATTACCACAAACCTATTTATAATTGAATATTATCATACTTGACACATCACTGGATATTAAAAGCACTAATTTGTGTATGTGATAAGACATCAGAAGTACTAGAAATTGGCTTGCAATGGCAGTATGATTTAAATACTTGTGCAGTCTGATCTATAAGGAGGATTGGGGAATTGGGAATTCAGGACTATGTTTGATGTACAACCAATTAAGTCTAACATTAAGTCAGTGTTACATGAAAGTTATTCTGATGTTATATATTAATGTTTCATTGGCTGTTATTTGACAAAAATACACGTTTTGATATTTTAGTGTTAATGCAGGGTGTAAAAAAAATTGTCTGGGTATTTCAGAGTAATAACACCAATAGCAGAACAGAGGGAAGAGAGAAGGAAACAATTAAAACAACAAAGAATACTGAAAAAGGAACACCAACGACAGAAGCCCATCACAGCAAAAGGCAGTCAGGTCACGAAGAAGGAAGTATCCGATCAAAGGGATGATGGGAAAGACACCAGGGAAACTGATAATAATGAAGTGGACCCTCCCAGCAATGATCGGATTCAGAAGTCAGAACCACCATCTGATGTCAGAGCTAATGGACAGGGAGATGGTCAGATTAAAACAGCAACCAACAGGTATAAATCTGTAAGGAAATTCATTATTGGTGTCTGTATTTTGACCAGCACTGTATACACACTTTCATTCACATTTGATATAATTCACAGAATCTGCAAGTATCTTATCCTATTCTCATGAATATTTATAACTGGGAATGCGTTAGGCTGATGTTGATTATGTGAGGTGTAAATGTTTATTCAATCGCAGCTGTTAAGTATAGTACTCTTTGCAGAGGAGATTGCTGCATGTATTCAGAACTGCAGTTATTTGCTTACAAAAGTTGGCACTGTATATTACTTTAAATTCACCCTCTGATAATTTTTCTGGTTTCTTGTGAAAATTCTCTGTTAAATTTTCACATTTTTTGGTCATTCTATTTACCAGTAGATGTAATGGCTGATAGCAAGATCATTTTTCACTGCTGTTTTGATATCACAGATTTTGGTCAACATTTAAAATGACAAAAATTAAAGTTGAATGAAAAGAAGGATGGATATCCAATATCATATATTTATTATATATTATATATAATATACATAAATGTACAGTATTTTATTGTTTGACATCTCGGAAATTTAGAAAATACGTTTAATTTGTAAATTTCATAGCAGACCGGTTTATGTGCAAGAAAAGTAAGCTGGAAGTGAAAGTGATATGAGACATAGCATATCACTTCATATTACAACAAAAGACCTGTGGGTCACATCACTCACCTGAATAGTGCATTTTCCCAAGTAGAATATTAAGAATCTTACTCTGCTTTGGGGAATCGTGTGAAAAAATGGAATAATATAAAAGAGGACTATATACAAGTAGTCAAAATATTAGAGGTTTAATCTTACTTTATTTATTCAATTTGTTTGTAGGGCAAGGCTTTGTTTTGGAATAAATGAAGTTATTAAAGGCTTGGAGAAAGATCAGATGCAATTGGTTCTTACTTGTCAGTCTTGTAAACCTGAAATGCTTACACAACATTTGATTGGTCTAGCTGCCAGTAGAAACTGCCCAGCCACATCAATTTCAAAACTAAGTACTACACTGTGTCCTGTGTTGAAGATGTCATCACTTATGGCATTAGGAATCAAGGTAATCTGTTCTACATTGTAATGTGAGAGTCATAGTTATGGTATCTGTGATACTAGAACTAAGACACTGACTTAGATATATGTTATGTATATATGATTAGGACATAGGCAACATTTCTGAATAATATATAATTTTTTGTGACATTTTACACACAATTCACTTGCATTCTATCTTGTTTCTACAACAAATCCAGGGGTATATTACCAGGTTTGTTTTAGAGTTAACATATTTCAATAGTTCCTGGTTGTTGCAAGTAAAAATGTAGAGTCAGTTCTTGTGTATTACAGTAAGGTGTATAAATGGACATTACCATAGCAAAGAAAGAGAGAAAAATATTTTGAAGAAATGGGTATTGAACCCAGGACCCTTGCATTACTAGATTGGTGATCCAACTGCTGAGCTACCTAGGTCAAGATATATATATATATATATATATATATATATATATATATATATATATATATACACACACACACATACATACACACACACACACACAAAGTATGGTGATGTTACTACAATATAAAATCTAAACCTATATCAGAAACCATACAAGAACTCTTCATGTTGAGGAGGTGAAAAAATAATTTCACAGAAAATGTCAGAAACATCACATATGTCCTTAAATACTAGGATTATGGTAAGAATTGTGTGGACAAGAAACTTCATCTGAGTGTCATCTCCTGAGTATATTAGATTTGTTAATTATCAACTCATTTCATTTAAAGGTTTCCTTCAGGGATCTTGTTTTGTATTTGATTTGTTCAGACATATGAAGTTCAATGGCTTTAATGTTGTATTGACCAGCAATTTCATTCAATTCCCCTCGTTCCTTATTTTTAGGGCACCTGAGTAAACCCGGGTGACCTATTGCAATTGGTCTGTGTCCGTCGTCGTGCATCATCTGTTGTGCATTAACAACTGAGCGTTTTTAACTTCGTCTTTAATGCAGTTGATACCAATTGAAACTAAATGGATATTTAGATAGAGCAGGTAGCCCTTTACCAAAAATGTCAATTTCATGATCCCAGAGGCAGAGAATTTCGCATAAAGCCAATATGATCATTGATTAAATATGTGAATAATTGAACATTTTATCTTCTTGATTCCAATTCTTTTCAAATTTGGTATGAAGCATCTTTGAGACATGGTGGACATAAATTGTAAATTTCAGGACTCCTGCTCCCCTGAGACCTTAGGTGCTGGGCCAAAACTGCCAAAAAGTGACCAATTTTCAAAAATCTAGAACTGCACATTTGTAAGAAAAATTAAATGCATAGTAATGTATAGCAGGAAGACCTCTACCAAAATTGTAAATTGTCTGTGATTAAATGTGTTCAAAATTAAACATTTTTAACTTCTTCTTGATAACTACCATTCCAATTTTTTCAGATCTGGAATGAAGAATGTTTTAGACAAGGTGGACATAAATAGTAAATTTCAGGATTCCTGCCTCCCCCCCCCGGTGAGGTCAAAATTGGCAAAGGCCTCTACCAAAATTGTAAATTTTATAATCCCTGGGTTAGAGGTTCTGACTCGGGGGGGGGGGGGGGGGGGGGGGGGGGGCAAACTTATATATAGTTTCCAAGTGTAAAACATTTAGAAAATGTCTTCTTTAATGTTATTGATACCAGATTGAAACTAAATGGACATTTAGAATGAGCAGGTAACTCTTTACCAAAATTGTAAATTTCATATCCCAAGGATAGGGGTTTTGGTATGAGGGTGGGGCCAAAATGATCAGAGATTAAATGTGTTAATAATTGCACATTTTAAACTTCTTGATAACTACCATTCTAATTTTTTGAATGAAGTATCTTTGAGACAAAGGGGAACACAAATTGTAAATTTCAGTACCTATGACCTCCTAGGGCCCTAGGGGTGGGACAAAAACTGTTAGATAAGAGGAATGTAAATTTTGAAATTTATGAACATAGCTTCCCCAGGGATTCGTAGTTTGGGCCAAAACAGAAGAAAAAAAATGAAAATTTTAAAAATCTTTTCTACTTTCAAACATGTGGAAGATATACCAAATGCATAATTATTATATCCATGAAGCCCTTTACCAAAATTGTGAAATTCATTGCACCTTGCAGGTCAGGGAAGTATGGACGACTTAAATAATTCAAAGTCCATCTTTCCTTCTATTGTAATTAAATGGGAATTGTATGCATATTTAGAAAGATCTTAAAGCTGTGAACTAAAGATTCTAGAAAGAGGCTTAAATGCAAATATGAGACTTCCTGCTAGGTCTGTGTATGGGCTATGGTACTCTGGTGATCATTAAGGCCTGTGGGCCTCTTTTTTTATTATTATTATTTATTTATTTTTTTTTTGGTGGAGCTTAATATCTCAATATCTCTTAAACTAAGATCCTCAGTCATTTCTATTTCCATATTTCAATAAAATGTATTATTAAATTTAGAAAACCGAGACTGCCGAATCCTCAGGACTGGATGAAGCTGTGAACTTCATTTCTGGTCTAATTCCTGTACAAAGTCTGCCATGGATAGAGAGTGAGTTTATTGAAAAGGAACTAACCACAGACCCTGCTATTAAAGGTGATAAAGAAAAAGAAATCTTATTGGCTGAAACAAAAACATCTAATCAAGTGGATTCCCAAACGACAGACTCACTGAGTACACTACAAAATGCAACAGACTATTCTCAGTTTTATGTTTATAAAAACAGTGCTTCAAGTGTGAAGAACTTTGGGGCAGATTTCATTCCATTCTCAAAAGAAGAAGTAGCAATGGATACGATTCCAGATTTTGGTCGAAAGAGGAAAAGTGAAGGGGAAAGTGTAGGGCAGGCTAAATTCAGGAAATATCAGACAACAGAGTATTTACCTGTGTTTGGAAATGAAAAGAAAGTCAAAAGATCGAAAAAGAGGAAAAATAAAAGAAAGGTTTAACCACATACATATGTACATTGAAGTTCGTTTACTGTTGATGATACCCTTCTAAGCTCGTGGTAATTGTCAGCTTATAAACACAAAAAATGCAAAGTGATTATGTCATATTTCAGAGCTGAAACATTAACCCCTATCAAGTGAAACTAGCCACTTTTCAATGAGTTTCTTTAAATCATTTATATAATAGACAGAGGTGCACAGAGGTTCGTTAAATTTTACTGATAGTTAACATTAACTCTTAAATTTACATAGCATAAATTTGACATTAGCTGTCAGTTTGACTTAGCTGACTTTTGTATAATGGAGTCCTGAAATTCATCGTGGTGCCCTTTGCTCAAGGCTGGGATTATGGACCTCTGTGTAATTGTCTGTAATTCTATACAGTGTATATTATATTTGCAGAATGAAGAGAATCAACTATCTCTCCAGTGCAACTTCATAAAATGTTATAAATCATTAAGTAGAGTTGTCCTTGATAGATTAAATCCCCCTCCTCTGCAGACAGAATACAGTGTATAACTTATCTCCCCTCCTCTAATCTCCCCTCCTCTACAGACAGGATAGAGGTATAGCTTATATCCCCTCCTCTACAGACAGGATACAGGTATAACTTATCCCCCCTCCTCTACAGACAGGATACTGTGTATAACTTACCCCCCCCCCCCCCCCCCTCCTCTACAGACAGGATACTGTGTATAACTTATCCCCCCTCCTCTACAGACAGGATACTGTGTATAACTTATCTCCCCTCCTGTACAGACAGGATACAGGTATAACTTATCCCCCTCCTGTACAGACAGGATACAGTGTATAACTTATCCCCCTCCTGTACAGACAGGGTACAGTGTATAACTTATCCCCCCTCCTATACAGACAGGATACAGTGTATAACTTATCCCCCCTCCTCTACAGACAGGATACAGTGTATAACTTATCCCCCTCCTCTACAGACAGGATACAGTGTATAACTTATCCCCCTCCTGTACAGACAGGATACAGTGTATAACTTATCCCCCCTCCTCTACAGACAGGATACAGTGTATAACTTATCCCCCTCCTCTACAGACAGGATACAGTGTATAACTTATCCCCCTCCTCTACAGACAGGATACAGTGTATAACTTATCTCCCCTCCTGTACAGACAGGATACAGGTATAACTTATCCCCCTCCTGTACAGACAGGATACAGTGTATAACTTATCTCCCTTCTCTACAGACAGGATACAGTGTATAACTTATCTCCCCTCCTGTACAGACAGGATACAGGTATAACTTATCCCCCTCCTGTACAGACAGGGTACAGTGTATAACTTATCCCCCTCCTGTACAGACAGAATACAGTGTATAACTTACCCCCCTCCTGTACAGACAGGGTACAGTGTATAACTTATCCCCCTCCTCTACAGACAGGATACAGGTATAACTTATCTCCCCTCCTGTACAGACAGGATACAGTGTATAACTTATCTCCCCTCCTCTACAGACAGGATACAGGTATAACTTATCTCCCCTCCTGTACAGACAGGATACAGTGTATAACTTATCTCCCCTCCTCTACAGACAGGATACAGTGTATAACTTATCTCCCCTCCTCTACAGACAGGATACAGGTATAACTTATCCCCCTCCTGTACAGACAGGGTACAGTGTATAACTTATCCCCCCTCCTGTACAGACAGGATACAGTGTATAACTTATCCCCCCTCCTGTACAGACAGGATACAGGTATAACTTATCCCCCTCCTGTACAGACAGGGTACAGTGTATAACTTATCCCCCCTCCTATACAGACAGGATACAGGTATAACTTATCCCCCCTCCTGTACAGACAGGATACAGGTATAACTTATCCCCCTCCTGTACAGACAGGGTACAGTGTATAACTTATCCCCCTCCTCTACAGACAGGATACAGTGTATAACTTATCCCCCTCCTCTACAGACAGGATACAGGTATAACTTATCCCCCTCCTGTACAGACAGAATACAGTGTATAACTTATCCCCCTCCTGTACAGATAGGATACAGGTATAACTTATCCCCCTCCTGTACAGACAGAATACAGTGTATAACTTACCCCCCTCCTGTACAGACAGGATACAGGTATAACTTATCCCCCTCCTGTACAGACAGGATACAGTGTATAACTTATCCCCCTCCTCTACAGACAGGATACAGGTATAACTTATCCCCCTCCTGTACAGACAGGGTACAGTGTATAACTTATCCCCCCTCCTATACAGACAGGATACAGTGTATAACTTATCTCCCCTCCTGTACAGACAGGATACAGGTATAACTTATCCCCCTCCTGTACAGACAGGATACAGGTATAACTTATCCCCCTCCTGTACAGACAGGATACAGGTATAACTTATCCCCCTCCTCTACAGACAGGATACAGGTATAACTTATCCCCTCCTGTACAGACAGGATACAGGTATAACTTATCCCCCTCCTGTACAGACAGGATACAGGTATAACTTATCCCCCCTCCTATACAGACAGGATACAGGTATAACTTATCCCCCTCCTGTACAGACAGGATACAGGTATAACTTATCCCCCTCCTCTACAGACAGGATACAGGTATAACTTATCCCCTCCTCTACAGACAGGATACAGGTATAACTTATCCCCCTCCTCTACAGACAGGGTACAGGTATAACTTATCCCCCTTCTCTACAGACAGGATACAGGTATAACTTATCCCCTCCTCTACAGACAGGGTACAGGTATAACTTATCCCCCTCCTGTACAGACAGGATACATTGTAGAAGCAATACCTTAGAATTAGACATCAAGAATACATCTCTGAAAACGCCTCCTAAAGAGCGACGTTATCCATCCGAACGGAATAGAGTGCAATAATAAATTTTGTGTTGACCTCTAGAAAACTTCAGATAACGGAAGTAAGGACAGGTCACGGTAGCCCAGGGTAGGGCTTTCGCTTCTTAACTTGGTGGTCGTGAGTTCAGCCCAGCTCTTGCTATGGCCGCGTCAAAATTAACAAAGGTAGTGATTGCTCCTTCGTCAAACATTCGGCATTTAGAAGTGGGAATCTCGGGTCTTTCGGATATGGCTTTTAAAACGGAGATCCCGTGTCGCGGAAGGTGTTGGCACGTTAAAGAACCCTTACTGCTACGGTCCTGAGCGCTAAGCATGGGTCTAAATTTGTGGTACTTCACCTACATCTAATGACGTCTCAGTATGAGTGAAAAATTCTCGACGTGACATTAAACAAAGAAAACAATGGCAGTAAGGAGATAACTGGAATATACTTAGGTCATTAACTTAAAACTGGCATAAACGGTTTTTCGATGGTGTGCTCAATTTGGGAGATGCTGCAAGAAGTATAAGACCACAAATATGTAATGAATATACGAAATTCTGCGTCAGTGACGTTATTATGATTTATGGCTACATGTGTGTAGTTGACTTATGGATAGGAAATGATCGCCACGTTACGGAGACGTCAATCTGGTTTGATGTCTGGGCTGGGCCTGTGACTTGTATATTCAAGATATGTTTGCGGATTACACACTTAAGTATTGTGCATTGCTATGGTTTTTGTATAGTTACATAATTACTGCAGTCGTTACTAAAAGGTGTTTTGACAGCCCTCATATTTCAGTGCTGAAGTTCAATCGATGCAGGCAATGATTCAGAATTGAAGATCTCATTAATTATTTGAAGAGATCTTTAATTGAATTGTTGCACGCATCAGGTGAATTGATTATATCTTCAAATACTTAAAGATATCTTCATTTATTTGAGTTTATGTTAATTTGGCGCTCCAAATAGGATACGTGAAATTCTCGGGGGGGGGGGGGGGGGTTACATTCAATTTCAACATGGATTTTTTGCTCATTAGTTACTTTATATTGTAGATTCCCATTCTTCAACCTGCAGTAGAAGCATGTTATATCCACACTAGAATTGCGATGTTTCATTGTTTTGATAAAAGCACATTAATCTAATTACATTAATTAAACACTCAATCAATTGTCCACCCAGCGAATGTTGTATATCCATCGTAGCTGCTCACTATAGTTCCACTGATACCAGAGGGACCGGTCCGGACATAGACCGCCGCGCCTTCAGTCACATACACCACTGCTGTACCCGAGTTCAAATTCGCGTAGTAGTAATCGCGTGTATAGATCGAGCCATATATAAGTCCATTGACCAGCAGCTGCGTGTTGAAGTGTGATCCTCCATTCGCTCGTATTGTCCACGTGAAGACGTAGAGTCCAGAGCGCGGAGCCGTGAAGACGCCCATATGATGGTTATAACCGCCTCCCTCATTTGTGAAAATAGCGTCAAATATCAAGGTTCGTAAGAGGCCGGGCGACAAATCGGTGGACATGAACCTGAAGAAAGCTATGGTGCCATTAGTGGAGCGAATTTCTACAATTTTCTTATAAAAGGAATAAAAAAAAAATAAAAAAAAATATATGGAAATCAATAACGCATAAGTAATGGAATTGCGTTTGCAATTTTAATTGCTAATCTTAAGAATCCTTTAACGAGATGTCTATTTACCCTGTTGTCTGCGTCTCCGTACATTCTTTGGAGTATTCCTTCTCGGAAATTAAATCATGAGTGCTACTGCTATTTTCCTGCCCTGTCGGAAACTTTTCAAAAATAGTATGTTGTTCCACTGATTCCAGACGAATTTTACATTCTAGAAGATGGTGTTCGATTAGCTTTCTTTGATGTGTTTCAACTTCCAGGCTGGTGGACAGATCTGCGGGGGCGCCTTTTAAGTCCCTATTATCCTTCTGTAGTTTCTCTACAATGGATTCCAGTTTTTCCACGGTTTTAGACAATTTATGGACCATTCCAGCAATTTCCGATTCTTCCACCCCGTCGTTGTGACCCTGTACTTTGCTTAAGATAAGCAGATACACTAGGAAACACAACGCCCTCTTGGGACAGTACGTTGCATTAATTTTCGTTTATCAGCACAGGAGTGATTCCATTGCTCTATTCCTGCAATCAGTTCTGAGAAAATTGTCTTTAACTGTCAAATGACCTATATAGTGCAGTAAAGAAGGTCAAATACTGAAATAGCAATTATGGGGACTTGGTGAATAAAACTTAGCGCCCCCTGGTTGTTTACGGGTCCGGTAACTTTACGGGGCTTCGTTGTGCCTCGGTAGAATTAGAAAACCGTTAAAATTCGGAGTATTATTTTTGGTACAATTTCTAATGTACTTGAAGTTGTTTAAATTCGTGAGTACACTGGTATTTAGGTTTTTAAGTATCTCCAGCATGTGCCGATGTAATTCTAAACGTATCCGACGCAGGTAATTACATATTATTCAGATCTGAACTAACACATGTCACTGACGACTTTACTTCCGTCGGAGAATTCAGGGCGACTTAAGTTCATACCCGGGTACTAACTCGGGTTACCCAAGTTGCAATCAAAATAGCGAGTTTCAACTCTTATATGATGAATTGTAACATTGAACTCTAACACTGTCTCTCAAGACGTCTCCATATGAGTGAAAAATGCTCGAGTGGGACGTTAAACAACATACAACCAACCCTGCCTTACAATAGGATTGGAGCGGTTACAATATCAATCTTGCAAGGATACTGCGCATGTGTCAGTTCTCAAACGATGGATGTGATTGGTTGGAGTATTATACGTTACGCGGGAGTAAGAACTTCCTCTGTTATGGAGTACATGTGCACATGGCGCATCTTGGTTTATTTTATTTGTTAATCGTGGGCTTAGTAACATTTAAAAGCATTCATAAGGAAACCCCTGTTTATCTACAAAATTTTATCACAATGAAAAATAACTCATTCTTTCAAGTATAAAAATTTGACAGAATTTCTACAGGTGATAATAACAAATTATGGTTTAAATTCTTTTTGTTTTAGCGCAGAACTTTTAGACAAACTTCATCTTTTAACCAATCACAAATCAACATTTGGGAAGGGGATTCCTGCAAATGTAGTGCTTGCTCTTAATTATAATTACAATGTATATGTTATTGGTGCCTCATTTTCCCCCTTATATATATTTATATATATATAGAGAGAGAGAGGGAACTCATTACACCAACGTCCGTATTCTTATCAGACACGCTGGTGACGAAGCATAATTTCAAATTCCAGTTAGAGATTGTGTGTCATTCTAGCTCACTTTTACAGTTAGAAATTATTCACGCCTTACATTTAGTGTATTAACGTATCGTTTTCAGCTCAGGTGAGCTTTTTTGATTACCCGTCGTCCGTCTGTTTGTCTGTAAACTTTTCACATTTTCGACTTCTTCTCCAGAACCACTGGGGCAATTTCCACCAAACTGGCACAAATCATCCTTTGGTTCAAGGAATTCAGGTTTGTTCAACTGAAGGTCAACTTAACGCCCTATTCCTAGGGGAGAAAATAGCGAAAAAGCAAAACCAGCAGGCCAATTTCAATTAAACTAGGTACAAATCATCCTTGGATGAAGGGGATTCAAGTTTGTTCAAATGAAGAGCTATGCTCCCTTCAGATAGAAGATAGATAGATGCAAAAAAAGGGTGGGTTCATTTAGCAATCTTCTCAAGAACCACATGGTCAGAAAAGTTAAAATTTACATGGAAGCTTCCTGGCATAGTGCAGATTCAAGATTGTTAAAATCAAAGCCCTCGGGGGTAAGGTATGGACCACAATTGTGAATCAAAGTTTTATATGCGAAAAAATAGGTAAAAATCTTTCAAAAAGTATCTTCTCAAGAACCACTGAACCAGAAAAGTTCGAATTTACATGGCATCTTTCTAGTATAGTGTATATTCATGTTTGTTAAAATCATGGTCACCGGGGTGGGGGGGTATAGAATGTATAAAATAAAAATCTTTAAATTTGGGCCAATGTCACTCAGGTGAGCGATGAAGCCCATGCGCCTCTTATGTTACCAATGCAGATTATCAATATTTGCCTTTTTTTTCCCGTAGTCTTTGATATTTACTTATGTAATGCATGTCTCTTGATAAAGACGTGGGTTGTGTCGAAAATTTTTGTTTTAAATTACCAACAGTGCCGTGGCCTTTTTAGTGCTCTTTCACACACACACACACACACACACATATATATATATATATATATATATATATATATATATATCCTTTTTCCTGCTTAGTGCTTTGGTGCTTAGTTGACCTTTCTTAATTAGTGCTTAGTTGACTTTCTTAGTGTTTTCCTTTACCTTTTATTCTTAATAAACATGTTGCTTTAAAGAGACATGGACACCATTTGAGCTGAACATTTTAGAATTTCATTTTCCCAGTTTTAATGTTTACAATACTTAACTAATGTATTTCTAATGGTCAACCAAATTTTGAATGTCAGTTGTTGAGTTACAGGTGAGAATTCTTTGTTGTGTAAACAAGGCTTGTGTCGTGTTATTGTTTACATTTTGATTGCTATATAGAAAAAGCCATGTCTAAAACAAAATGAGTTGTGACAAAAGTTAGAAACTGTTTTATAACTGCATTCAAAATGAACTTGTAAATTGAACGATCTGCTTCAAATTAAATGTTTATTAGTATATTTAAACTATGAATTTAAAAAAAAAAAAAAAAAAAAAAAAAGCACGAAGAAGTCTGAGCTCTGTGTCCTGTTATTTGACAATTGACATTCAAATTTTTGCCGACCATTAGAAATACCCCAGTTAAGCATTGTAAACATTAAATATGGAAAAATAAAACCTACACATTTTCAGCTCAAAACGTGTTCATGCCCCTTTCAATTTATTTTATCACCTAGAAAACCTTTGTTTAAATTGGAGCTATTATAACAGCATTTGACCTCTTAGATATCCCTTTAGATTCACGTTTACATATAAAACATAAACTGTGCCAATTTTGATGCACGAGATGCGCATTTCAACAAATAATGTCTCTTCAGTGATGTTCAAGTCAAAAATGTTGGAAATCCGATATAAGAACAAACTTGGAAGAGCTGAAAGAAACAAAAATAGCAAATAGTGCAGCCAAATCCGGCAAAGAACATATTGTTTAGCATGATGTCTATTTATAGTTTCTATTGGTATGAACTTTTATCCTTATATATCTCCTTTAGTTTGTGTTGTATAAATGAATGTCTTTGCTTTGTGTGTATTGTATGTAGTTTTAGTGCCTGTAATGTGTGTTATATTTCTATACTTGGAATGTTATGATTGATTATCATGGATGACGTCTTATCTGTCAGGTAGAAGACAACAAATTGCTGTTGGAACTGCGCTGTCCAAAGAGTTCTTACTCCACTTTGGTGTCCCACAGGGTTCTGTCCTGAGACCTCGTCTATATTGTATGTTCTCCAAACCAATCGGAGAGATTTGCAGGAGGCATAATATGTGTTATCACTGCTATGCGGATGACACTCAGGTATACCTGATCATAAATCCGAAGGAAAACTGGGACAACATTGCAGATAGACTTGAAAGCTGTCTTTCGGATGTAGAAAACTGGATGACAAACAACACACTAAAGCTGAACCAGGAAAAGACAGAACTAATCATCTTTTCCCCAAAACGTAAGGCAAATGAATTTTCAGGATGTCAACTTGCCTTTGGGGGATCTGTCATCACTAATGCTTTCTGTGTCAAAAATCTTGGGGTACTTTTCGATAGTGAACTTAGCATGGGTTCTCAAATTAATTCAGTGTCTAGATCCTGTTATTTCCATCTTCGTAACATCGGTAGGATAAGATCCCTCATAACTGAGGATGCATGCAGGACAATCGTAAGATCACTCGTTACATCTAAACTAGATTATGGCAATGCTCTTCTTTATGGTGTGAAGGCCACGTCCATGCAGAAATTGCAGAAAGTTCAAAACACCGCTGCCAGGCTAGTGACACGTTCAAGGAAATATGAGCATATTACACCGATTCTCATATCCCTTCACTGGCTACCTGTGGCATATCGAACAACTTATAAAATCCTTTTGTACGCCTTCAAAGCACTGCATCAAAAAGCCCCAGCATATATCCAGGAACTGGTTCAGGTATACCGCCCACAACGTACACTCCGGTCTGGAGATTCATTGTGCCTTCTAAAGCCACGCACTCACAGCAGGGTGTATGGTGATAGAAGGTTCGATGTGTCCTCGGCCACCCTGTGGAACTGCCTCCCGCTGAACCTTCGTTGTGAACAATCACTTGCTGTTTTTAAACAAAAGCTAAAAACACATCTTTTTAAACTTGCTTTTGATTTATAATGTATCCAGTTATCCAGTTATTTTCTGTTTTAACAAAAATGATAATACAAAAAAAAAAAATTAAAAAATTACTAATACCTCCCATTTCGACTTTCGATGATTATTATTTTTGTGACCTTTCAATTTATATAATGTTCGTTTTTATATTGCCCTTGTTTTACATGTTAAGCGCTTTAGAGTAATTATATAATTAGATAAGACGCTATATAAAAATAGTATAATAATAATAATAATAATTGTATATTGTTTAACGTCCCACTCGAGAATTTATCACTCATATGGAGACGTCTCCATTACCGGTGAAGGGCTGCAAAAATTATGCCCATTGTCGGCGCTTACGGCCGTTGAACAGGGAGGGATCTCTATCGTGCCACATCACTGTGACACGGGACCTCGGTTTTTGCGGTCTCATTCGAAGGACCACCCCGTTTAGTCGCCTCTTACGACAAGCAAGGGGTATAATATGTCTGTCTAGTCAGTATATATATCTCTCCAGAGGTAATGTGCGTTATAACCATGTCCGACTTGAAATAGATATTGTTTGATTTTATTTGGGAGATTCCTTAATGTTGTTGCTCTGGTCCCGGGGCTTAGATGAGCTCACTTTTATTCTAAGTCTCAGTTCTATATGAAGAACATCTAATGAAGATTTAAAAAGTGAGCTCGTCCAAGTTTTGGACCCATTCTCAGTTAATGTGTGCAATACACATTTTTTTAGGGAGGGGGGGGGGGTGAAAAATTAAAGAATTAAAAAACCACCCTTTTGTACTTTTCCATATAACTAAATATCTGCAAGTAATGTCATGCGTTATATTTTTACACAGTGCCAAATATAAGTACCCTGTAGCAAGTGAATTAACACTTGGAAGTGTACGTTACAGAAGATCACACATAAGGTGATATTGCGTTAATTTCTTTATCAATACGTATTTCTGAAACGAAAATATGCCGCAACAATATCGAAAACGTCAATGGAAGCAGAGTCTTGGAGTATATATTTCGTGTGGCTAGAAAACTACTTCATAGCCGGAGACGCTATTTTTCTGTCATGGCCCTCTACTGACACATTAAAATATTGCACTGTATTCGTTTTTCGTGTAGCTTTCTATGTATACTTGATATTTTTTAAAGAAATTAGAATTCAAGATATTTTCAAATTACAGAACATGTTATAACTTTGTATTCCCTCACTAGAGCAATTCTGAAACTTTATTTAAAGCCGCCATATCGTAACGTACATTTCGCAGATAGCTTCAAGACTCTTTTTTTCTTCAATGTCTAGGAAATAATATGATTTATATGCAAAATACATGCGCAGCAAATAACAAAAAGTGAGAAAATATTTTTTTTTAAAAAATGATCAGAGTAGCTCACTTGAGTTTTTAGCTCATGTGACCTTAAAAAAAAAAAGGACCCACAAATTACATGTCATTACTACATACTTTTATGAAGACAGAATGGTGAATTAAGGAGCGCCAAATTAACAAACTCAGATAATCGAAGATTTCGTTAATTATCTAAAGGTATCATCAGTTCAATTGCAGTGCGCAAAAATTGAATTGGTGATAATAATAATTTACTTCATGAGCGCACCAATTAAATTATTGCGCGCAATAATTGATTTGATTCGCGCATGATTAAATTGATGCGTTTATCAATTCAGATTGCACGCGCATCAAATCGATTATTGCTCTCGTCGATTCATTTGATGCGCGCATCAGCGTAGTGGAAATATTGTTCGCAAAATATAATGTAGAGCTTGGTATATTTACAGCGCATTTGTATACGGAATAAATATACGCATCAATTTTTTTAAGGAGAGCAACAATTCAATTCAAGAGATCATGAATTAAATTGTGAATATGTTGAATTGAAGATGCCTCAAATTAGATAGCTGCTCTTTCTAATAGAATTATCATACTCATCAATTGAAGTAATGACATCATCAATTCAATTGAAGAGAGCAATAATTCAAATATTGTGCACATTCATTGAATTGATGCGCGCAATAATTGAATTATTGCTCTCTTCAACTGAATTGTAGCGCACATCAATTGTTGATATCCATTTATTCGAAGAGAGCAACAATTCAATTATTGTGAGCATCTATTCAGCAGAATACTTAATGCAGTCAATAATCCAAATAATGGGGGGGGGGGGGGGGGGGACTCCGTGGCTGCTAGAGCATCGCACTCAAAATCACAAGGTTTCTTGTCCCTAGTCAGCGCAGATTCAATTCTCGCTCGCGCCGATATATGTGATAAAGTTTGCCAGTTTACTTTCGAAAGATCGGTGGTCTCTTCCCGGGTACATGATATCTGGATTCACTCTTCCACCAATAAAAAAACTGGACGCCACTAGATAACTAAAAACCTATTGAGTGTGACGGAAACAACAATCAATCAATCAAATAATGAACGCAATAATTCAGAATTGAAGACATCATTACTTATATGAAGAGCTTTAAAGCAATATAAGCTGCCAAAATTGCAATTTTTTATAGTGGCATTAAAAGAGGTTAAATGAACGTTGATATGATTGAAAAAAAAGAACTGCATCGAATTTCCTCTCTTATGCATCGTTTACACACCTTTACGTGATGAAAAATATATTCCTCGACATTCCGTTTGACCCTAACAATGACAGCTGATTAATCGTCGGCGACAATCCCGAAGATAACCGATGTTGACACGAATGATTCTGATGCTGATCGGGGTGGATCGGGTTGTATCCGGGTCATTAAAATATGGACGGCGAGGTGAGATAAAATTCTAGTTACCATCATTATTTTGGCACTGTTAACGATGTTATATGTTTTTAAGTTATGATAGTATGTTTTTTAGTTATGATAGTTTTAAGGGATCGCTCGAAACATTACGCAAAATTCCAAAGTCGGCTTTCTCCCTCGCTTCGAACCTTTCGTGTCAGACATCTTTCGTGCTTACCGGAAATATTGCGCTTGCGCATTTGACTTTGCCGAATGAGTTCAACTTTAGGTCATTGCATATGGAAATAATGTCGGGAAAATTAAGGTACGGGAAGACTTAATTTCAACTGTCGAACATTTTTGCATTTAATGCAAAAAATACAACATATCAAAAGTTTAATCGATAAAATCAGGTATTAGAAGGTAGATGTTTACAAAATTTTCGATTAAATTTTAGGACCCCAAAATAACAATTTTGACAGCTTATATTGCTTTCAAATTGAATGTTACACACATCAAATCAATTGATGATATCTTCAAATCACTAAAAGTATTTTTAATTGTTTGAAATTATGTCAATCAACTTGGCGCTCCATGGTGGATATGGTAAATTCCAGTGTAACATCCCCTCCTCTCTCGTTGGCAGGAGGAATACACGAGGTGGGGAGGGGGGGGGTACATTCAATCTCAACATGGATTTATAGCTCATTAATTACTGTGTAATGTACATTCCTATTGTACAACCTGCAGCGGAAGCATGCTACATCCGCACTAGAATTGCGATGCTTCATGGTTTTAATGAAAGCACGTTAATCTAATTACATTAATTAAACACTCAATCAATTGTCCACCCAGCGAATGTTGTATATCCATCGTAGCTGCTCACTATAGTTCCACTGATACCAGAGGGACCGGTCCGGACATAGACCGCCGCGCCTTCAGTCACATACACCACTGCTGTACCCGAGTTCGAATTCGCGTAGTAGTAATCGCGTGTATAGATCGAGCCATATATAAGTCCATTGACCAGCAGCTGCGTGTTGAAGTGTGATCCTCCATTAGCTCGTATTGTCCACGTGAAGACGTAGAGTCCAGAGCGCGGAGCCGTGAAGACGCCCATATGATGGTTATAACCGCCTCCCTCATTTGTGAAAATAGCGTCAAATATCAAGGTTCGTAAGAGGCCGGGCGACAAATTGGTGGACATGAACGCGGAGAAAGCTATGGTGCCATTGGTGGATCGAATTCCTACAATTTTTGTATAAAAGTGGTAAAAAAAAAAACACCTACGGAAATCGATAAAGCATAAGTAATGAAATATTGTCCTACTTGTGTTTGCAATTTTAGCAATCTATTTACCCTGTCGTCTGCGCCTCGGTACATTCTTTGGAGCATTTCCTTCTCGGAAAATTAAATCACGAGTGCTGCTGCTATTTCCCTGCCCTATCGGAAACTTTTCAAAAACAGTTTGTCGTTCCACTGATTCCAGACGACCTTTACATTCTAGAAGACGGTGTTCGATTAGCTTTCTTTGATGTGTCTCAACTTCCAGGCTGGTGGACAGATCTAAGAGGGCGCCTTTTAAGTCCCTATTATCCTTCTGTAGTTTCTCTACAATGGATTCCAGTTTTTCCACGGTTTTAGATAATTTATAGACCATTCCAGCAATTTCCGATTCTTCCACCCCGTCGTTGTGACCCTGTACTTTGGTAAAGCATGTTAAGATAAGGAGATACGTTAGAAAACGCAACGCCATCTTGTGAATAATGAGGATCTGAAGTAAGATCGTACAGTACTTTGCACTAGTTTACGCTTATCAGCACAGGAGTGATTCCATTGCTCTATTCCTGTAATCAGTTCTGAGAAAATTGTCTTTAACTATCAAATGACCTATATAGTGCAGTAAAAAAGGTCCCATACTGCAATAGCAATTATGGGGACTTGGTGAATAAAACTTGGCGCCCCCGGGTTGTCTACGGGTCCGGTAACTTTACGGGGCTTCGTTGTGCCTCGGTAGAATTAGAAAACCGTTAAAATTCGGAGTATTATTTTTGGTACAATTTCTAATGTACTTGAAGTTGTTTATATTCGTGAGTACACGGGTATTTAGGTTTTTAAGTATCTCCAGCATGTGCCGATGTAATTCTCAAAGCATCCGAAGCAGGTAATTTTATATATAAATAAGATTTAAACTAACATATGTTGTGGGACGAGTGTCCGGGATCTCTGGATCCTAACATATTTTTATTCGATTCCGTGAATTTCGAAGTAGTACACAGTGTACAGAATATTTAGAGAAATGAAAAATTGAAAAATTCCATTGGTTGATTTCTACCCTTGCCATGATGGTGATTTGAAATGAATGTGCTAAAGCTTCACTAAACGTCTTTGTGTTTCATTTCTTTATATATATATATATATATATATATATATATATATATATATATATATATATATATATATATGTGTGTGTGTGTGTGTGTGTGTGTGTGTGTGTGTGTGTGTGTGTGTGGATAGATAGATATATAGATAGATAACAAAGAGAACTTTCTAAACACACACTTTGGCGCCTACCGGGGTTGTAATCACGACCTGCGGAACCATATCTCAGCGTCTAGCACTGGATGCATATAAAATGATTGATTATACACACACACACACACATATATATATATATATATATATATATATATATATATATATAAAGCACTAAGGATGACTAAACGACACGAACAATCAAAATTGTCAAATTTTCGGGACACCCAGTCCCTTCTTCAGGACAAACTACAGATATATTACATTAAGAAAACATCAAAGAAAAAATAGCACTAAATCTAAAACTACAAATAAAACGAAACTAAACTTTCAAAAAACTACATTTTGGAGTTGATTAGAGAACAGTTTAATGATAAGGTTTATATGTCCGGTCAGTCGGGTGTACTGAGTATGACTGTCCGATTCACACCTAATACGGCTAATTAGGCTAATTTAAAATCCATGTTCGAACTAATAACTAGAGAATTAGAACAAAGGGTGTTAACTCGTACGGGATTGGGGTTGATTAAGCTGATTATGGTAAAGAACATGAATTTTAAAATATGGAATTTAAAATTTAAAAAGGGGGAGGGGAAAAATAGAAGGCTTAAAAGGGAATCAAAGAAAGAAACAAACACTAAAAAAAGGCTGACAGTGTTACAACTTTTATGGAGAAACAGGTGATGGCTTATGAGGCGTTCATCTTAAGGAAGTCATTTTGTTTGTTCAAGCCATTTGGTCTGAATGATTTGAGTCTGTGCATCCAGAACTTTTCCTTGCTCTTCCTCTCTGAGTCCGTCCAATGGGGGTTATGGTCAATAACAACGACTGTCATGTCCTCCCATTTGTGACCAGCTAGATTAAAATGTTCCCCGACGGGTTCTTTTAGTTTTTTGGTCTTGATGGTGGAACGGTGGTTGTTGATTCTTCTTCTGAGGTCACCTGTTTCACCTACATATTGCTTAGAACAAACTTTGCAACTGATGAGATAAATGCAGTTGTCTGTGCGGCAAGACGTATTCCCAAAGATTTTATAGGTGCGTCCTGTAATGGGGCTTATGAAGCTTCATAAGCCCCATTACAGGACGCACCTATAAAACCCGTCGGGGAACATTTTAATCTAGCTGGTCGCAAATGGGAGGACATGACAGTCGTTGTTATTGACCATAACCCCCATTGGACGGACTCAGAGAGGAAGAGCAAGGAAAAGTTCTGGATGCACAGACTCAAATCATTCAGACCAAATGGCTTGAACAAACAAAATGACTTCCTTAAGATGAACGCCTCATAAGCCATCACCTGTTTCTCCATAAAAGTTGTAACACTGTCAGCCTTTTTTTAGTGTTTGTTTCTTTCTTTGATTCCCTTTTAAGCCTTCTATTTTTCCCCTCCCCCTTTTTAAATTTTAAATTCCATATTTTAAAATTCATGTTCTTTACCATAATCAGCTTAATCAACCCCAATCCCGTACGAGTTAACACCCTTTGTTCTAATTCTCTAGTTATTAGTTCGAACATGGATTTTAAATTAGCCTAATTAGCCGTATTAGGTGTGAATCGGACAGTCATACTCAGTACACCCGACTGACCGGACATATAAACCTTATCATTAAACTGTTCTCTAATCAACTCCAAAATGTAGTTTTTTGAAAGTTTAGTTTCGTTTTATTTGTAGTTTTAGATTTAGTGCTATTTTTTCTTTGATGTTTTCTTAATGTAATATATCTGTAGTTTGTCCTGAAGAAGGGACTGGGTGTCCCGAAAATTTGACAATTTTGATTGTTCGTGTCGTTTAGTCATCCTTAGTGCTTTTTATATTCGATTTCGTGACTAAGTATCTACTCGTTAGATCCGACACTTTAGGATTTCTAGTGTTGTTGGTTTCCTAGTGCTTATATATATATATATATATATATATATATATATATATATATATATATATATTGTTTAACGTCATATAAAATGAAGAGTAGCGTACATGCAGTGTGAGATTTGAAATTCGGCCTTGTTGATTTAGGTCTATGAGACGTAGCTAACGGAAGCTTTCATTATGGTCAGATAGGGGTGTGGTCCATTGGCAATGAAGCACTAGTTTTGTATATGAAGGAAGGGAACGGAAGGGGGTGGGGGGGGGGGGGTAAAAAAACCAACCAAACAAACAAAACACACACACACACACAAAAACAACAACAAAAACAAAACAAAAACAAAAACCAAAAAAAAAAAAAAAACGAAATGCAAGATGATTTGCGCGACGATTGAATAATATATTTGACATCATTCATCTTGTTTGGTATGGTTTACTTTTTAAAAAAAAAATGAATTTCCTTATCTGAATTTTGCTTCGGTTTTGATTAGCACAGAATATCATGCAGTAGTCTCTTAAGATATGGCGATTTAAAGTTAAACACGAGTTGTAGCTTAATTATCCCCACAATTTATAGTTAATTAAATGTTAATTAATCAAAACAGCATACGGCTGTGCATGACGTTATATGATGATAATATATCTCTTTATAAAAGTTCAAGTATTTACAGTTCAATAAATGCCCTGTTGAGAAATTTTATCAAAATTTTTGTAAATGTACCCTTGGTATTTATTAGGAGTCAACCTAACACTCTGTATTAGAGGAGTTAGGAAGATTTTTTTTTTTTTTTTTTTTTTTTTTGCAATATTGTAAAAACTTTAAATGTACAATAGACAGTTTATTTCACCATTGTTTAAAAAATGACATTTTAGAAAGCATATTATGTTTAAAAAATCTGATGTGAGTAACCTATAAGCATAGTATGCATTTTTTTTTTTTTTTTTTTTTTATTTCAACACGATTAAGTCACTTAACAAAAATATTTTTAATTAATTTTACGGATACGAGGATACGAGAGCGATTATTACAGATCTTTTGCTCTCATAAATGTTGTACATAGATAATATTTGTCGATTTGAAAGAAGGAAAAGGCTGGATATTGTATTTACTCTTTTACATGGATCAAAATGTTGGGCGGGGGGGAGGGGGGGGGGGGGGGCAAACAATTATGTATAAAACAAAGTAGTGTAGTGTAGAAATTTTTTTAGGAACAAAATAAGATAAATTTTATAACAAACGAAACCATTACGTTCCTCATTCTGTCATACTACTGTTATTCTATTCAGCAAATGGTTAGAAAGAACGATAACCCAAGAAGTGCTGTGAAAATATGTGTAGTGGATTATCCCTCCACACTCACGGCACACGTGGGTTATCTTTCCTTGAAGTTTACCGCATAGACATATGTGTAATGAATGTCTGTACATAGTTAAAAATGAAAATTATATTCAATAGAAAAAGTGATACACTTCTGATTAAACAATAATTATAAAACGTTTATCATTAATGTTTTAAAATCATAATATTTTGAATTTATTCCTTAATAAACGAAAATTACAAAGATAATTATTCGTGGATTAAAATGTTAAACATTTTTATCGGTTAACAACAAGTATCGTATTTAAGTAGGTAGAAATACAATGACAGTTAAGATCATACTCTTAGGGATCATTTCTATAGTATGTATCGCCGGGACACCAGGTAAAACTGTGTGGACCAGAAACCACGACGATGAGTCAGAGTGGCCTCTTCTGAGCGTGAAGCGGGCGAGGGCTGCTGGGCCTCACCGCTCAGCTAGGCCCTCGTCATTGATGACCGTTCCTCTCTCCCTTAAGTGGTGAGCTGGAGGAAGAGGTCACATTCTGAGTGGTTTCAAAAAAAACTTCTTTAAAAAAATATGGTAGAACACAAAAGGAAATTAGTAAGATTTCCGAGAATATCGTGCATATCAATAATGTCAAGCACGTGATCCTTGTTACTTTTATATGCAAATAAACACCATACTGTGTGACTGTCCCTATTATCGATAGCAGCAATGCAGGCCTAATAACCAAACCCAACAGGTGCTCGATACTTAAAAATAAAAAATTGTCTTCCTGTACACAAATTATTCAGTGAATAGTTTGTTTACAGGAGGACATTTTTTTTTAAATTATAGATATTTAAAACGTCGAGTGCCAGTGTTGAACCCATATTGCAAATAAATGAGTATTGCTCCCTCGTCCCCCACCATCGATTTAAGAAATTGACCCGTTTGTGGGGAAAATTATTTTAGGCGGTATGAGAAAATTTAGACAACTCTCTCTTTCTCCCCAAATTATGAAAAACGAAGCTACAAGCCTATAAATAGCACGTTTTCAATTTCCCTGGACATTTCAAAAGTTAATTTTCAAATTTTAGGTACAGCGTAAAAGCAAGCAGTGCATTAGAAATAAAAAGTAACGGCCCCTTCTGATAAGGGATCTTGTGTCACGGTAGACTTCGATACGATTAACAAGTCACACACCCCTCCCTGATCGTCATGATTGTGGTATTGCACCTAAAGCATTTATGTCTATTACCGGATGAGACAAACAACAAAATATGAATGGTCACTGGGCTAAGTTGTTGATCTGTGCAGCAGTTGTTTCTGTTTTGCTGTAGCAATCGCATATTCTCGGACCTTATCGACAAGCCTAACCTCAAGCTTGCAAGAGACCCGAGGGATTACGATTGTACCTACAAGTTGTGTTTAAAGTGCATAACAAACGCTCATTTTGAAACAAACACCTGTGCAGTAGAGACTACCCTTGCACATCAGTCATGGGCACTCCCCCATTTCAATTTTATAAATGACGAATCAGTACTATAAAACCAAGTATCGAGAGGTATATAGATTTATCATTCGTTATTTACAAACCTAAATAGGGTGCTCATATAAGAATAAAATATACCCAAATTACTAGATGCGATTAAAAAAAAAAGTCAGTGGTCTTTCAAACATTTTATTGTTTTCAAAAATAATCATTAAATAAAATGAACAATAAAACAATAAAAAAAAATTTTCATGTAAACACAATATATAACTGTAGAAAAACACATGAATGATGACGTATGTCTAAATGTAGCACAAGACAAGACTTTTACTTTTTCAACTCTTCCATTTCCTGGTTGACAAAATAGAACACAGCATTGTTGCTAGAATTTTAGGTTGTTTTTTTTTTTAAGTCATCCAATGAAACAAAATCATCACACTCTTATTCTGCTGTTTTTGTTTCATTGTTTATATTATATATATATATAAATATATATATAAAAGGTGTCACTTCATTATTTTTTTAATTCTTTAGTCAATTCATTTTTTAAAACAAATTAAAAATGGAAGTCACAACTTGCTGGGATTTATTTGCTGAGCACTGTCCCACTACAGAACAGGAATCTTAAGATTTTCACACATTGTAATTATCAATGCATTTTGTACTATATAATTTTTATTGGTTTTCATTATGAGACTCTTGCACAAAAATCTAAGGTTTCAGAAAGAGTGTCAAAAAATGATTTATTTCATTTATTGATAAAATAAGACATAAAGAACAAACAGTCCACAGAGAGTTGATATAAAAGTCTTGATTGACTGGACATATTGGTATAAATATGATTATCACAGATCCAAGCTGTTAACATGTCACAGAACACTGAACACAGAGGGATTGCTCACTCATATTCTCAAATTAAAACTTTCTATTCAAACCTCTCATTACACTCGCATCACAAAGCAATTTGATCACCCCCCCCCCCCCCCCCCCTTCCCCTCGTTTCATTGTCCTTGGAAGAATATCATGTCACAGTTGTTTAAGAGTGTTCCATGCTCCATGCACATGACTTAATATCATCTGGCTTCCATGGTTAAACTGTTACGTTTCTTCCCTTCCATTTGCATGATTGAAGTCTGAAACTGTTCCAACATTTGTATTAGCACCCTTTTCTTGAAACGTTCAGCTTCGCGGATGACATCTTTAACAAAAGCACACTTGAGTTGTATATTTCCCTGGATTGAATTCAGCTGGTGGAACAAGCTATCATAATCTGAAAGACATCAAGGACATAGCACAAAATAAATCAAAAGTATCTTAATCTGAAAAACATTGAAGAACATAGCATACAATGTACTACAAAGAAATTCATTTAAAATAACAGGTGTGTGGGCTATGCCTAGAGTTGAACTTTACCATTTGAAACCATACTGGATTGTCAAAGACTCCCCCCATTATACCACAGTACTGGCAACTGACTTCCAAAACTACAAATTCGATATCAAGTAATGTAAGGGAGTTTCTAGGTTTCAATGTAATGAAGGACACCACCAAGTGGAGCTTCCCCTTAAAACTCACACCATTTACAAACAAGAACCATTCAGAAACTATAAACAGTATCTTTTCATGGCAACCAACAAGTTGTGGTGCAATGAGTGTACAGATGCAAGCACCGATATTTTAATGAGTCTCATGCAACTGGAATTTTGCTGCTATGGGACAATACATTTTGTTGTAGGCTCCAAAATCTAAGGAAAGTTTTTAGTATACATACTTCTGCCTGGTTTTTTGAGTTCCTTGAACACCATGTGTTTTAAGCGGGTATTGTGAGTCCATATTAGAGAGTCCTTTTTGCTGTTATGGACACCTCTCTGTCGTGAATTCACAGAATTATACAAGATCTGCTCCTCCATTTGGCCCCCTGGGACATTATTTTCCTTGATGTGGTTTTTCCGTGAATTGTCTTGTTCTGGTTCAGCGATTATCAATGGCTGATCCTCATCCTCCTGCTCTGAGACGCTGTTTTCCTCAACTTCGTTATCTGTAGAATATGAAAGAACAGTACAGTGAGAAAGACTCGGATACCTGCAGGTTGTCTTTGTGATGACCAGTGTTTATGCGTTTCTTCTGTAGCATAACATTCAGGGATTACTTGTTATTCTGCGTGTCCCATGTACGCGCATCATTTAATGCACACAATTTTTACTAATGCCATTGTTGTCGTACCTTGGCATTAGGGTCATTCAGTACAAAATTACCAATGCCCTTGCTATGAACACATTTTTAGTTGAAAAATGGCATTATTTAGATATCTAGAATTTTCTAACCTTGAGGAACCTTAAAACTTTTACAATAAAGTTGAAGGACACAGGGACATCTTGAATACACCATTTATAGAGAATCTCCAGGGCCAGCAAAAAAAGTTTGTTATAACCAAACTTCGCTATATACAGTAAACATTTTTGCTAATTTCCTGTCATAGGGGAATAAATATCCCTTAGCAGCAAGTGTAAATTCAACATTAGGCATGCTTGTTGCTAGTGTATTTTACTGTAAATTTATCCATAAATATATACTGTGCAAAAGAATTTCACATACACATATCTAGAATTTTTCAGTAAGCATCAACAGTCATATTTCTTCAAATGATATCAAAATCTATGCTATAATTCAACCTCGACTATGCATTTTACTGTTCCACACATTTAGACCAGTCAATCTGAATCTGTTTATTATAATGGGATTAAAGACTGGAATATGTTGCCAGCACCCAATAAGAAAAGTAGGAGTGAAACCACTTTTTAAGAAAGGTGTGAAGTTTTTACTTTACAAAGGTCTTTTAAATCAAAATTGATTTCTCACATCACATAATTTTTTATTTGGTGTAATGTCTCATCACAGACTTTGTTAATATACATGTATATTTTCCCCTAATCATCATTTAATATGGCCTAGTGCTCAAATGTCCCCAATAATACCTGTATACTGTTTTCATAATTTGAAGGTATATCTGCCATTTCTTTTATTCTCCCTCCCCTCTCCTATTAAATCTAAGATACTCACAACATTGGAAGGACCCCATTGGAAATAAGCTTTTGGAATTTCATGACTTACCTTGGTAAACCAATGTCATAATTTTTTTTCAAAACAATGTTTAAAATTATTGATATGTTTTCTGATCCCATCCTTTTATTCAGTATTGCTACCACAAAAGTGAAATTTTGGGCAAAAAATTCAGCAATTTTTCCATATAAATATGAGAAAGAGACAGAAAGAGAGAGAGCGGGCTAAGTTTAGCAACTTTATAATTCCAAGAAAGAAAACTATTACCTACAATACTTAATAAATTGTGAGCAATATTCAATTTTAGCAATCTCAACACCCTCACTAATGATGCCAAAATTAAATCCTCAGCTAAAAATTCTGCTTACATGGTATTATATTGATGGTGCTATTTACATATAGAAAAAAGTTAGTTTAATGTTATAACTGACTGTAAAAACTGTATTGAATATTTGACATTGTATATCAAAGGAATCTATGTAACTTTAATCTTATGGGTGGAGTTCTTCACAGTAAACAAACCTGGAATTTCTGGGTCAAGACTAAATTCTGCCTCCATCACCTGCTCAGGCACTGGAGATGAAGGTGGGGAGGGCGTAGGGGTCCTACTGAACACATAGTCCCTGGGGATGGGTCCTGAAAAGAATATACAAATTGATATTATTTCACTGTTACACATTGAAATCATAGAAAAGTAGAATATCAATCTTTGTACATTAGAATAATCCCACAATCTGAACTTGTGCTGATGATACTGACCAACTTTACGCCTTTTGGGCCCAGGAGGAGGAGTTTCTAAACTTCGACGTTTGGACGGTTTGTCTATTGTAGGGTCATCTGCTTCATCAACCATGTTCATCTGTAGTAACAAAATTAACATAAATACATGACACAAATGATATATGATACAAGGAATGTAGAAATATTTACAATGTGTGTGTATAGGATGGTACAAGGTGTGTGGGGATGTTGCAAGGTGTGTGTAGGAATGTTACAAGATGTTTGTTTTACGTCCCATCAAGAATTTTTCACTCATCACTCATATTGAGATGTCATCAGCTGTAGGTGAAGTACCACAAAATTAGACCTATACTTAGTGCTCAGGGCAGTAGCAGTGAGGATTCTTTAACATGCCAATGCCTACCGTGACAAGGGACCTCCATTTTTAAGGTCATATCCGAAAGACCCATGATCCTCACTTCTAAATGCTGAGTATTTGGCGAAGAAGCAATCACTACCTATTTTTAAATCTTAGGATTGACACAACCATGGCCTCCCAGTTATGACGTGAACTCTCTAACCACTGAGCTACTGCAACCGGTTGTTACAAGTCATGTGTGTGTATGTTACAAGGTGTGTGTGTACATGTTACAAGTCATGTGTGTGTACATGTTACAAGGAATGTGTGGGAATGTTACAAGGTGTGTGTGGGAGGTTACAAAGTGTATGTGTATATTGCAAGGTGTCATTGATTGATTAAATATTGTTTAACGTCCCGCTCAACAATTTTTCACTCATATGGAGATGTCACTGCTGCTGGTGAAGGACTGCAAAATTTAGACCTGCGCTTATGGCACTTGAGCAGGAAGGGATCTTTTATTGTGCCACACCTGCTGTGACACAGAACCTTGATTTTTGCGGTCTCATCCGAAGGACCACCCCATTTAGTCGCCTCTCATGACAAGCAAGGGGTACTGAGGATGTATTCTAACCTGGATCCCCACGGGTACAAGGTGTGTGTGGGGATGTTACAAGGTGTGTGTGGGGATGTTACAAGGTGTGTGTGTGGGGATGTTACAAGGTGTGTGTGTGGGGATGTTAGAAGGATTCCTACTTGTAACTGTTTCATTTACCTTAACTTTGAATGGATTTCCAAAGGTGTGAAGCCTCGTCGGTGAGGTCTCCAGCTCCCGCAGTGGTGCTGGCTGTTTCTTCAGGTAGTCTTGGTAGTTACCCATCTGTTGGACGGGAATACTATGAGACTGATCTATGAACCAAGAAATTTATATCCACTGGTGATTAATACAATCATCATCCACTCCAATATTGATTTATCAACCAAATAATTTATTTCCAATGTTTATTGGAAAATTTTTGTATAATTTTCTACATCTGGAACCAAATGTTCAACCAAGAAAATTATGTCCCATGGTGATTGAAATGTCTTTCAATTCTCTACATATGGTACCTGACTCATAAAAATGTTTTCTTTTCTCTCATCAAATATTTTATAATTTAAGAATCACCTTACGATTAAATGCATAATTTAATCTTCAAATGAGAGCTTACAGAAATATGCAGAGTTTGAAAAGACTTTGATAGAAACACCGATATTTCCTACAATTTTGAAAATAGTTCATTAAAACTTCATATTGTGATCACATTCATACCATCATCCACAAGTTTCGTTCTGTGGTAGGACTTCTGTAGAAAATTTGATCTCATCCTGGCTATTTGGTCTATTAGGTTTTTTCGAGGTATATCATATGGATTCCTACAAATAGAGCACGAATGTATTACATACAGAATCCAGAAAGTCACCAGAAATAAGTAAATGTGTAGCTGTGTTTCCTATTTCACTCCCCTCAAAAATTTGGGTAGGAAGGTAAAACATTTTATTTTATTAAAATATTTTATTTGAAATCTTAATTTTTGATATGCTTTGAATACAGGTCTATATACATACAAATACTTTTCAAGCATTTTGGAGGTCCATAGTAGTCAAAATGTAAATCAGAGAATCTCAAAGACAAAAAGAACAAATTCTCTATTTGAAAAATTCCAAATTTTTATTTTATTTATAAATTTCATCAATAAAATATTTAGGGTCAGCAGCAAAAAGCATAGGTAAAGTTGGGAAACCGGAAACACTCATATATTTTATTTTGGCCTGATTAGAGGTGACACAAATAACTTTCCACATATGCATAGAAGCAGAGTCTGCCACACTTACAATTCCTAGTATGCAGCAACAATTTCTTTTTATTCAGAAGCAATCTTCATTATGTACTGTAAATCACTTGAATTAAACAAGTCTTTATTTCGTTCTTCACAAGTTTTTATTTAGTCATGTTAAGATTGATCAGTGAGGCATAATTTCCCTGAACATTCAATTTATTCAACACTATCTGTTATATGTAGAAATTTACTTAAACAACAACAACAACCCACTTATTTTTGCATTAGGACAACCTTGGGAAATTTATGCCAAAATAAAATTTTTAAGAGTAAAAGACTGACTTACAGCATATTCCTTGGTTTCTCCAAGCTATGTGATTTGTTTCCTGTTTTGTCATTGTCTACACACAGTCCTTACTAAGTACCCAGTACTGTGGTGTTTACCTACGAATAGTACTGTGGTACTGACTCAATACTGTGTTGTCATCTGTAGTACTTACTGCGACACTGTTTGATCTATAGTACTATGGTACTGACTCAGTACTCTGGTGATAACCTACCTGTATTATCCATGGTATAATCTTATCTATAGTACTGTGGTGATAACTTACCTATAGTACTGTGGTCTGATGTCCTTGTCGGCCACAGCCACAGTAAATGTGTTGAAGTCTGTCAGCTCCTGCTTTAGACTCTGTAGATTTCCACCTGCACTCTGTAACAACTGATTAAAGTCTCGTCGTTGTAGAATGGAAGTTTTTGTTCTGAAGTAAGAATAAATCATACAATTAACGTCTATTCTTGAAAAAATTCCAGTGCAGAGAACTAGACATCCTAAAACAGCTTATAATATATATAAATAAGCCGTCATATGTTTGGATTTAAACTCATTAAATATATAGTCTAGCAGTCATACACCGGGACTCAATCTCATCACATATATTGTCTGGCAGTCATACACCGGGACTCAATCTCATCACATATATTGTCTGGCAGTCATACACCGAGACTCAATCTCATCACATATATTGTCTGGCAGTCATACACCGGGACTCAATCTCATCACATATATTGTCTGGCAGTCATACACCGGGACTCAATCTCATCACATATATAGTCTAGCAGTCATACACCGGGACTCAATCTCATCACATATATTGTCTGGCAGTCATACACCGGGACTCAATCTCATCACATATATAGTCTAGCAGTCATACACCGGGACTCAATCTCATCACATATATTGTCTGGCAGTCATACACCGGGACTCAATCTCATCACATATATTGTCTGGCAGTCATACACCGGGACTCAATCTCATCACATATATTGTCTGGCAGTCATACACCGGGACTCAATCTCATCACATATATTGTCTGGCAGTCATACACTAGGACTCAATCTCATCACATATATTGTCTGGCAGTCATACACTGGGACATCAAACTCTTTACTGATATATATGTATAACATAGCAGTCATGTGTACTTTATGTAGGAATTTTATACAGTGGGTATAATATCACCTAGAAAACTATTTTAAAAACTTTATGTCTTCCAATAAATCATGAATTATTTATATTAAAAAAAAAAAAAAAATGTTGTCAGGGGCAATTACTCCTATGCTGGCATTTTTCCTATTATACATCTTTCACACAATATCCACAAATAATTTATCTCAATATCCACGAGATTACTTTATATATATATATATACATCTCAAGATATAAAGCAGCATTTTTTTTAAAACTGCTAACATTACAATTTTGTCATTTCAACCAATTTTCATGTATTTTTATTCTGCTCTTTAGTGCAAGTATGCAATTTTTTCCTCCTTCATATGGTGACATATATACTTCCTTTTATGTTTGGCTGACATCTTTAAAAAGGTGGTAACACACACACACACACACAAACACACATGATCAATAATGTAAATTAAAATACCTATTTTTTTATTTATTTATTTTTTTTTTTTTACTTTGAACCCAATTTAGTGCGAGTATGGAGCTACCATAATACACTTAAAAGGAAAAAGAATATAACTATGATTGAAATTCATTTACGATCTATTTCAATTTATAAAAATTGTAAGAATGTGTTAGATATCCTAACCTGAATTGTATAAATCAGAACAAACCTGGAATCAACTTTAATGCCTTCATGGACAGGAATCTTCTGACCCACGGAGGCAATCAATCGGTCCATTTCTATCTTGGCCTGCGTAAAAATAAGAAGAGATATCTTGTTTCCTGTCAGATCAGATACTGGTCAGTAATGGAACCACAAACACGGAGGACTATTCCAGAATTATATGTGTGGGAAGTCAAGGAACAATTTCTAATACTTAATTTGAATTTTATGAGATGTAATTGTCAAATTTTTAATAGTGTCACTGTTAAACAATGTTCTCTAAAGTTTGTATTATCCATATTATTTACAATTTATTTGCTCAGATTCTAGGATGTTCACATCCATTTGAGAGTTTCTTGGAATTACCTAACTTTTAAGTTCCTTCTGGTAAATAACACCACTGAACTTGGACTGACCTGATTTTTAAGTTTCTTTAGGTAAGTGATGATATTGTAACTTGGACAGACCTGATTTTCAAGTTTCTTTAGGTAAGTTATGATACTGCAACTTGGACTGACCTGATTTTTAAGTTTCATTAGGTAAGTTATGATACTGAAACTTGGACTGACCTGATTTTTAAGTTTCTTTAGGTAAGTGATGATACTGTAACTTGGACTGACCTGATTTTTAAGTTTCTTTAGGTAAGTTATGATACTGCAACTTGGACTGACCTGATTTTCAAGTTTCTTTAGGTAAGTTATGATACTGCAACTTGGACTGACCTGATTTTTAAGTTTCATTAGGTAAGTTATGATATTGTAACTTGGACTGACCTGATTTTTAAGTTTCTTTAGGTAAGTTATGATATTGCAACTTGAACTGAGCTGATTTTAAAGTTCCTTTAGGTAAGTGATGATATTGTAACTTGAACTGAGCTGATTTTTAAGTTTCTTTAGGTAAGTGATGATATTGCAACTTGAACTGACCTGATTTTTAAGTTTCATTAGGTAAGTTATGATACTGAAACTTGGACTGACCTGATTTTTAAGTTTCTTTAGGTAAGTTATGATATTGCAACTTGAACTGAGCTGATTTTCAAGTTTCTTTAGGTAAGTGATGATATTGTAACTTGAACTGAGCTGATTTTTAAGTTTCTTTAAGTAAGTGATGATACTGTAACTTGGACTGAGCTGATTTTCAAGTTTCTTTAGGTAAGTTATGATACTGCAACTTGGACTGAGCTGATTTTAAAGTTTCTTTAGGTAAGTGATGATATTGTAACTTGAACTGAGCTGATTTTTAAGTTCCTTTAGGTAAGTGATGATATTGTAACTTGAACTGAGCTGATTTTTAAGTTCCTTTAGGTAAGTGATGATATTGTAACTTGAACTGAGCTGATTTTAAAGTTTCTTTAGGTAAGTGATGATATTGTAACTTGAACTGAGCTGATTTTTAAGTTCCTTTAGGTAAGTGATGATATTGTAACTTGAACTGAGCTGATTTTTAAGTTCCTTTAGGTAAGTGATGATATTGTAACTTGAACTGAGCTGATTTTTAAGTTTCTTTAAGTAAGTGATGATACTGTAACTTGGACTGAGCTGATTTTCAAGTTTCTTTAGGTAAGTTATGATACTGCAACTTGGACTGAGCTGATTTTAAAGTTTCTTTAGGTAAGTGATGATATTGTAACTTGAACTGAGCTGATTTTAAAGTTTCTTTAGGTAAGTGATGATATTGTAACTTGAACTGGGCTGATTTTTAAGTTCCTTTAGGTAAGTGATGATATTGTAACTTGAACTGAGCTGATTTTTAAGTTTCTTTAGGTAAGTGATGATATTGTAACTTGAACTGACCTGATTTTTAAGTTTCTTTAGGTAAGTGATGACACTGTAACTGAGATTGTTGTCCATATTTTCAGGCACCAGATTAGGGGCTCCCATCCGAGCTAGGGCTCTCTTTAGTGGCTGTAAACAAACAAACCTACTTTTACAAATCTTTTAAATCTTGGGATTTTCAAGTACTGTAAATACTTGCAACCTTTAATATACAAGGTAAACTTCTGTTTGTTCATATTACAAAACTTTTAGCAATAGTTGTCAGAAGACAAATAGCTTGCTGGGAAACATGATTCCACTAACTTATTCCCTTTGGTTCAAAAGGTTAATGTTTTTGACAAGTAATTCAAAGCCCAAGGTCAATATTCTTGGCATTGAAAGAGATGCATCATCCAGAGGCATCTACATATGAAATATCAAAACCCTATCCCCCTTGGTTAAAAAGATATCACGAAGGTTAAAATTTATGAAAAGTCCAACTTCAAAGTAAAGGTCATTAGGTCAAAAGCCTAAAGCCTTAGTACCAAATGAATGGCCTAGTCATGAGAAATATCAAAGCCCAATCCTCCTTGGTTGAAAATATAGAGGCAAGATCTGTAAAGTGTGGCACCGACATTGCGGTCATGACAATAGTTCTCTGAATATTTGTTCCGGTGAGCTAAAATCCCCCTCAAAGAGATTTCTGCAAGTACACTTCCATCTTGTAGTAAGTTAAACCAATTATTCAAGACTCAATGTATGCATAAAGTAGGTTTGTCACTGATAAGAAATTTAAGTGTTTACCCCAGCATAGTAAGATGGCATCGTTTTCAAGTATGCATCAAACTGGCCACGCCATTTCTGTGTCGGTTTGAACTTGTGAACTTTGAATAATTCATCTGAAATGTAAAACCAAAACAAACATCAGAACTGTTAACTAGTGTCAACCAAAATGGAAATAGTGCTGTTATTCAACTGCTTATATTGTCAGCAGGCTGGACAGAGATCTGAAAATTGAACACATTAAACAGCAAACTGTTATCCAACACCTTACATCTCTTTCTGGAGATTTGTATTACCGATTACACACCTTCCCATGATTAAAACAAAATGCACGGTGAGGCAAATATAGTTAACATACCTCACCTCCACTGTGTGATCTCTTTCTTATAATATCAACTTCACATCAAAATGTTTCATTTAAATTAATTCAATCATAACTAACCATTTAATTGGTATTCATTGTTTACAATGAAATCTAATCAGTTTCTAATGTAACCATGTTTTTCTTTTGGAGGGAAAATGCCTCACTTGTGTGTGGACTGAGGAAGAGGCTGATGCCATCCACTGTCCAATCAGAAGATGGCTTTAAGGTGCCATGGCAACCAGCTGGAATCCCATCGGACAGAGGGGAAGCTGCCTCGACAGGCTGAATTAAGAAGACAAAATCTGACATTGATTAGTCTTCAAAATGTGCAAAGGTCATTTCACTCTCACGTACAAATCAATAACTAAAGAAGCTGGTTCATGAATGGTGCAAGTTGCCCTAATGAATTTTCCAAAAATTAAAAAAATTGTTGAGCACAGATAAAGATATGATTCATGTCGACTTCCTTCCTGTTTCTCATTACATCATCCTACATCTATGAACTACATGTACTGTAAATGAAATCTTTATTTGTGTCATCCTTCCCAAATTCTTGAAAATGTGTCAAGTGTGCCAATTCTTTAGGCTTTTGATCAATTTTTCATATATGCCTAACACTTTCTGATCCAATTACCCCCAATAATGGTAAAAAGAGCACTAATGGATGATTAATAATCAATAAAAAGTCTGTTCCTTAGAGTTCTACAGAAAATAACACAAATCTTGATCATCATAATATTGGAAATCAACAGGGTCAGATTATACCATTCATGATCCTGCCTCTCTCATTGTGTAAACAAGTCTTTTTTTTTTTTTTCATATTTAACTAAAGATAACACAAGAAGAAAATGAAATAAACAAACCAAATATGTGGGTATGAACAAACAGAGAGCATACATGTCTGCTTGTATTCAGTGGGTATGACCATTTTCTTATTTTACATGGGACTCAATTCACTCTGTGAAGTTACAAGTTCTTGCAGGCCATTCATATTAACTGTTTGCCAATAAAAAACAACTTTTAACATTCCAATTGTTTATAATTTTCAATAAACCTTTGACATGCAAGTGAACTTTCAACTTAAAACAAAAGGTATTGTGACACTGCTCACTAAGAATATCTCCTTCTCACCCCAAACTGCCATACATAAAGGGTGTTCCTTTGAACTTTTGACCCCAAAATCATTATGGATCATCTTCATCCCATGGGTAATCCATATGTGTGATATGGCGACTCTTGAGGAAAAGGATACCACACGAGAGCCTGGAAATCATTTTGCCATTTCAATCTCTATTAATTTGATTTTTGGACTCTTAAAATTGATAGGGATTATATTTGTCCCATGGGTAGTCCATATGTATGATATGGTGACTCTAGGGGAAAGGGATAACACACAAGAGCCCGGAAACCATTTTGCTTCTTTCAATGCCCAGTACACTTGATCTTTGACCTTTTGATTGATTGATTTTCCTGCTTGAAAATTGTTCACTCATATGGAGACGTCTTGACCTTTGACCTAAAAATCAATAGGGATCATCTTCATCCCATGGGTAGTCTTTTTGTATGGTATGTTGACTCTAAGTGAAAAGGATAACACATCAGAGCCTGGAAACCATTGTGTCTACAGATGGATGGACGGACATCCTGATTCCAGTAAAAAATCCCAATTTGTTGCAGGGGGTATAATAAAATCTTTTATTTGACAAAGAAATATATTATCTCGCAAAATATAAACTACCTAGTTTCTTCACATATATGGAAGTATGGGGTATTAATTCATATGCAACAGACTCTGTCAATTATACAAAAAATTCAAGCTCCCTTTGCTTTCATATAAGAAATAAATTTCAATTTTGAAAATACATGAGGGTATGAACTGGAATGCTTCATGCCAGCATATTTCAAGAAGCACTAATATGCTTCACAAATTGTCAGTTTGAAGTGTAGCAATTCATACCTTCATGCACTTTCAAAAATGAAATTTATTTTTTTGTATTTACATTCCACTCGGAATTCCTAGCTGTTCAAATAGATTATAGATTAAATAGATAAATCTATTAAGGTTCATATGTGCACATTTACACTACTGCAACACATTCATGAGGAAATGGCTAATAAAAAAAACTTTTATTTCAATTTGTAGAGCTATCAAGGCAAAACTATATCCAGGGATTGACATTAATGGTTGTTTAATTGCTCAAGGTAAGTGAAAACCCAGTTCAGAAAAGTGGAATTCAATACACACTTGTCCAATCAGACAAGTGATTATTTCAGTAGGAAATGTGTTTATTTTAGTAGAGTTAAGCTTTATAAATATTGAATATTAGAAAATGAAGCCCAACTCCATACTTTTGGGTTTCCAATGGAACCATTGAATTTTCATTTCCTAGCAAATCCTTTTGCTAGTAGCTCAGACTATCTTATTCAATTAGTAAGTCGTTTTCAATAACATGTTATCTGATGTACAACATACTGTGCATGTATACCTTGGTCATATTTGTGTGAAAATGGCAGTTTCACATCCCTCTCTCTAAGTATTTTAGTGAGTAAAGGCTCAGAAAGAAGATGATAAGAAAAGGAAATGTAGAATATAATTAGCAATTTCAAAAAAAAAAAAAAAAATGCAATGTTTCAGGCAGCATGACAATCAAATTTACAGATTTAATTGATACTGACAAGGGTATAGTCTGTACCTTGTGTCTAAAATTAGCACTATATCCACAAACACAGGTCTTTGTCTTTACATGCCAGTAATACAGTTTACAAAATTGATAGCACCCATGCACACTTTTATCAAGTTATTGAATAAAAACTTATTTGTTATACTTTTTGACATGTTTTATTTTTAAAATTGGTAAAAAAAAAACACAAAAAAACCAAAAAAAACCCAAGAAGACGACAGAGCATTTGTATCATATACTGCTATTTAGTGGTGAAATATCTTATTTCCGTATGTTGACTTTTGTAATTTTCTGATCTATAACTTCAACATTTGTTACTTTTTCATCAATTTGCAGTCAACTACAAATTACAATAATGCTTCAGGGTGGGACAATCCATAAACTTGTATGAAATCTCTTGATAATTTCATGTAGCCATAATTGATACGGTAGGGTAAAGATAGGGTAAGGTAAAGAAAGAAAACTTGGCTATTTACCAACTGACCTTTGGCTGACCCCTGGAGGGGATAATCGAAATTACTTGTTGATAGGTGTATTCAAGTTAAAAATTTTTGGATGACAAAGGTTTTTCATTCAGACAGGTGAAAGTTGAGTTTACTTGCTGAAAGGGCCAGTGAGATGAAAAAAAAGGTCTATCCCCGATATTCCAATAACATACACAAATAAAATCTTACTTTTTAAACATTTACTTAAATGTGTCTACACTTAGTTTACAAAGAGCAAAGCAGACATAAAATATCCTTTCTATACAATTTCAATGTTTATTTTCAACAATGAATGAAATAACAACCCCTCATTCAACTGACTAAAATAGCAAGCCTTCATTCAACACTGACTGAAACAGCAAGCTTCACCTTTGCTCGGTATATAATCTGTCAGGAATATATTGTGGAGGGCCTAACATTGCTCCTTTTCTGGTCTTCAGCCATCATGAATACATCCAGAACACTATTTGACACTTACCTAATAGTGGAAGCAGGACGGGGTAGTTGTAAGGCATAAGGAACAGATTGACACAGCTCAACGTGCTGCTGGCCTTTAAATATCCAAAGGGGTGTCCCACATCACTATATTTAGCACTGCCATTTATGAACACCTGCCAACATGAGTTGGGTTGCCTCCTCTCTAGGATGTACTGGGTAAGGGGGGAGGGCTCCAGCTCATACTTATCAAAGGGGAGGTTCCCTATCACCATTGGCTCGCATGGAGTGCAATAAAACTTGACCACTGGGTGAGCTGAACGAGGAGGCTAAACAGATAAAAACAAATTAATACATATAAATATAGCTGTCTAGAGTGGCAACTGAATTCCTGATATAAATACTACAGCTTACTAGAGTGGAATTTGTGCTGTCAGGCCAAAAAGCCTCAGGGATAGGCCAGTGCCCGACAGAGTAGCCTTTCTGAGCTGAGCGTGGGACATAAATCAGACGCCGACAGTTGTGCCAGCTGTTGCTGGGGAGGACCTGACCTGTCAGTCCTACCAATGGAGAATTTGCCTTCTTCTCCTCCTCTACCTCCATCTTTATTGGCATGTTAATGTCCTGGTTCTCTAGAAAATGGTGAAGAAAACGATTTATTCAATGATGGCATCACAATGGTGAAGATTTAAAATAAACACCTTTTGTTGATATGAAAGAAGATTCCCAATTTCTTCTTTTCCCAACTAAATGAATATGGATACCATTCTCATATGGTAAAAAAAAACAAAACAACTGCTATACAGGTAGGTGCAAAGAAAATTTTAGACATAAAGACTTCATAGGTATAATGAACTAGATCAAATTCCTTCAAACAGGAAAAGAATTGGGATTTGCTTTGTCTGATGCTTTGCCACATTTCTAAAAATTGAACAATAATGTTTCTACCCACCTTTACTATTTCCATTGCTGTCAAGTCCATTCTCAATTTTAATCTCAATGGGGGGTGGATCCGGCCCAATCTTCTCAAAGTTGATCACCACCCCTCCCTGAACTTTCTGCACTAGACTCTCCAATGCCCCATTCAGCATCTTCTGGGTGTGGACAGCATAGGAACGACCTGCAACATGTGTGCACATTCAAAACATTGCACATACAGGTGATTCTTGATTACTCAAAGTTTAAGGGGGATTATAACCTTGAGAGATTGAAGACTGAGTCCAAGCTAGGATTTAAAAGTCCAACCATGATGGTTTTAATTTTATAGTAATTGAATTACATATCTACAACATCCTAGAATTGTTTTGACACATCCTTCGTGTTTTTAGGTAATTGATTTGCTTTTAATAACACCGAGCTTTATCTTGCATAGATAAAAAATATTTTGTTTTGAATTTACGTATTTATTTGGGGTTTTTTTCATGCTAAAACACATGTACACATACATATAACTTACAAGCAAAATCTCTCGTAAATAACGAAGTTTCACAGTATTAATGACAAGGAGCACTCTTATCGAAATTTCCAGTCATTTTACACAAAGCACAATTTTTTATAAATTACAATGTTTTATGGGCATGTCTCTATATTATTTTCTCAAAAATTACTGTCTCCTTGTCAAGTCCTAACAAATTGTAAATTTTATGAATAGTCTGATTATATAATAAGACAAAGCACAGATGGAGGGTGAAAAATTGACTAATTAAACAATTAACTTTCCACCCCAAATAGAAGTCCAGGAGATGTGTCACTTATGTAAACATCTAATCGACTCAGCCAAGTTATTCCCAGGCAGTCACCATTATCTAGCTAAGATCCAAGCAGAAATAATTGTACACTTTAGGGATCGTGGTTGTATGCTACAACCACTTCGGGAGTTCAAGAGTGGAAAACAAGGAAATAAGTTTTATGGATTTAAAATTTCACTTCTCGAGATCAAACATTCCAGAGATCAAGAATAAATTTACTTAAGTTACATAGAGAAAAAAATTGGGACTGTGATTTAAGAGATCGAAGTTCAAACCATTGAGAGTCATCTGTCATGGAGGAATTTTACTTTACAGTACTTTAAATACAGTGAGTAATAAATACAGCCTGTAGAGATAAAAAAAACAAAAAGCCCTCTGATCAAGAAAAATTTTGTCACCTCACAAAGACTCAAATTTAGCTCCATAATAATCTGGTTCTCTGCTGTTAGATACTGAATTGTTACTAGCTCATCAGTCAACATGAAACGGGTTTAGCTCTGTGATACACGTACACATTATATTCCCTAACCTTTATATGACCCCATCATGATCATTGTGTATATATGTAATAAACTGGCAGTTTTAATGCTAACAGATTAGGGTCTACATTTTTTACTTCCATGCTATTTACTCGCCTCAGCAGTAGTACATAATCTGTACCATAGCACAATGTCAATCACATACCTCCTGTGACATCACACATGGCATCCAATGGATGATTCTCTGCAGATGGAATGTAAGTATTGGTTGTCATGTCAACAGGAATATTCCCTGGCAACCTTAGCACCAGCCCAAATATCCTTTGATCCCATCTGAATGGTTCCTTGGTAAGCTCTGATCCAGGGACTACTGAGTTCATGGGCAAATTGATCTACAAAACACAGGGAAAATAAAATTGCCAAAGATTACAATCATTGACCTAAAAAAAAATATTGCAGACATTGCATTGGTAATGAAGCATTTTACTGCAAACACGTCAAAGCTATAAAATAACAGTGCTTTTGACAAACTCAGCTTCATATGGAAACTACTATTCTGAATTAGGTATAGGAGAGAATTACAGACCAAAATTGATTTTATCACTTTTTCTTTTTAAAAAGCTGTATCAGCAAATAAATTCCAAATTCTTTTCTATTTTCTGAAAGTTGATACAGATGCTAACTGTCAACAGTAAATATAAACACTGAAATCCAGCAAATATTCCAAGTTTTAAGTGTTGCCTGCCATTAACTCTTAATGCATAAAATGATGTAAAGTGTAACAGAGGGACAGACATGTGTAAGATACGTGGATCCCTTGGTCACCCTTTGCTTTGCAGGAGACAGTAATAAAGAATGCCTCTGTAGGTTTAAAGAGTTGTCAGAAAGCAACAGCACTCACACAGTGGCTTCAAATGTGTGAGAGCAATAGTTGGTGTTGGATAAATACGAGGCTCCCAGAGGGAACTGGGGTTCGTGTAAATCCAAATAAATCATTTGGCGAATTGTATCCCATTGGGTTTCAGAGAAGATTTTCAAGAATTTTTCCTTTTTATTCCTATGTAAATCTCTACACCAGTATTGCAACATTGGGGTTATATGTTGAACACTCTTGAATTACACATTATCTTGGAGAATTTTAAGGCAAGCTTTGCTTTTTATCAAGCAGTTCTAAGGAATTTTTTAAATATCTACTTCTGGAACCAACCAAGTCCCTTGACTCAAAGACATTTTGTGCTAATATTGGTTGAAACTGGCCTGAAGGAAAATCTGAAAATGAAAATTCAACAAAAACTTGTGACTGAAAATGGATAAATTTTTATGAGAAAAGTTCAATGAAGAGCGGGCTCCAGAGAGTTAAACACGATATGCCACCCATCTTACGTCTGCTTTATGTTTCTTCAGGATCAATGTATTTGACATATTTCTGAATAGAACATCAGTGTTTTCTACACCAATTTTATTTTACACCAATTTTAAAAGCTATTTTATGTCCTATTGATTTGGAAAAAAAAAATCACTTGACATTTTAGGATAGTGGGAATTTCTCAATGCTGAATCCATGTTTGAAAAATTGTGTACATACATATGATTTTTGTAGCTTAAGCTTTGTTTTACAACCTTTTCACATACTGCTTTGAATAAAAGTTGACACAATACAAAATTCTGAATATGTTTGATTACTGGACCAAAACATCCTATTACCGTCCAATATTCCCCTCATCAAGATGCTATTTTCATTAAGTTTGAAATTGCTTAAACCTCCTTGAGAAATTTTGGCACCATTTAGGTAATTTTTGTAAGGGGAAACTGTCTGAATAGATAGTAATTCTTTCTTATGAAAAACAGATAATAATATCATTAGTACAGCTATACCAAATTGTCTATTCAGTACCTCTGGTTGTACACCATTCATCGTGGTCAGCTTCCCTCCATCAGTGATAACAATTATCACAGCTGGCTCAAGGTAAAATGGACATCGCCCCTAACAAGGATAAATTATAACATTTCTATTCATGAAAAAATAAGTATGATGTACTTCCTTCCAACCATTACCCTTGAAATTTGAAGTCCAAACCTGATATATATAAAAAAAAACAACCAACAAACAAACAAAATATAAAAACAAACAAACAAACAAACAAAAAATAACAAAAAAACCCCACCCTGTCTTGTAATTATTTTGCAAGTTAAAATAAAACCAATTCTTCCAAAAAGAACTCAATCATACTGAAACACAAGTCTGGATAGGACTAGATTTCTAATTTTTAAAAATTCATTATTACCTGTCCATAAGTGTCAATACCAGTCTGCATCCTGTTAATATTAAGAAGATCAAAAGCATGTTTCAGTGCAGGTCCCATAAGGGTGAGCCCTTGTGTCTGAAGATTCTTCAGTTCATTCACAAATGTGGCATGACTCTCCTTCCATCCTGCCTGTGTAAAAAAATTCAAGGACATTTTATTATAGCTATAATAAAAGGAGGAAGTTAGTGTGTTCATGTCAATGACCAGACAATTCTCTCAAGGAAATTCACCTTACCTGAATTTCATACATAGGACTACCATTAAAGTATCACATTTTAGAGGGGGTCTCAATAACAATCTATATTATACTTCTGTGTGTCTCTGTATATAAATATCTGGATCATTATTGCCTACTTCCCATGTCTCTGAATATAAATATCTGGTTCATAATTGTCTACTTCCCATGTCTCTGAATATAAATATCTGGATCATTATTGTCTACTTCCCATGTCTCTGTATATAAATATCTGGTTCATTATTGTCTACTTCCCATGTCTCTGTATATAAATATCTGGTTCATTATCGTCTAAAGTATTTTCCCCTTTATATCTTTGCTTTCCTGTTGTGGCCCCACATCTAACACGGCATGTCCATAACTTGGAACAAACTTTGATATAAAATACTTGGGATGCTTGCATATCTATATGATCAAATAATGCCCTGCTGTTCTTGACAAGATTTTTCCTATCTTGATCCTCAAGAAATACTTTCCCTTATCACAGTCCCATCTTACACTTGGGGCTCAAAACTTGGGACAAAATATAATTTTCAGTTTGTAAAAAAGCATCCATTGATGTTTTAATTTTTTTTGGCCCAGTGTTTTTTGAGATTCTTAAATGACCCTACTCAGATTTTGGCTTTCTTGATTATCTTCACTTGAATCCCCATCACTTCAGGATACTGTGCCAAGTGTGGTCAAAATTGGCACAGTGGTTCTGGTGAAGAAGATGAACTTGTGAAAAGCAGAAGACGATGATAGACAATGGACAAATTTCAGAAAAGCTCGATGGAGTCTTTGGCTCAGGTGAGGGAAAAAACAAAAACCAAAAAAACTTTGCAATCAACAGCTAAACTTTGTCAACAAAGGCTCATTTTGCCATATGTAAACAAGCACTTTACAGGAATAGTATCCAATACATGTATTCTTGCCCTTTACCCCCCCCCCCCCCCCCCACCAATCCACTTTGCCTACACGTCCTTAATCCTTCCACACCTATGAAAAATCAGAGCCATGACTCTTACACTACATGCCAAAGACTAAAGGTATACCACTCTTTATTATTTTTCTTTACATAAATTGCTTCCAATTCTGGGTTATAATAAATAAAATGCAATACACTTGCTTTTATTTATTGACATATCAAAATAGCAACACACGGTTCAAAGACCTTGACAATTCTTTGATCCACCACCAATTTTTTTCCTTCAATATTTCTATATTCTTATGTTAGATTTGCAGTCTTGTCATCATTTCTATTCTATGTAATGTATTTTAAAAATAACATTTTTATGTCCTAGTTGTCTTTGGTTGCAAGAGATCTTGTTTTACCCTTTGGTACCCCCATTAACATTATGCAAATCAATGACGATATCCCACAATGCAATTTTCTTCCCTGCCAGAAGCAAATGGCGGAGAAACAGTAACAAGCAAGTCAGTTGTTCTCCTGATTTTATTCAACGAAAGCGCGCCGTGATTGTTGTTTTCATTATCATGATTGGTCTACAGCGATTGTCTTGTCATGGAATTTACATTTACGGATGGAATTCCACGCGTCTTGCTCAAATAAACGAAATATTTACCTTGATATTTGCAGGCGGGTCTTCGAAAGTCAGGAGCATGTATCGATCCCATCTGCAATTTGGATCCCTTGATCTTATCTAAACATAATAAAATTACATACACTAAAAAATCGAAACTTACGACCTAAAGCGGCCTTCGGATCGTCTCAATTTGAGTGTTTTACCTTCATGAAAGTCTCTACCGAGGCTTTGGCAATATCAATCAGAGAAGTTCCCAAATAAGAACGCTGGTTCATAGAAGCACTTGTATCAACGAGAAATAAAATGATTGTCATGATTAGAATTCATCTGAAGGACCTGATATGTCTTAGATGAGGATATTAAAGCTGTCATTCACAGCTTGACATACCCCGTCCGCTCCGTACCGCGGCGCACTACAAAGTGCTGCCTTACAAAGCCGTTTGCACGCCACGAAAATATGTCACGTGATCTCTTCGCCATTACGCATTTTCATTGGATTAGACGGGGAGTTGCAGTAATTTGTTCTTTCGATTTCTCTAGGTAGTTTGTGATTTACATAAATATGAGACAGGATAATGTAGAATTGAAATTTTTAGTGTGTTCGAAAAGTTAAACTTCATTTAAACGTTGTCACAAGCAATTTTAATCGTTAACATTATTAGGCAGTGCCCCCGATATACAATTATTACTCCCTGGAGCAAGTTCTGATCAATCGACACTTTCGAGTTACATTTGTTAATTAACGTGCACGTTGTTTCACAAGTCTCTGACTGGTGATGTGTTTGATTATTTTTACAATATATTTTTATTCATTGACAGAATTTCCTTGATACGATCGAAATGTAATTGAAAAGATCCCGGATGTAAATATCTAAATATATCTTCCACGTGGTATTGTTTACAACAAACACGTGTTTATGGAATCGCTGCTAGTGCCTTTCCTTGGGATAATGGTGGGCATGGCGTACGCATGTCCAGAGGCATGCAGGTGCTCAGGACAAACACTAGACTGTAGTTTTAGCGCATTGACTGACCATCCAGCTGTAATAGAGGGTGATTTTCAGATTTGGAATTTTAGCGGAAATGACCTGATTAGTCTATCAACCAGAGGTGTTAAAAATAGCGTCGCAAGTGTTGCCAATTTTCTTGATATTAGCAACAATAAAGTCACAGTCGTTGAAAAGAACTATTTTCTTAACTTTAAAAACTTGAGAGAGTTGCAGATCTCAAACAACAAATTGAATAATTTTGGATTCATTCTTCCTCCAACACTCGAAATACTAACAGCTAGCAATAATTCATTTCAAAGATGGCCCGATAATGATTTAGTACAGTTGCAGCATTTAAAGAAAGTTTATTTTGATCATAATTTACTCAAGTGTGTGAACTGTTCCTCAGATACCAACTCCATGTTTGACAGTCTTGAAAAACTGGACCTTTCCTTTAATGAAATTGAACATATAGATATTTGTGTATTGCAAAGAATGCCAAGTTTACATGAATTAATTATATCATTCAATAGATTGATGACATTAACAGATGGGTTATTCAACTCTAATAAACAATTAGAGAGGATAGATATCTCTAATAATTTGCTAAGAAGCATTCCGAAAGGAATATTTGGAAAACTACCAAATCTTGCCTACTTGTTATTATCAGGAAATAGACTTGTGACATTTCCCATACAACTCCCTATACTTGAAGTTCTGGATCTTTCATTTAATCAGATTTCCAGTATTAGGGAGCATAACAAAGAGAATGTCTACCCCCATGAGCTTTTGTTCCTGGGGGGAAACCCATTTCATTGCGACTGTGGAGTTCAGTGGCTAAAAGAATTCTTGGACACTAGAGAATATCAGTTACATTACTTAAACATTCCAGAGGAAAAGTTCATTCCGGTGTGTCAGAGCCCATCTGATCTGTTGAATGAATCCTGGAATTACCTAAGCACTGAGTTGTTTATATGTGAATTTGAAAACCTTCAAAAGGAAATGGGGTTTGAAGATGTAGAAATTCAAAAACTGGAATTAGAAGTGGTTGACATTGGTGTTACTTCGATAAAGTTACAATGGAAAAGTTTTCAGGCCATGTCTGCAGCCGAGTCGACTTATCAGTTAAAATACCATCAATTTGGTCACAGAGATAAACAGACCACACACACCTTCATATCCCCCTCTTTGTCATATGTTCTCCAAAATCTCACAGCAGGAACAGCCTATGTCATTTGCCTAAGAGAGCTTGTCACATCTTCAGAGAACTCGGAATTTGACTGTGTAGAGATTGTAATGAAAGAGGACAATGCACTGTTTGCATATATTATTTTTACATGCATATTGTCAATGTTGTTTTATATCTTCAAGGTGTGAGTAATAAAACTTTAAATGTGTGCATTTTGCTGTCCTGTAATCCTCAGTGAGGAGGATACTTGGTTTTGGGATGGATGGTTATCTATCCAACCGGTGACGAAGATTTTGGGTTTACGTTGAATGATGCATTATATTGATGCACACACTATATCGCCATGAAGGTACACAGTATGATTAAAATTAGACTACATCAACGAGTTACATTGTAAATTCACATTTTGAAAGACGTTATAATTCAAATTTTTTACTCTTGAGTATTTTCAAAATGATAAAATACTTCTGATTAAATATAGTTTATTAAAAGTTTGTGTTGATGCCAGTGGGGTTAAATTCTCTGCTGAAATATTGCTTAATAAGTCAGTGATTAAATTGTCTGATGAAATACTGCTTAAGCTAGCGAGATTAACACCTCTTATTAAGCTAGTGGGATTAAATCATGTGATGAAGAAGTGTGCAAGGCTGGGCATATCCCCTCACAACGAATGTTTACAAACTTTTTATATGAAGTTCGTAATGATCCCAAAATCAACAGGGTTCGTCCTCTCTTAATAACAAAGCTACATGTATAGTAAGAAATCAATCAAGCAAACATTGTGACCTGTAGAGTGCCTACATGCTACTTCTATCAAGTTTCACAGTGACCTTGAACTTTGACCTTAAAGGCAACAGGGTGTCTCCTCTCATAACAAAGCTACATGTGAAGTATCAAATTGATCAAGCAAAAAAAAAGTGACCTGTAGATCGAGTGTCTACAAGCTTTTCATACGTCTACATTTTATGCAGGCATGTTGGGTATATAACATGCATATACCGCCGTCGTCCATCCTTTAACTTTGTCTTTGCAACTCCATCTAAACCCATGGGGGGATTGTAATGAAACTTGGTACAAAGAAAGATCACAATGTGTAGATGTGCATATAACAAGGGGAACCCTGTCCAATTTTTTAAAGGAGTTATGGCCCCTGGACTTGACTTTTTCTATGCAAAATACTTGTCTTCTCAATTCTTCCTAACCCTTGGGGGACTTTTAATGAAAACTTGGTACATGTACAAGGAAAGATCACAATATGTATTGGTGGCATATTACAAGAGGAATGCTATCCCAAAATTTATGAAGGAGTTCTGTTTGTCTGTGGTAAAAATTTTAACCATGGCCTTATTTTTGAAGGAGTTGTGGACTTAGAATTTTCTGTGCAAAATACCTTGAATTTGCAACTCATTACAAATCATTCTGTGCATTTCAATTAAACGTTTGACATTGATCCAAAATTTATTGTCCTTGTCCATGGATTTTGCTATAAGACAGACTTGTTCAAGTCCCTGGGTCAATAATGTATGCAAGCATACCGTGTACCAGTTTAGCAGTGCTATGTATTTGTATGAAGTCCTATAGTGTATGTAATATCATATATGTAATATTGTGTACAATGTATTTTGTTTGTTTTGCCTCCCTTTAAAAACTTTCACTCATAATGAGATGTCACAAACTGTAGGTGAAGGAACACTTCTATGTAAATATATCGTTGACCTATAGGTCTGGTATTGGTTTCAGTCTTTACATAAAGCTTATTGATTTCTGTTCTGGTCGATGACTTTAGGCCACATGTATGTAGTTATTTGTTTCTCATTCCTCGCTTTAGTTCAAGTCAATACACTTAAATTTTGATAGAAGAAACCATTTCACAGTCATTATCTGAGCAGCATGAATTGTGGACCCATTTTTAATTCCTTATCTTGAAATTTCATTTTGTATTTCTCAGTTTACTTTTAACAATGAAATTACTTTATATGTGTTTACTTACAACTCATTTCTTTAGAAAAATATCTAAAAAAGTCATTGATGTAAGAAATACAAATTATGAAAATGAAATTCAAGATATTAACTGTCATTACTGAAATGTAGCCGTACAGCTTAAAAACCTGATCAGGGTATAGAGTATTCTCTTCAAGGTATACAATTTTAATATATTTAGCACCCCCTTATCACAACCTGGCATGGGCCGTGTTATATTTTTTGTTGTAAGTATGAAGGGATTTCATGTAGACGAACACTTAAATAGTTTGGGTTCTTGCCATAATTGAATGAATACAAAACCATGTTTGACGAGATTCATTGAAGAGTATTTGCGATATCTTGGATTTTTGGAAGGAACTTGTAGTGTGTGAGGCTGATCTCACCCACAACAGTACTATTTCCCATTGATGTTCTTGAAGGTCAAATGCAGTAATTTTTGCTCGGCATGATTTTTTTCGTGACACTTGTATCGAGTAACACAGAGTGAATGATTCTTGTCCTCAAACAAAGTGTGCTTACACTGAGGTATAGTTCTGGTTGATTGCTTTCAGTTACAGAGAATTTATGATCTGCATTCTCTTAAATGTCTTTTATATCAATAGGAAATGTGCATTTAAGGAGGAAAATTGAAATAAAACACACAAGCCTGTATACAAAAAAATTAAAATGGTGTTTATACAGGCAAAACTTTTAAAACAGTAAAAGTGTATCAACAGGCGGATTCGAACCAGGACACTGAAAATGTTGATTGTGAGTGTCTGTGGTCTAACCATCCGAACTATACTAACTATGAATATAAACGGCATAAATGTGAACCACTATGATAGAAATAGGTTTTCATATTTTTTATAGGTTTTTCTAAATTTTGACCCCAGGGCAGGGTTGCCCATAAAAAAATCCTATTTTAAATTATTCCTTAGATCAAAATCTATCAAAATACCATAGTTTATTAGGTACAGGCCTGCTCTGAAGGACTTTTAGGCCAACATTCATGCAAAATTAGGCAATTTTACTGAGAAAATGCTGTTTTAGCCAACTTTCAAAGTTAATTTAAAAATTGCTAATATGAAATTTTAGGTTCAAAATGCAATTTTAAAAATTTAGAAACATATTTGGTAAAAAATAACAATAAACATTGATTTTCAAAAGTGGAATTTTTCCGGGAAATTGTTCTCTCCTAAAGGTAAATTCTTTTGAGATTCCAAATACATCTGTCTGACCTAAGCTTAGCACTTGGTGAGGGTTAACGTCTGCTGCAACATGGGACTTTCATTTATAAGTCATATAGAAATGACTCGTTATTCTCACTTCTAAATGCTGGGTGTTTGGTGGCATCTTTTTTGTTTATCTCTTGGGTTTGATGTGGCCATGGCACAAACAGGGCTTACATCACAACCTCCTGGACATGAAGCAAATGCCCTACCAATGAGCTACTGCGATGACCATTTTGTACAAAATATCATGTATGTAACATCATGTATTTGATAAAGTGCATGTGTCGTATAGTGTATCATGTAATACAGTGTATGTAATATTTTGTATGTTATATATCCTGTATGTAATATTTTGTATGTTATATATCCTGTATGTAATATTTTGTATGTTATATATCATGTATGTAATATTTTGTATGTTATATATCCTGTATGTAATATTTTGTATGTTATATATCCTGTATGTAATATTTTGTATGTTATATATCCTGTATGTAATATTTTGTATGTTATATATCCTGTATGTAATATTTTGTATGTTATATATCCAGTATGTAATAATTTGTATGTTATATATCATGTATGTAATATTTTGTATGTTATATATCCAATATGTAATATTTTGTATGTTATATATCCAGTATGTAATATGGTGTACTATGTAATGCAGAGTATCTAATATTGTGTGTTAATGTCAGTCCATTGGAATGTTTTTGTTTTGTTTTGTTTTTATTTTGAATTAAAATAAAGCCAAACTTAATATCAAAACAAATATTGGAAGCTATAATACATCACATTAATATAAATATACCCACTGAACCACTATACAGTGTTGTATTGGAAGCTTGGTATATTAGTGACACTATCTGACTTAGTACTGTATTTCAGTGCATCACATACAGGGCTGTATAGCACTAAAAGCTCAATCATGTGAAAGTTCATAATTTTGCTGGTTTATCTAACCCAACAAACTCTTGCATTTAGGCATAGTAGTATTTCCTATTTTTCAAATTTTCGAAACAAAATAGGAAATGCATCTCTCTTGAGAAAAAACCTCACACCTCATCAATTTTCTACACACTGGAGGTCAAGAGGTCATCATCAAAACAACACTGGTCAGCCTCCACATGTGTTTCTCCATTTGATGTTATGAATTATTTTCAGAGGATTCATTCTCGGTGTCCAGATCTTGTGTATCGTCTTCTTCTTCTAAATCTTCTTTACTTGTAGGAAGTTTATCTGTCTCTTGCTTCTCAGCCAGGCATAATTCAACATTCCCCTGAGTTTCAAGTTCAGCCATCAGAACACCCCCCTCCCCATTGTCCACATTAATGGGAGTGTTTGAATTGCCCTCTTTATCCACTGTCACTTTTATGCGGGCAGCATCTTTTGCACCAGCTTTCCCACCTAGCACAGGAATCTGTGTTCTGTATGTTTTTATAGCTTGAAATTTACATTTGGTAAACGAAATGATGCAGTGTAAGTTTCCACCAATTTTCTTGGTTTTTCGGCGCTGCATACCTTTCTCCAACCTACGGATGTCCAAAAAGTCGGGATTGACACAGCCAATGTCTGTCACAATGTCTGTCCATCTGCCAAAACCAAATATGTGTTAAAGAAAATTACACTTGCATGTAAACATAATGCATAGAAATGGCATTTGAAATCCTTCACACTCACTTGAGACTGCAATGTTTACAATTTAATACTTAAACTAAGCTTTTATATATGGAGATTATACAGTGTGTATTTCTATAAGGATTTCAATAAATATCAATCATTATGAATAAATGTCAATTTCCATATATTTTTGAAATGAGATATTTACATTTCTTGACCAATCAAATTGCTGAATCTCTGAACAGGATCCAGGCATTATAATTTGTGGAAATTCATATTTCTCTCAAGACCTAGACAGTACAGCTTGTAATAATACATATTCCTTAATTTTTGACAATATAACTGATTTCATATGCAAGGGCATGTCTTGCATATGATTAATTTTTAAACTGAGGAATGCTACTGAAAATTAAGTTGATATTACAGAGGTTTTAACAGGTTTGTTTAAAGTTAGCATTTTGCAGATTCCATGGTTGTTATAATTACCTTATTTACAAATATAACTTTTCATTAGGTTGAGTGCTGTTTTGTGTTAATGACCTGTTTTATAGCAAACATTTGGCCTTTATTTATTTATTTATTTTGACTATGGATAACTCTATTTACCTGATCAAAACAGGGCTTAGTGGTTTTACCAGTTAACAGGGGATGCTTAATCCTCCTAGGCACCCGATTCCCCCTTCTGATGTATCCAAGGGTCAGTTTCTGGTGTATCCAGGGGTCAGTGTTTGCCCTGTGTCTGACATTGTATTCCTTATAGGAGTTAATGAGATTAATCACTGTTCATCATTTTCACCCTTTTCATCTCTTCAAACAGGATCCAGGCATTGTAGTTTGTGACATATCTTTTACTGTGTTTAACTGGATGTCCATTGGCTGGATCCAGGCATTGCAGTTTGTGACATACCTTTTACAGTGTATAGCTGGAGTCAACTGGCCAGATCTCTGAGTAGGATCCAGGTGTTACTATTTGTGACATACCTTTTACAGTGTATAGCTGGATGTCCACTAGCTGGATCTCCAATTAGGATCCAGGTATTTAGATCTTCCTGTGATAGTCCACCCCTAAAAATTAAAGACTGTGGATGATTGTAAAGCACAAATGCAGAAAAGAAGAGTTTAAGATTATGTTATCATGTTCGCAAAAAAAGAGGTCTATAGCTCACCTGAATTGCCTTGTCTTACTTAAAACATGGATCACTTAAGTTCTAAACTATAAATCCCTATTGCAGTCCAGCCCTGGTACTATAATTTATAATTAAGATTTAAATCAATGGGGATAATTTTCATTACATGGTAAGTCTATGTATATCTTGACTCCAGGTGAAAAGGGCAAATTACTTATGGGAAGAAAACCAATCTTTCTATAGTCGGACAGATATATATCCTTGAGCTCTGTAAAGTTCATTTGTAGGAAGTTTAACCTTGATAAGTGACCATGACTATCACCAAGATGAAGTCTCTATTTTATTTACTTTAAAAGTTTTGACCAAAGTTAAAGTTGTGAATAGATAAAAAGACACAGATATGTGTATCCCAAAGTGCAACCACATTCAATTGTAGCATGTTTGACAAAACTGTCGGATACCCAGGGCTGATCTTATCTTTTACTCATTCATGAACAAAAGACCAGATCAGCTGTGGGTATCTGACGATGATCTGACAATGACCTTTATCTTTAGTTGTCACAGGCCAATCATACAGACTATTTACATTTCATAAAGTATTAAAGTCTTATTTTATTTTTTACCTTGTGTTGTTCAAAAGTAATAACCCAGGTCATTGAAGTTGAGGATGGGTGGACGGACAGACAAACAAAAACAATATACACTAAATCTTCGGTCTGGATGGCATAATAATACCCACCCCTTTATTCATCTAAGGGGGCATACGTGTATTAAAAATCTTACCCATAAGCCTCTGTACATTTCACAGGAGTATCCTCAAATCCCATAGGACAGAAGTAGTGGTTCTGGCAGTGGTATATAAAGGCAGTGGAGGGATCCTGCAATCCCTTTTTGAGGTTCCCAAGGGCCTCCTCTGGGGACGTACCATAGGTTTTGTTCTTTCCATGAGTTTTGTACAAGTAGTAACCCCGACCTCTGACCTTGAAATGGTCATTCAAGGTTTTAAACCATCTACAAGATTTAAATCTTTTATGATAAATTTGGATTCATTTCTCGGAAAACATTGTCTTCATATTTTTACCTTGCATACAATGAAGACATAACTGAAACACAAACCTCAGTAGAGTCGCATTGCCAGTAAATGGCCCAAATCGAATCTCCCCAAATGGAGGCTTGAAACCCAGGACTGTCAGAGCCTCTTCCTGTGTTATGGGATTAAGACTAAAAGAGAATAGTTTTGTTTAAATCATAGATTTTATCCATAGTGGTAAAAAGCAATGTCAGTCAAATGGATGCATGAGTATTGTCTCATGTAACTGTCAAGTCATATGACTTTGAATATGGTTAAAACTTTCTTTTATAAACTGAAATACAGTCATTTGTTCTATTTCATGACATACTTTCCATTGCCAAGGGTGCTAAAGAGGAAATTCCAACATGACACAAGGGAGGTAATCCCACAGGATTTGCTGTACTGGGGTCGACTGATGCAATTCCTGAAATATCATGGGGAAATCTTTCACATCCAGGTAGTAAGCATTCAGGATATTTAAATGTATGATGGCTTAGAATTGTACAGTAACTCAATCTCCCACCAGTACATTGCATTTGTCATTTTGACGTTTAAATTCTTCAACACGATATTCATACCCAACTGCAGAAAAAACATGAAGTTGTATTTGCACCAAGTAATGAATAGAAACTTGACTTTTAGCTAATTCTTATATGATATACATGTTAAAGGAATTCTGGGATTTCTCAATATCCTGCTTGTAAAAACATCTCTGCAGTATTACTCACCACCTTTTTTGGTCCAGTACTTTTCTGGCCGAAATTTCAGCAGTAGTGGCCGTGACTTTTGGGGGAATGAAACTCTCGTAAGATTCATCTGTCTCTTTTGGTTGTAGTTGACTAGTGAGAACTGAAATTCATTATTCAATGCAAATATTAAGAGCACCATGACCTAAATGAGGTAGTACCAGTTTAATGATGTTATAACACACTCACGCTTATCGAAATTCTCATGAATAAAAAATAAGAATTTGTGTGAATTATTACTACAGAAACTTGATTTGAAGAGTTGGATTATGCCGAATTGAAAGGCATGGTCGGATCATCAGATCAAACGATGTCAATGACATGTGGTCCAACTCTGGATCAATTAAGTTACTGTAGTAAACATATTGATAAATGAATAGTGATATACGGACTTGCGTATGTTAAGATACACATTTATAAGATGATGAATGTATTCCTAATTAACAAAAGGATAAACATACAGTAAATTATTTTTTGTGTACACAGTTTTGTTTGTAACACTGTGAATAATTTTCCACAAAAAAACATGTGTTGATGCATTGTGATGTCATCAGTTTCAGAGAGACATGCTCTGTAAATTTGACAGTATCAAAACAAGGATTATTTATCGGTATATAATAATAATAATGGTAATTTAAAATGCTGCCATATAGCTGAATATTTTAAAAGTACTTATGTTTGATTAGGAAAAAATATTGACATCCATGTATTGTATAAAAAATTTGTAATAAATGTAAAATTCTGAAACTTAGAATGGTAATGTAATTGCTAACTGGTGAAAACTGAATTAGCACATTGTCAATAATTTTGTCTATACTAGATATTTAAAATCTGGTGGCCATTTAATTTTGGTTTTTGTTATATTAATCACTAATTACTTACACCTGAAATTAGTGCAATTCCACATTATGAATTAAGTTTTTTGATTTGATCATATAAAGCTTTGTGTGATTCAAAATTGGACAGACTGTAAATCAAGGGGGTGGGGGTGGGGTGCGGCTACATCAATGATGTCATTTTAAAGTTAACAAGTGACAGAGAAAAACCTTAATAAAATTTTACCAAGTAAAACATTTTTCTGATGTTTTTACATAATTAAAATAAGCATTTTTCTAATGTTTGTAAATAATGAAAACAAGTATCTGGATTTACTTAGTAATGTGGACCAGCCCCAAAATCAAGCCAACTAAATGCCCTTGAAATTAAATACAAAAGATGCAAAATAAAAACAAACCCGGTTTTTTGCCAGGTTGGCCATGTGGAAACCAATCTGACACATCCACCTCCCATGCAAGGTTACCATCACCATTCTGAAGGTCATTACTTATCATGCTAGAGTTACCAGGAATTTGTGAGCTTCCATCTCTGATGGGTGGCAAGCGAAATGGCCTCTCCTCAGATTTCAACATACTCCCAGTTGTGTCTGTGCCATCTCCAATAGGTGTGATCTGCATCTGCTTGGCACTGTGGGATTTCTTGATCTCCGAGCTTCTTGTAGAGTTAGCTGATTTACGGACCTCTGTATTGCTGTATCTGTTTTCAGTGATTGGAGTGTTGTTCTCCCCTATCTTTGGCAGTCTGTCTGTTGGTAAGGTCTGTCGTGTGTTGTTGGGGACATGTATCTGGGAACTCTGGGTACTCTCTACTGAGAGTCTCCTCGTCAAGTTTCCTACAAAAAAATGACAGGTTTCTAAACCACAATGAAAGTAAAGCCACCTTTAATTGTTGTAAACTTGACATTGACCTTCATGACTTACCTTGAGTTATACTGTAAACATATTACATTCGGCTGTTTTCTATTTTGTGCCTCTTGTGAAAAGTAGCTACCACTAAATCAAGTGCATCCCTAGATGTCTTGTGTATACAGATTTTTACTGCACATTTAGAAAATGCTAAATCAAATGTACACTAACTTGTTGAAAAATCAATTTCTGCCAAATGTTGTACATGCTAAATATAATACATTTACAGTAATCACATAACATTATATTGTACATACTAAATATAATACATTTACAGTAATCACATAACTTTGGCCTTGACACATCAGTTTACCAAATACTCTGTCATGTATGTGTGATGAACAAGTTTAATGTTTTGAATGAGAAAGTGAGAGAGAAAAAGCAAGTGAGACTGAGACAGATGTAGAGAGAAAAGCTAATGCTATTACATCTAATGTTTCTGTTTTAATAATCAATACATAACTTTTTGGCCACTCAATATCATCCCTAAACAGAGACATTTCTTTTATGGACCTTCGCCCATTCAGTTTTAAATACAAATTGGAAGATCTATAATTCCTTGTTCTGACCCAAATCATTCAAAAGTTATAGTTGTAATCTTTTTAAATCCAAGATGAATCACTCTACAACCATAACTAAATCACAACAAACCTATATAATCACTGAAAATGCAGATTAAAACCTTAACCTTTACTTAGAACATCCAGTAATCTGAACTAAAATCATCCAGACCTGAAACCTCACCTAGATCATATGATACCTCCAGTACCAAGAATCCTGAATTCAGATCATACTGAACTCTTATCTAAATCATACTGAATCCTTATCTAAATCATACAGAACCCTGAACTCTTGCCTAGATCATACAGGATTTTGATTCCCATCTAGATCATACTGAACCCTGGACCCTTATCTGGATCATATAGAACCCTGAACTCTTGCCTAGATCATAAAGAACCCCGGACCTTTACCTGAAGCATACTGAACCCTGAACTCTTACCTAGATCATACTAAACTGTTATCTAGATCATACGGAACCCTTATTTAGATCATACAGAACCCTGGACCCTTACTAGTATCTAGATCATACAGAACCCTGAACTCTTATCTAGATTATACAGAGCCCTAAGCCCTTAGCTAGATCACTCTGAATCCCAGACCTTTATTTAGACCATACAGAACCCTGGCCTCTTACCCAAATCAGCCTGTTGCAATAATTTGGCAGTGTCAGCTGCTGCCTGAAAGTTTTCGTTGCTCACATGATGCAGCAGTTCTTCCACCTCCTTCACAAGTTTGGCTACAATAGAGGCATCTATCATGGCTGGAGGCGGCACTGAAGACTGACGGAAAAAAATCAAACACATGTAATTACAATCTCAACTCAATTGATCTATGCATATGTACTTTGTTAAAAACCAGTGAAAATGTACTTTAAAAAGTGCACGATATTAATCTTCACAATCAACACTACTATGATGAGATGACAGAAAATAGCTGGAGTTTTAATTACATTACCTGAGCAGGGGGGAAATTATCGCTTGCATCAAAAAATTCCTCCTCCTCCTCGTCATCTTCTTCTTCATCATCATCATCGGAGTATGGCACAAACTGTGGACAACTCCCACGATTAGTTGACCCTCTTGGCAGGTCCTCAGGCCGAGGTTCCTCAGGTGGAGCTGGGACTAAGCCTGATAGAGACTTTCTACTGGTGTTACCCATTGACCGCTGAAAAGTATCCAAATACACAATCTCATTAAAATCCCTGTGTAGTAATTAATCAGTAATACATATCTTAATTATCACACATTAAATATCCTTATAAAAGTCATGTATGAAAATTTCAGGTTCTTTTTTTTGTATATATACATTTTTTATCTATAGATAGAGCACTCTGCTTGATGAAAAAGCAAGTTCAGATCAATACATGTACAATCTGTGTACAGTGAACTGATGGATTACTCATTCCATTAGTGAGATGCAGCATATGTCTGTAAATAACATGCACGTATCACATACATTGTAAGATGTCATTTGTTAATAAGGTGATAATATGCATGTCATGAGATAAAAGAAGAAGAAATCATGACAAAAAGATCAAATGAGAGAAATGCTTTTGGAATATATAACTTTGTCAATAATTTGAAATTACTGAGAAAAAAGTTTACCAGGATTGATAATACAATTATTTCTTCAATTTTTGCTCAGCATGATTTTTTTCGTGACACTTGTATCGAATAACACAGAGTGAATGATTCTTATCCTCGAACAAAGTGTGCTTACACTGGGAGACAGTTTCAGTTGATTGCTTTTAGTTACAGAGAATTCATGATCTGTATTCTCATAAATGTCTTTTATATCAAGAGCAAACATACATTTAAGGAAGAAAATTGAAGTAAAATATACAAGCCTGTATACAAAAAATTAGAATGGTGTTTATACAGGCGAAACTTTTAAAACAGTGAAAGTGTGCCAACAGGCGGATTCGAACCAGGACACTTAAAATGTTGATTGTGAGTGTCTGCTGTCTAGCCATCTGAACTATACTAACTATGAATATAAACGGCATAAATATGAACCACAATGATAGAAATAGGTTTTCACATTTTTTTGTAAATTTTGACCCCAGGGCAAGGGTGCTCCTAAAAATTCCTATTTCATATATTATTCCTTAGATCAAAACCTATCAAAATACCATAGTTTTTATTCGGGACAGGCCTGCTCCGAAGGACTTTTAGACCAAAATTCATGCAAAAACAGGTGTTTTTACTAAGAAAATGCTGTTTTAGCCAACTTTGAAGGTCAATTTAGTCATTGCTAATACAAAATTTTAGGTTCTAAATGCAAATTTGAAAATTTAGAAATATATACTGTAAGAAATAACAAATGGACATTGATTTTCAAAAGTGAATTTTTCCGGGAAATTTTTCTCTCCTATAGGTAAATTCTTTTGATATTCTGAATACATCCTTTGCATGAAAAATAAATTAAGAGATTTTGCATTATAAATCAAAGTATTATACTATTGTTAAAATGTGGTATAATCAATTTGTATTCACTTGGTTGAATATTGCAGGGGAGGATGATGACAAGTTAACCCTGAACTTCACACCAAGTTTACGACCCATGAGATCCATACTACGAGTCAAGGCTGGTCCACGCAAGGTTGTTTTAAAATAGCTGTTGGAATTCTCCATCATCATTACACAGAATCCTGTTATTTCAATTTTTCACAATGCATTACACTCTGACCTATTGATGTTGTTCTGTAATGAAGGTTTAGAGATTGTCTTGTCATAGATATGTCACATTATTCCATGATTTAACAAATGCAAGATAATATGTTGTAAGGGCACATTATTCCAGATCGATTTCAAGAATGAATAACGGTCAAATAAAATCCTCTCATGGAGGGGAAAACACCTGGTTATATCTGAAATATTCAAACTCTTGCATGAACTTCATATTTCCACATCAAAATAGCTGCAAGATAACGGCCTCAGAAATCAGAGTTACACATACACAAAGCTGTTGGGCTGGTCTCCAGTCACAGTTTATCTCTTAAATGTCCAACTCTGCATCCTTTGTGCTAATAGAGGTATCACACCATGTGATTTAAAGCAAAAAAAACCAAACCACAGTCATTATAATCTCAGATTTAAAGTCCGCCCAGAGAATGGAATATTTCAAGGCAACTTTTTAATGACTTGAGCAAATATGGAAAAGAACAATAAAACCTGGCACACTAGAAAAAAAATATCCAAAAACCAAAAATCTCCAGATACTTAGACAAAACTCAGGAAATGTTTGATATGGCCATGTCACATACAATGGGTTAAACAGTCTCAATCAAAGCTAGTGCCAGATAAGCAAAACTTGTTAATTTCTGACTGCAGATCATTAATTGTTGTTAGGATATGTCACGTGGGGTTTAAATTAATAGATAACTACTCTGGGATACAATTGTTACTTAATTCACACGGGTGTGTATGCTGTGCGAGTTAAATATACCTTGGATATCAACCTCATGTCTGCTGTCGACTCTAAAACTGTAAAATAAGTTCAGATTACAATCAACTGCACAAAAGAATGGAACTCTGCATTTAATCAGTCTACCTCACTGTTTGTTTATTTTAAATGTGACACTGACAGAGAGAAAGAGAGAGGGGGGGGGGGGGGGGGGGGGGGGGGGGGGGGGGGGGGGGGAGAGGAGAAAGAATTCATAGATCACATTCTTTCCATCTGAGTGTTGCTACCTGTATCAACATTTAAGTGACACCTGGAAAATCAATAAAACACAAGCCTCAATCTATCACTACATGTCAACATCATATTTATAAAGTTAATAGCTCTAACAGCTACAGTAATTTCAATTGACAAATTACTTTTATGATGGTAATTAATATATTTCTCGGACTTGTGTCACATGTATAAATAACAGAGTGTCTAATTCAAAATCTTGACGAGCTATTTAAATTATTTCAGAAAGAATACTAATATCTGAAGAGCTATCTAATATCTCCAAAAAACTTCTGATATCTCAGTCCTTTGATATCTATATAAGAGAGCATTCTAATATCTCAAAGAGCATCTTAATATCTCGGAGAATTTTTTAATATCTCAGAGACCCTTCTATTATCTCAGATAGCCTTCTAATATATTGGGGCATCTGTACTAGCACTTTAGAGATCCTTCTAATATCCAAGAGAGCTTACTAATATCTCATACAGCCTTCTAATATCTCATACAGCCTTCTAATATCTCAGAAAGCCTTCTAATATTTCAGCTAGATAAATTTTTTATCTCAAGGGACCTCCTTAAAATTTGAGAGGTGCTTCTTAAAACCTCAATGATATTTCTCATATCTCATAATACTGTATACCAAAAATTCCATATAAATTTGAGGTACAACTTTGTCCTCTTTTTAATTTGCCCAAAACCATTTATTACTACTTTATGGAAATAATTGAATTTAAATTCATCTATTCATGATAAGGGTGAAGTGGGATAAGGGTGAAGCAGGAGAGAAATTATTTCGCTAATCAGGTAAGAGTTGCCAATCTTGCGGGCAGCATACATTACTTCATGGATCAGTTTTAAGGGTCAGTAGTCTCACAGTCAGCATACAGTACTTCATGTATCAGGTGTTAAAATGACCATTCTCACAGTTAATAAACAGCATTTCACATATCAGTTATGTGACTCAATGGTCTAGTGGTTAGTATATAGCAGTTCATGTATCCGCTGTGAGATTGAGCATTAACTGTGACTGTTCACAGGAATTTTTTTCTCACATTGTTATATAAACCTATGTAACGTAAGAGTTTGATATTAACACAAAATGGCAAATGGAGAATTGAAAATAGATGCATTCAAATCTCTGTACATATTACAACATATGAGTCAGTTTGACTCTACCCTCCCAAATTTATATATATATAAAGATTACCTCGGAGTTATGAATGCGCGTAAATTCTGTAAAACCAAGTCTACTTCCTCCAGGAAAAATTAAGACATTTCTGTGAGTCATCAATGAGCAAGAAGGATTATGGATCCTCAGACAATCAAAAGACAAACAGGTAAGAGAGGGTGTTCAAATGTATCCTTTCAGATATAGGAACCCAACTCCTGATTTAATAGTACAAATACAAGGTATTGAAAACATGTTTAAAAAATTAGCAGACTTCAGCACATAAAAAGAAAAACCTGACATGAATACTTTTAAAATATCAATGATTTTTAAATGACATAAATTACCTCAAAATAACTGAAAGTCAAAGAACCTCAATAACTAGTGGCTATACTCAATCAAAAGCTCTGTGTATTCCATTGTCTGCATCTCACATCCAACAGTCGTAGACCTCGACATTGTGACTTAAAATGGAAAGGTGCACAACCAGAATACAGGCATTTGTTTAAAACAAGTTTAAAACGGTTCAATGAGTGCCAAATCTGATTAAGGACTTATGATAATAAGCACACTGCAAATGGATGTCTGGAAGTGTGTCGACTTTCATGATTTTTACAACTTGTTGTGGAAGGATATCCATACAAAGAGACTGAATTAAAAAACAGCAAAAGTTTACTGCCCTGTGATCACAATAAAAAAAAATCCAAAAAAATCTGAGGGCAATAATTTTTTCTTTCATAATCTTTCCAAGAAACTTATTAACACAGAATTCATAACATCTTTAAAACTATTAAGTTTGCAAAGTCAATAAGGGTCTCTCAATTCTCAATCTTATAAAATCCTCCTTTGCAAAGTTTACAAAAAGGTAGAAATTACATCTTACCATTCATCCCATCCACATCACAACATCCCCTCCCACACACATTAAATCCTCCCAGCTCTCCCTTCTCTCTCTCCCTCTCTCTCTCTCTCTCTCTCTCTCTCTCTCTCTCTCTCTCTCTCTCTCTCTCTCTCTCTCTCTCTCTCTCTCTCTCTCTCTCTCTCTCTCTCTCTCTCTCTCTCTCTCTCACAATTCTCCCACCCCAACCTTCTACCTCCCATCTCTCCCACAGATATAATTTTTTTCAACCTTTCCTTCTACCCTCCATACCACAAACACACACATTAAATTTTCCCAACTCTACCTTATTCATGCACCTCCCTTCCTTCCCACACATTAAATCCTCCCAACCCTTCTTTCTACCCTCTCCCCTTTCACATACATTTAAATTCTCTCAACACTTCCTTCTTCCACCTCCTCTCCCACACACATTAAATTCTCCAACCCCCCTCCTCACCCACACACATTAAATCCTTTCAACTCTTCCTTCATACCCTACTCCTCTCCCACACCCATTAAATCATCCCAACTCATTCTTGTACCTCCCTCCCTTCCTGCACATTAAATTCTTCCAACACTTCCTTCTACCACCCTCCTCTCTGAAACCTTATTCCTTACCCCCTCCCCTCCCACACACAGTAAATCCTCACAACCTGTTCTTCTTACCACCTCCCCTCACACACACATTAAATGTTCCCAACACTACCTTCTACCCCCTTACCCTCCTACACACATTAAATTCTCCCAACCCTCCCTTCTTGCCCTTCTCCCCTCATACACCCATTAAATCTTCCAAAAACTTCCTTCTATCCCCTCCACTCCGACACACATTATATTCTCCTAACCCTTCCATCTACTTCCATTCCCTCCCAAACACATTAAATTCTCCCAACCCTGCCTTCTCCCCCTCCCCTCCCACATACATTAAATTCTCCTAACTTTTCCTCCTTACCCCCTCCCCTTCCATACACATTAAATCAACCCAACCCTTTATTCATTATCCCCTCCCCTCCCACACACATTAAATCCCCCAAACCCTTCCTTCTACCCACCCCCCTCCCACACATCATTCTCCATACATCACTATAATCACCCCCTTCATCACCTATTCTTCCTCAATCTCTGGTTTCTTTCTTGACCCCTCTTCCTTCTCACATATACCTCTACTTCCCTTTCTTCTCTTTATCCTCTCATCCCACTTAATTTCCCCTCAAATTCTGCATTGATCTGCTAATCCCCCCTCCTCCTACATCCATGACTCTGTTCTATTCCCACACCATCAAAACCCCCATTTTTCTGAATGCCCTTGAATAAAAATACAGGTAGGTAAATCAGACTGTGATAAATGTAACTATACCTCCATCTTCCAGTCTTTGTATCAATTATTGATCAAGTTAAAAAAGCAACAGAAACCTGGCTTAATAACTAATATCACGGTCCACCAACCTCACAAATCAATGACAAACTGCACAAAGGTGACACAAAACTTTTCAACACCTTCCCAACATCACTACTACAGCACAGGATTTATGGAAGTGACACAAAAACTTCTCAACATCTTCCCAACATTGCAATTACAGTACCAGATTAATTTAATGAAGTGCATGATTGCTAGGGTACACAATACACCCGTCTGGAACTACACATATATGATGAATATCTACATTCACATATTCCAAGATCCATCAACAGACCATGTTTGTGCATCTGGGCCTTAGGGCACACCTCAAGATGCATCAACTAAAAAGTCCTGTGCCTCATAATCTGAAAGATACGACTAGGACACAAAAAAGTTAACAGATGGACAGAATGGAGTGCCTATACCATAATACAGCCCATCAATAGATGGGTATAGAACAACATTGCCAAGTGGCACAAAACTTCTCAACACCTGTCTAACAGGTGCAGAACTTCTCAACACCTTTCTCAACACATACAATACTTCTCAACACTTTCCAACAGGTGCAAAACTAATTCTCAACACCTTCCCAACATTGCAACTGCAGTACCAAATTTATTTAACATATAACATTACTGAAGTTTAGGGATTATTGAGAAATTGTGATACATAAATGCATACTTGAATCACACCACAAACACCACATCAATCACACTGAAGTTACAAAATATGATTGACAAATAGAAAAATGGACATCAGATGAATAAAAAAAAAGTGCACATCTCTTTGTACGGTTAATACTTTGCTTCACAGACTGTAAAAAAAAAATCCCACAAAGCTAAATGTATAAAATCATGAGATCATGTAATGAGATTTTATTATCAGCACAGTTTTATTTCTAAGTGTCAATTAGCTGTAGATCCAGAAGTTGAATTAAATTGTTAGGTAAAACAAAAATTAAAAAATTTACAAGTACTGTAGATATGTCCACATCGATGTGCTGTTCTAAATGACAAATTAATGGGAATTTTCTAAAAAAAAAAAAAAAAAAAAAAAAAAAAATGTGATTGAAGGGAGACAACTCTGTCATGAATGCAAGAATATGTTATGTATACAATGACAGTTGTATGCAATCACTTTAGGCTTACCTGCTGACACATCCAGACTTGTGTGCCACTAGTCACTCGCCTCATCTTAAAATCACAATGCATTAGATTTTTCATGGCAGTCGACATTAAAGTTTACAATATTCATGAAATATTCAACATGTTATGGGGGGGTTTTAAATACCTCCTCCAAAAGATTTCATGGCTAACATACACTGATGGGCATGGTTCCAAACATTTACAAAAAGGAATTGATTTTTTTTCAGAGGTTCTATTTTAGATTTTTTCTTTTCTTAACCCTGTTTGATAGTGATCATTTTATAAGAACTGCAGGACTTTAAAGCCAGTGAAATTCCCCATCAAACTTACAAATTCTTTGTCTGCATTGAATTTAAATGATTTTCATGCTGTCATTGAAATCTTACGATTCAGTTACAGAGGCTATAGGATTAGACAATCGGATAGTTTTTCCTTGTATGCAACATCTTTCTTGACACCTACTCCACAGAATTGGGATGGAGTTTGTTGGTAATATCTGTCACACAATGCCTCCATAATAGCAATCATATATACAATACCAGTCCTTAAGTAAAATTACTTATCATTTTTTCTGAAATTTCCATCATTTCTATTTACAGAAAACTATGCAAGAAACACGACAACATTGATTAAAATCAATATGGATACCAATATCACACCTTTAAAGATTGAGCATACTGTCACACAGTTTGGATTTATGTCAGGTGTAATCGAATCGAATCGATTTGCAGAATGGTTTACAATATGTAATACACAGGTTTCCTTTTAAATACCCAAGTACTTGACCCACTGCTATATATATACAGCACAAAACCAATAAATGAATGAGAAGTCATTTGTATATAACTCTCTGAAGGGAATTATTTTGTATCATTGATTTCTGATTATTATTTCTTAACTAACACCAAGGAATAAAATTCTATTGATTTAATCAATCCTTTAGTATTACAGAAGTTACATTTTTTTAAAGAAAATTCAAACTGAGAGGACAAGATCTTTCAAGTATACACAAGATATCTGGAAGACAGAACATGTTATTATACAAGCAGACCTGCAACAATCAATAAAGACTCTTCTGGTTTATACGACAGTTATAGTGTATTACATCTCCTCACACACTAACAGCAACACCGTTACCTTAATCAGGCCCCCACAATTTCCTCTCATTTGTCATTTAGTGTGACGAGTACTTTATACCTGCTTCCAGGATGAGCTTACATGGAGATTTAAATCTGGGGCACAGTCACACGTGTCACTGAAATGAAAAAAAAAGGGACAGCATTTGATGTTAGTAGATCATTTGATTATAGTAGATTCCTGCACACACAATCTATTTAAATTTTCATAGCAGAACCAATACATTTTAAAATAGCAAATTTATCTAATGATTACATAAAATATGCACATATTTTTAGAGACATTTTTTTGACTATTTACATAATGTATAAATAAAATATTGATAATTTTGTTATTAGTTGAATAGATTTTTTTTGGGCACTTTTGTGACCTCACTGTTCCCCAACTCCCCCCTATGACTTCACTAAATCTCGTCCTTTTCCTGGGTAGCTACATCCCTCCATTTGAGTGACAGCACTGAATCTTACCCCTTTCCCCGAGTGACCCCCTACTTCGTGGTACTTCATTATATTGTCACCATTCAGGCGAGCTCACTGTATCTCAATAATTCCAATTCCTTAATTCTCCTTGCATGACAATACTTTAAAATATGTTGATGTTGCATCCTTTTTCAGTTTATAATCGATATCACCCAATCATAAGGCCTGTCTTACTGAACACTGAAGGATATAGGTAATGTTTCTCACTAATATGTAATTTTTATTGAAATTTCATATACATTTCATTTGCATGTTACTATCTTGTTTCTACAAAATAAAAAAAAAATTGGGGTATGTAACCTTGTCTGTTTTAGAGTTAGCATATTTTGATAGTTCCTGGTTGTTGCACTTAGCAAAAATGATCGAAGATATCTAATTATTTGAAGACATCGGTTTATTTGATTCATACAACATTTCAATTAAAGATCTCTTCAAAAATTAATGATATCTTCAATTCTGAATTATTGCATACATTAATTGAATTGATGATAGCATTAAATATTCTGTTGAATTGATGTGCACTATAATTGAATTGTTGCTCTCTTCAAATGAATTGATGATATCAACAATTGAATTGATGCACACTACAATTCAACTGAAGAGAGCAATAAATCAATTAATGCACATAATAAATGAATTATTGCTCACTTCAACTGAATTAATGATAACATTATTTCAATTTATGTAAGCAGTAATTGAATTATTGCTCTCTTCAATTGAATTAATGATATAATTAATTCATTTGAAGTGTGCAATAATTCTTATAGAGAGAGCAACTATATAATTAGAGATATCTTCAATTTAACATATCCACAATTGAATTAATGATCTCTTTATTAATTGAAAGGAATTGATGCACACATTAATTCCTTATACAAAGGCATTGTAAATTAATTTTTAAGATATCTTCAATTGAATTAAAGAGATCATCAAATCATTTATATTGAGATTTAAATGAATTTTTGCAAGCAATATTTCCACCATATTGATGCTCTCATTTATTGAAGAGAGCAATAATTGAATTGGAGTGTGCATCATATCAATTATTGCTCTCATTAATTGAATTAATGTGTGCATCAATTCAATTGATGAGAACATTAACTGAATTGATGTGCAAATTATAATTAAATCATCAATCATTGCTCTCATCAATTCAACTGATCCACACATTAATTCAATTAATGAGAGCAATAATTGAATTGGAGTGCACAGTAATTGATTTTATGTGTGCGTTAATTGAATTGATGAGAACAGTAATTGAATTGATGACATCTTCAAATAATTAAAGATATCTTTAATTGTTTGAGTTTATGTTAATTTTGCTTCCCATAATCTAAGGCCTAATTCAAACTGATCACTGACAAATTTCATATTTGATATCACCCAATCATAAGGCCTGTGTCAAACTATTCATTTGACAAATTTCATAATGATGTCACCCAATCATAAGGCCTGTGTCAAACTGATCACTTGACAAATTTCATAATGATATCACCCAATCATAAGGCCTGTGTCAAACTGATCACTTGACAGGTTCCATTCATTTATGAATCAAAACTCTTAATTAGAAGAGGTAATTTTGATTTGGTGGTCTATGAAGGAGTGCATTTTAAGTTTATGAAAGCCTAGTGATGTCAAACTGAAAGTGTTTAAAAAACCCACAAAAAGTCGTTATTACGAGATAAAAATTGTCATTACGGCTTTTGAAAGTCGTTGTTACAAGATAAAAAGTCGTTATTGTACGACTTTAGTACGTTTCGATATTAAATAAGACAGTTCATATTTCGAATGGTAGTTATAGGATCTTTGGAATTATGTGCCAAATGAAAGTACAAGAAAAATGAAAGAAGAAAATGTATATATTGCATGGGGGTAAAAGAAGCCCTATGTCTTGAACAATATACCCCCCCCCCCCCCTCTTCCCCCCGGCCACCTGTGAACACCCTCGTTCTGAAAGTTCCTGGATTCAAACTTCCTTAGAAATGTTTCATGTTTTAATGCAGGTGTGACCCCCCCCCCCCTCCCCACATCAACAACTAACAAGGTTCACTTTTGCTTAAATAATGCACATCTAGGTTTAGTACTATAAAATCCGTCCATTTCACCAGCATTTCTTTTTCATGATATGACAGTTTTGTTTGGACTTTAATTTTGATAAATATATTGATGTATACCAACTTGCAGGTTGACAAATAATTCTAGTTTTAATTTTTAAACAGCGTGAATTCATAATGTATTGATCATTTGACTTTTCATTTAAAACTCTCTCTCTCTCTCTCTCTCTCTCTCTCTCTCAACGACCACACCTGTAAAGTGAGGACGTCCTCACACTGTCTAGAAAAGAGTTATTTTAAAGGCAAAAAAAGTACTATGTTAGGTATACGTATAGGGTCACCTATAAAATCTTACCAAATAAATCACTATAGTCTTTTCTTAAATTTAAGCCTCGAAAGATACGCAAATAACGTTGAAATGGTAATCACATCATGATGGGCTACATCAAAATTTTAAAAAATACTGTTTAACTAGTTTCTGACACATTTGTTAGTACGGAAGCCCATATTTTTTATTTATTTTTTTTTGAATTTAAAATAACGAATTCCAGAATTCGTCATTACAATTCTTAATTTGTTATTTCAAACTTTTAAATTTGTTATAACGGATTAAATCTGTTTTAACGAATCCCTTGAATTTGTTATAACAAATTCAAAAATTTATTTTAACGAGTTAAATTTGAAAACAAGAATTTTAGAAATGATTATATCAAATTATCAAATTCGATATAACGGTTATAAAATCGTTGATATCAAATTAGTATACAATTCGTGGTAATTAAGGAATTGCAGGTTAAAAACGAATTAATACAATCTGTTAAAATGAGTAATTAATAAAATCAGTTTCATGATACTTGACCAAGATATCGCAAGAATAGTACAAATTATGAAAATCTATTAAAACAAATCAGGCAATTTGATATAATGAATTTCAGAATTTGTTATTTCAAATTTATTCGTTATATCAAATTATGAAATCCGTTATTACGAAGTTTACAAATTCGTTATAACAAATTCAATCCGTTATAACGAATTCTAAATTTTGAAGTAACGAATTAAATTCGAAATAATGAATTCTGAAATTCGTTATTACAAATCAAAAATATATTTTATAGGTCCTAAATGGGCTTCCGTATGTTAGTCATTTTACTTTAATATACATTGCAGAATATCGTAATTTCGACCTTTCATCTCGTAATAATGACTTTTAAAAGCGTAATAACAACTTTCAAAAGTCGCAATAACGACTTTTTATCTCGCGATAACGACTTTTTAAATCTCGTAATAACGACCATTTATCTCGTGATAACGACTCTTTAAATCTCGTAATAACGACGTTCAAAAATCGTAATAACGACTCTTTATATTTTTTAATTTCACCTCACGAGGCTTTATTTTATTTCGGAATTAATTCTCTTCTTCAAATACACTTTGAAATTCTTTATCGTGAAATATTTCCTGTTTAAACCCATGTGATATATTTTATGTAACCTTTGCCAGAAATACCCTTACCAAGTTGCTATTAATTTCATACTTGATGTCATTGTTTAGAGTCCTTCTCAAGTTAAACTTGCAAAATTCGAAACCTGCTTCAGAATCTGTCTTACGATGCAATAAAGAAATTCGCGCGTGCTTTTCATTCAGTGCAAGAGCGGAAGTTGTTACAGTCACTTCCGGAACCAATTTTAGTACCAGACGACATACATTTTGCACGATGCCGAACAAAAAGGAATTCAAGAGGTTACCTACAGACGTAAAACCTGTGAACTACAATTTGCGTCTTCAACCTGACCTACAAAAATTTACTTTTAAGGGACTGGAAACCATTGACGTCAAGGTATAAATAAATTTTAATTAGACCAGACCTAGAACCGGTGCATGCAGATGGACTCTGCACATTTTTTTAAAAATGCAACTACTGAAAATTATCGGGTTATAGTTACCATCTCTTGGATATTATTAAAACACTAATTATGGATTTAGTTTGTATGAAAAGTAGGGAAGGGGGTAGGTCAAAATTATTGTGCCATTCGAATGTTTGTAATTAATCTTCTTTCACATTGGAAATTCCAGATATTCTTCTTTCACTTTAGAGACTCGAAAACTCATGAAAGTCGATCATATTTAATTTAGTTAACTGCCTTTAAATGGCTGATATGTTGCCAAAACTTTGTTAACCACAAACAATCTATCTTTCACTTTAGAGATAGTTCTCAAAACAGGTTGGGAACTTTACCCAATAACGGGATGCTCTTGCTAAAACATGATTATTCCTCCTTAGTGAGAGTAAACAACCATACAACTGAGAAAAACACTTGAGGAGTACATCTCTTCGTGTTTCAGGTGAAAAAAAAGAAAAAGTGCTAAAATGTCTGATACTTCTGCAAATATATAAATCAAAACTAAAACACTCCTGATATACATTGGATTACAGTGTCCTGCTCTCTTACACAGCAATGATGATATGAAATTTTTTGACTGTGTTGTTAGTTTCACAGAGACAATTCATGCCATGTTGAGTATGTGTTGCACTTTTTCAGCATTGCAGGGAATTTGCCATTATTTTCAATCCAAACACCAAAACACCCATTTATGGTAATGTTTATTTTCTCACTAAAGAGGGATAATCGCAGTTTAGCAAGAAAATCTCACTATGGGGAAGTTTTTCCAGTCTGCTAAATAGACTATGTAGAGCTAGTGATTTAGTGATAGTTGCCAACCATAGAAAAATCGTCACTAAATGCTACAGATGGTGACTATCAATAGGTGAAATCCAACATCTATGGTTGATGAATGTTTTAATTTTTATGGGTTTTTTTTATTTCCAAAATGGGTGATAACTCCAAATATACTTGGCATACAATGGCTAACGATGCAGAGATCTATCCGTTTCCTAATGTCAATGAGATTCATTGAGGTTGGATATTTAGACCGACTGCCTCTTTTGAATCTCAGACCAGTGTCACACTGCTACACAACATGATTGGGGAATCTTACCTGAACTTTGGCCGCTTGTAATGATTAGAATAATTTAAACTGAATTTCTCACCCGCTTCACCTTTTTGTCTTAGACATTCTATGTTAACTCACTAACACTATACCCCGTGGGAATCTGGGTTGTTAGAATAGATCCTCAGTATCCCTTGCTTGTTGTAAGAGGCGATTAAATGGGGCGGTCCTTCGGATGAGACTGCAAAAACTGAGGTCCCGTGTCACAGCAGGTGTGGCACGATAAAGATCCCTCCCTGCTCAAAGGCCATAAGCGCCAAGCATAGGCCTACATTTGCGGCCCTTCACCGGCAATGGTGACATCTCCATATGAGTGAAAGATTCTCGAGCTGGACGTTAAACAATATTTAATCAATCAATCAACCTTAACAATATGAAAGGTGCATTCCACAGTAAATAAATAAAGTTGGTTATTTTTGAAGCTGTTGCAAATGGCTACCATATAATTTTATGCCCTCTCAACTTTATAGAGTTTCAATAATCTATTTCATGATATTTTGTACTATCAACTGTCTGATGGTACAGAACTTCCTATGGATGCTTTCAAATAAATTGTTTAAAAATTACACACTTTTCATTTTATTGCCTTGTTAATTTTCATGCTTAAATACTATGTGTAAAGTATTGTCATTTAGAAAGTTCAGTATAATATTGATTATGTTTGATTATCAATTGAAAAAAAAAACCCTTCTGATTCGATTTGATAATTGATGGTAAATTTCTTCCGATTCTCAAACATATAGAGCATTGTACTCTGTGCATGGCCGTTCAGAGTAAAAACCACAGGCGATTATATCGCTTTGGTTTGTATTTGCTTCTTGAGGTGTTTGTGCACTAAATTAAAACCAGTAGTGGTAATAAATCAATGTTGTACAAAAGTGTACAAGTCATTTTAAAATTTTTAGGTCACCTGAGTAAACTTGGGTGACCTATTGCAATTGGTCTTCATCTGTTGTCGCCTGTCATGCATTAACAATGGAACATTTTTAACTTCTTGATAACAACCATTCCAATTCTTTTCAAATTTGCTTTGAAGCATCTTTGGGACAAGGCGGACATTAATTGTAAATGTCAGGACTCCTGCCCCCCCCCCCCCCCCCCCCCCCCCCCCCCCCCCCCCCCAAAAAGTGACTATTTTTCAAAAATCTTCTTCTTTAGAACTACACATTTGTTAGAAAAACTAAATGCATAGCAATGTAGAGCAGGAAGGCCTTTACCAAAGACCAGGGTCAAACTTGGTATATAGTTTTCAAGTGTAAAGCATTTAAAAAACATATTCTTTAATACTATTGGTACCAAATTGAAACTAAACAGATATTTAGAATGAGTAAGTAGCCCTTTACCAAAATTGTAAATTTTGTGATCCTAGGGGTAGGGGATTTGGTATAATGGTGGGGTTGTGATGACCAGTGACTAAACATGTTAACAATTGAACATTTTTAACTTCTTGATAATTACCATTCCAATACCTCCGAAATTTTGTGCCCTAGGGGCTGGGCAAAATCTCTTATGATAAGAGGAATGTATATTGTGAAATCTATGATCATAGCTCCCCAAGAACCTCATGGTTGTGGCAAAAACAGCAAAAACTGAAGAAGAAGAAATAAAGAAAGTTTTAAAAATCTTCTCTACTCCTACACATGTGGGAGAAAAACCAAATGCATGGCTATTGTGTCCTATGAAGCCCTTTACCAAACTTACTAAATTCATTGCACCTTGGTCAGGGAAGTATTGGTTGATTTAAATGCTTCAAACTTCGTCTTCCCTTGTATTGTAATTGAATAGGACTTGTATGTATATTTAGAAAGATCGTAAAGTTGTGAACAAAAGACTCCAGAATGAGGCTTAAATGCAAATATGAGACTTCTAACAGGTCTTTGTATGGGCTATGATACTCAGGTGACTGTTAAAGCCTGTGGGCCTCTTGTTACAAATGCACTGTTGTTATTGATTGATTGACTATATACTGTTTAACGTCCCGCTCGAGAATGTTTCACTCATATGGAGACATCACCATTGCCAGTGAAGGGCTGCAAAATTTAGGCCTATGCTCGGCACTCAGGGCCTTTGAGCAGGGAGGGATCTTTAATGTGCCACACCTGCTGTGACACAGGACCTCGGTTTTTGCGGTCTCATTCAAAGGACCATCCCATTTAATCGCCTTTTATGACAAGCAAGGGGAACTGAGGATTTATTCTAACCGGATTCCCATGGGGATGTTGTTATTGCACCACTGACATCTATCATGAGAGAACAAACTGATAAACTGTATAGACTTGATTTAAAGTTATAAAATATTTCACCAAATATTGCCTGTCTTTGTTTTTTGGCAAAATCTTATTACAAAGGTGACAACACAACTCTCAGACAGGTGTCACCATTACTATATATTTTATAATCATTAACAAGCTATTTTTAAATGCACATCTTGATTGGATACCCTGGAAACCCAGGACACTCTAAATGGAATGTTTATAAAATATAACTAAATCTGCCAAAGGGGAGATAAGAGTAAGTGAATTGGAGAGTTGGCTTGCCAAGGTGAAGGTATTGTTTTACATGCAAACATATAGGAGAAATATTTAAGTATCTTGTCAAGAACAACAGGGTCGGTTAGTCATGTTAATTTGCAAGTATCCCTAGGTATTGTAAATTCAAGTTTGTTCAAATTATGGTGCTCTGAAGTAGGTTGGGGCCATGATAGGGTATCAAAGTTTTACATGGGAATAGATGGGGAAATTTAAATAAATAATTGTATTTGCACAACAAAAATTCTGTCACTGGGTTTGTTGTAAATTTGATGCACTGTGGCTATTGGCCTGCATGTGTGGTTCAGTGGTTAGAGCACCTCACTTTGCATTGTGGGTGTACCCAGGGTATTACATGTCTTTTCTCTTTTCCTGAAACGGGCCTCTGTGGCCGATTGGTTAGAGCATCGGGCTCAAAATCACAAAGCCTCTCACCTCTGTTGGGGCGCATTCGAATCTTGGCCGCGGCGTTATGTGAGCAAGTTTGCCAGTTTACTTGCGGAAGGTTGGTGGTCTCTTCCCAGGTACATTGTATCTGGGTTCTCTCCTCCACCAACAAAAACTGGATGCCACCAGATAACTGAAAAATTGTTGAGTGTGGCGGAAAGCAATAAATAATCAATCAATCAATCTTTTCCTGAAACAGGTTTATCTCGAAAACGTATTGATGGAGGAATGGCTTTAAAAATTTGTGGAGTGGCATTTTATGTTTAGTAGACAGTTTGTGATACTTCTGTGATCCATCCATTGTGTTTATGCTCCTGAGATCAAAGATTGGGGGGGGGGGGTCATATTGGTTTTGTCCTATCTGTCATGCAGTTTGAAACTTTAACCTTCCTAATAACTTTTGGAACAGTAAAAATGCTAGAGCTTTGATATTTCGCACAAATATTCTTTGTGACTTGACCTTGGTGTTTGACCTACTTTTATAAAAACTTAACCGTGGCTATAAATGCCAAGTACTAGGGCTTTAATATTTCCCATGAGTATTTTTTGTAACAAGATGTTTCTGTTGGTAACAAAATATTTGACCTTGCAACCTTGGTGTTTGACCTATTTTTAAACACTTTAACATTGGCAATAATTTTTAAATGGTATTTCAAATGAGTATTCCTTGTGACAAGACCTTTCTGCTGGTACTAAATGCCTTGGCCTTGGTATCTTTTTTTTAAGAATGTTGACATTGGCCATAACCAATTAATGGTAAATACTATGGCTTTCATATTTCATATGAATATTTATTTTGACAAAACCTTTCTATATCAATATAAGTGACCATGACCTTGGCATTTGACCTACTTTTTAAAAACTTTATAATTGGCATGGCCAACAGTGGAATTTGCCATTATAATGGGCATTTGTGTTTCAAAAACACATCTTGTGTGTAATCTGTTGACTGCTTCCAATTGACACTGATAATTGATGCATGAGCTGTAGAAATGTCAGGTCAGCTGATGCTGTAAATTTGTGAGTTGTTGATCAGTGACCAGTGGACTTGACAGTTTCAGGGCAAAATAAAAGCAAACTTTATCTTTATATATTCTTTCATAAAAATAAAACTTTTAAAATTGATATTTAGAATCCTCTCTATTTTCAGATCCTAAGCAGCACAACCAATATAACCTTAAACAGTGAGGAGATTGAAATCCAATCCGCCTGTTTTAAAGCTGCAGGTATTTGTGCTACTCTTAATTACATAAACATCACAAATGGAAATGGAGAAAAAGTAGATGATTCATATTGACAAACCAAGTAAAAGGAGATAGCAAGGAGGGGGATATGTGAAGAGGGTTTTTTTTCCTTTATTTTTTTTATTTTTATTTTTTGCATTTTTAAATAGAATTCCATTTTCTATACAACTTATAGTGTTGCTAGTGTGAGTGACATCTTGTGCCTATGCTGCATTTCAAAACAATTAGTAAGGAAAAAATGTATTGTTTTCAGAACACAAGATAATACTGTACTTATATGCATATTTATGTATTTAATCATAACTGTAGAAACTTGAATGATATAAACCTGCAATTTTGTAGATGCTGGAGATCAGAGTATAAATGCTGAAGTGAAATATGAACCTGAGAATGCCACAGTGGTATTGTCATTCCCAAGTTCTCTTCAGGTAAGCAATAAGCAATTTATGTCACAGGTCCTAAACACCCCCCAAAAATGTCTTAAAGATATCTAGTAAGTAACATAAAAAAGATTTGTCATGGATAATGTCAAAGATTTCTCATAGATTAAGTCCAAAAGCCTTCTCATGGATGATGTCAAAAATATTTCTCATGGATAATGTCAGATATTTCTAATGAATAATGTCCAAGGATGTCAAAATGATTTCTTATGGATAATGTCTATGGATTTCTCATGGATAATGTCAAAGACATTTTCAGGGATAATGTCAAAGAGATTTCTCATTCATAATGCTGAAGAGATCTTTCATGGATGATGTCAAAAGATTTCACATCTATTTAATTCTACACAGGAGTCTCCCACTTAAAAGCTTAATCTTCCTGCTAAGTCTGCTACTACAAGGAAGGAGGCAGAAATTTTTCTGATAAACCTTCAGAGCATTGTCTTCTCTCTTAATATTCCACTCTATTGATTTTTAGCTTATATTAGCTGATAGCCCAAGGGAGTTCTAAAAGAACTTCTCTGATTAAAATTTTTCTGTGAACACCTTTGATTTCCTCTCTAAATAAAAACAATCATTTCATTTGTATCATGGTAGGGTCTACAATGATTGAATATGTTGAGCGGATGACAAATGCATGCAATATGGCAGCAACTTTGTCTGGAGCTCAAACATATGACACCACACACATGAGTACATACAAAGGTCATGTGGTACACAAAATTTACAGCACTTGATAATAGTTTCTTTTCTCTGTTGTTTAAGTGTTGGCAATGGCCTACAATTTTGCAGTTACTGCCCTTGCACCAGAAGTAGGGGACATGTATATTGATTTGGTCGTAAGCTTCAGATAAAATAGTATTAACAAATAGGATAGAGTAAACCTTACGGTACCAAATTCTTTATTCTGTTGAGTTTTAACAGGTTGTCTGATATATTTGCTAAAGGCAAAGTTTATGGGGAACACTTTTTTGAAAGATTCATTTTGTCAAATTGAAGGGATGGGTAAGGGAAGGGGGCTTTTGCAGTAAGCTGCATTTTTGATGTTTATTTCTGTTCAAGTTATGATACAATTAATACTCAGAATATCAGAAGTAATTTTTAAAATAAAAAAGGAAAAATCAACAGACACCTAGACATAAAAACTCTTTAAAAACATGTGATAATATAAATAAATTCAGACATGTAGTGTCATTCTTCAAATGGGGGGGGGGGGGGGGGTGAGGGGAAAAGTTAACTTCATAGTTAGGAGTAAGCAAGAATTGATCCTTCAATTCAATTCATCACTTAAATTTCACAAATCCCCCTACAATTCACTAAGCTATTTAAAAAGGGGAACAGTCTATAGATCAAACTTTGTTCATACTTGTAAACCAACTTTGCAGGTAATAATAGCAGAAAAGTACATTGTCAGAAAAAAAGGGGGAGCCCCAAACCAACCAACCCCCATTGCTTGGTGCTATTTATTGATGTGTACATATGAGTAAGTTGATAACACAAAAATTAAATTTTCAAAAGTTTGAATCAAATGTGAGAAAACAGATTTCGACAGGAATATTAAATATTACATTAGAGATGTGGACTCCATATATGTTCCATTTCTTGACCATGTTGACACCTGATATACATATTTTTGTCGGCATTGTAAAATGATAAGTTATGATAAACATGTCGGCAGTGTAAAATGATAAGTTATGATAAACATGCGTTGGTTGTATGTGTAATTTTTTGTGTTTTTGGTCATTGAAAATATTGATAAAAATTGATATCAAAGAACTGCTGATCTGTTAAAGACATCCTGATCTAAAGAAGTCGAGTACTAATATTTACATGACCCAACACTGCCTGCAAATAATCATCTGTATACTGGAATTGAACCAAATTTTATGTAGCTATGGCCTCGGACAACAGAACTGATTGTGTATTTTTTCCTTCTCTTATAGCCAGGAACTGGTCAACTATCCATCAACTTCACTGGTCAGCTGAATGACAAGATGAAGGGTTTCTACAGGAGCCAATACTTGTCACCATCTGGGGAAGAGATGTATGCAGCAGTCACACAGTTTGAGGTTTGTGATAGTACAGCATACAAATGCTAAAATGGTTATTTTTTTCTAGAAAATTTTTTTTTTAATGATAATAAAGTGTATACAGAGATGTTCAGAAATGTCAAATTGCTGGGCGGGGTAGATTTTCATAGATGATAGTCCTCTTGTTGTTTCCAATTTCGGACTTTTTCAATTCACACAATGTTTGTATGGGTATCAGAAGTGTGCACATGACATGAAATTAGAGTTTTCTTTAATTTCCATGGAAACTGCTGGTGTTGGAACTTTTGTACAGGTACAAAGGAAACACAGTTTGGTCTTTAGTCTCCTTTCACAGTTACAAGTGAGGGTTGTATCCATTCTTATGGTGGTGTATGGTATTTATAACATGGTATATATAACATGGATTTTGAAATGGAAATTACAAATGTTGAACTTTGCCAATTCTTGATGGATATTCCAAAAATGTGGCGTGAAGCTGCAGCATATGTGAAGATTTAAATGTTTACAAGTTATTCACAGATGTATATAAACATTATAATTCTTGATATACAGCTCTGTAATCATGGATTGCAGAACAGTTTTGAGTTTTAAATAATTTAACTTATTTTTATATGCCTGCATAAAATGTGGGCATATTATACTGTACTGTTGTCTTTGTCTGGCCTCTTAACTTTGTCTTTGCAACTCCTGAATCCTTGGGGGGATTTTAATGACATTTGGTACAAAGAAAGATCACAATGTGTAGATATGCATATTACAAGGCAACACTGTCCTACTTTCAAGGGAATACTGTCCTATTTTTTTTTAAAGGAGTTATAGCCCTTAGACTTAGGTTTTTTCTATGCAAAATACCTTGTCTTCACTATTCCTCAAAGATAACAATGTATAGATGTGCGATAGTTCAAGGGGAACCCTGTACAATTTTTTAAAAGGATTTATTGCCCTTGGGCTTACTTTTTCTATGCAAAATACTTTGTCTTTACAACTTCTTCTGAACCCTTAGGGAGATTTTAATGAAACTTGGTTCAAAGATCACATTGTGTAGATATGCATATTACAAGGGGAATGCTGTCCCAAAATTTTTGAAGTAGTTATGGTCCTTGGATTTCGATTTTTTGGTCAGTAATGTATGCAGGTGTATCATGTACCAGTTTCGCTGTGCTCTATTTTTCAGAATAGTGACACCTTGACAATTTACTTAATTGTTTTAGGTGTATACTTTTCTCTCTGTTATCATTTGTGGTTTGGCATCAAGTTCAGTTTCATCATAAGTTACAAATTATGGACTTACACAAATTCAGATGTTTAGACACAGAGTTTTTAGCCTGCTCTTTAATTCAACATTGATAGAGAATGCTCATTGTAATAGGTTATCAAAATGCAATGCATCATGGTTCAATGCGGTGTGTGCCACTATTGAATATGATTTACAAAAAGTGTCCCTTACTTTGTATTTGGGTTGATAGAATAGATCCTCAGTACCCCTTGCTTGTCGTAAGAGGCGACTAAATGGGGCGGTCCTTTGGATGAGACCGCAAAAACCGAGGTCCTGTGTCACAGCAGGTGTGGCACATAAAAGATCCCTCCCTGCGCTGAGCATCGGCCTAAATTTGCAGCCCTTCACAGGCAATGGTGACGTACCCATATGAGTGAAAGATTCTCGAGCAGGACGTTAAACAATATTTAATCAATCAATCAATCCTTTGTATTTGCAGGCAACAGATGCTCGCCGTGCCTTCCCCTGTTGGGACGAACCAGCTGTAAAAGCTACATTTGATGTCACACTTGTTGTTCCAAAAAATAGAGTGGCACTCTCTAACATGGTAAGTTAAAGAATTAAGCTCTCTTGATTCTTCAGATATACAAAGACATGAATTCAGCAAATGGTCAATGTGTAAGAATTTTATGGATTTATTAATCGGATTTTTGATAATTGATTCAGCATTATCCTGTTTATTCCCACAAGATCTGAAGATGAAGGCATATTATGTTAGGCCTTATTGTTTATTTACAAACACATTTTTTTGTTGTTCTCTGGAGATTTAAAATAGTGTAAATTGTTTACTTTTCCAGCCAGTAAAATCTGAAAGTGAGTTACCAGAGGACACCACCTGGAAGGTGGTGACTTACGAGAGGACCCCCATCATGTCTACATACCTGCTGGCTTTTGTTGTTGGGGAGTACGATTACGTAGAGGCCAAGGATGCAGATGGTGTGCTGGTCCGAGTATACACCCCTGTGGGGAAGAAGGAGCAAGGCCAGTTTGCCCTTGAGGTTGCAGTTAAAACTCTACCATTTTACAAGGACTACTTCAAGATTGCCTACCCCCTACCTAAAATCGATCTCATCGCTATTGCTGACTTTGCTGCAGGTTTTGATTTGTCTTTGAAATATTAAGTTCTAGTATTACTAAGAATTATGCAGGGTTCTTAGGATGAAAAAATAAAATCACAGACATTGGTTTATGAGAAGTGGTCATACTTGTGCATAAATTTCTGTTCTGATATAGGTCCATTGATAATCAAAAGGGTAGATAACTCATGAGAATCACTGTATGATTTTATTGAGATGGGATTTATGACAAGATCAACACTATTTACTCAATTATTAGACAGTACTACATCTGCCATAATGCATATTCATTCAGTTTTCAAATGTTTTTAGACCCACATAATTTCTGACCCCAAGTCATAATGATTTTGGTACATCACTGTATTGAAAAATTTTATATTGTTCATAAGGTATAAAAAAATAATGATTATTGGTGATTTTGATTCTACATTGTTCCTCTAAATACCCTTGCTTTGATTTTTGAATATACATGTACTTAATTACAAAGTTTGCTTTGAAATCCATTTTATATACATAATTGTTTATGACTTCTGTTGATGGTTTGAAATGCTGGTGTTTATATGTCGGATTGAACCATTTCACTAGGTGCCATGGAAAACTGGGGGCTTGTGACATACAGGGAAACAGCTCTGCTGATTGATCCGAAGAACTCCTCCTCCAAAACCAAACAGTGGGTGGCTCTGGTAGTCGGCCATGAATTGGCTCACCAGTGGTTTGGAAATCTGGTCACAATGGTAAGAATCTCCAGTGGTTCAGAAATCTGGTCACAATGGTAAAAATCACAAGTGGTTTAGAAATTCAGTCACAGTGGTAAGAATCGCCAGTGGTTCAGAAATTGTGTGCAATGGTACGAATTGCCAGTGGTTCAGATATCTGTGTGCAGTGGTAAGAATCACTAGTGGTTCAAGAATCTGTGTGCAGTGGTGAGAATCGCTAGTGGTTGTGAAAGATAAGAAACCATAATTAAATATTTTTTCTATAAAAAGCATTCACAGAAATGTACATCATGTTTAAAATGTTGTGCGTATACTCTTCATCAAAATAGAGAAAAATTTATTTCGATCAGCTTAAAGTCACTTTAGGAGGCCAGATTAGTAGGAGGCCAGATTAGGTCTTTGCCTTCAAAGTCCTTTGCAGATGTAACCATGTATTTATAAAACACAAATTGGGGGTTTAGGTTCTTTAATGCTGTGTATTTTCCATATTGTAGAGGATGATCTAAAAATATATAAAATCATTAAGTACTGTCTCACTCTATCATTCACACATTTTAGTTAAAATAATGATTTAAAGACATCTAGAATTTAAAATGATAGATTAATATATACCAGTAGAATAAATTAAAACTCTTACCGTGAACTCGGAAAAGTAGAAACTGCAGTGAAACTAGGTTTTTAAAGTGACTTTCATACTTATGTACTATAGAGAGTCACTGTCCAGGTATGTGCAGGAGTGCTGTTGGATTAATGTGAAATTGGTGCGAATTTTGCTTATAATATAGCACCAAAACCATTAGAAATGAGATACTCGCAACCATACACAAACTCTACTGACCTTTCACACTCCTGTCTCTGCCAATCAGCATTCATCTCAATGAATATGAATGGGATGGAAAATTTGTTATCTAATGAAATAATGAATGCAGTATTTTATCCTGTGACACAGATATGTAATAAAAATATGTTTTGTAACATTAGGAATGGTGGACACATTTGTGGCTGAATGAGGGCTTTGCCTCCTGGATTGAGTACCTTTGTGTGGACCACTGCTTCCCGGAGTTTGATATTTGGACACAGTTCGTGAATTCTGACCTGGGCAGAGCCCTGGAGATGGATGCTTTACACAACAGTCATGCTATAGAGGTAAGGGCACTGAGAGCCAGTTTAAAGTTACACTACTATCAAGAAAGGGAACCAGATTAAAGTTCATTTCACAAGTCACACTATAGGGATAGAGAACCAGAGTAAAGTTTATTTCTCAAGTTGGGCAATAGAGATGGAGAACCAGATTAAAGTTCATTTTATAAGTAACCCAATGAAGATAATGGAATCAAATTGAAATTCATTTCACAAGTTACCCAACAAAGATAGTAACCAGATATAGTTCATTTCATTAGTCACCAAAGAGAGATACATGTACATGTAAGTATCTAAATTGTAGTTTATTTTAAAAGTCACCAGATATAGGGAAAGAGCATGATATAATCACAATATCTTCTTGAGTAAAAATCAAGGAGAGGTGTTAAGTGATATGCAGGAGACTGAGATGTAAGAGATTCCACTTCATGATAGCGGCCATCTTCTCTTTACTGACATTTTATCCCACTTGATTATGTTATGTCTTGTAGTAGGCTGTGTCGTCATAACTTTACTAATTCTCCTTCAACTTTAATGAAATATATGCATTCAAAATATGTTTAATTTGTAGTGTTTTTGAATATATAGATTTTGATAAGCATTTTTGTTACTGTTTTAAGTATATATAATGATAAAAGGTAGTAATATAGTAGTGAATATGCTCGAAGTTCAGTGTTGCCTTAATTCAACATTAAAGTTAGCATGAGTACTTCATAGTGTAAAAGATAAAATGATTAATGGGTTTTGAAAAAGATAAAAAATCGTCGACATAAAAAAAGAAATTTTGCAAACAGGGTTTAAAGTAGGAAGTTCTCATGACCACAAAATCTGGAAAATGTACTGAAAAGGTATTGAAAGGGTGTCTATTTTCTACAGTATGTGTAAATTTCAGATAGAAATCATAATGAATTTCATTGGAATGTTTCAACAGGATTGTAATATGGTGCTGATCTTTTTTTTGTTTTTGTTTTTACTGGTTTTAGAGGAAATAATTCTATCATGCCCAAAATTTCCTATAATGACATATAATCCCTTTGAGATTTAGACATATTTGTATTAGGGTCCTCTACACTGTCTACTCCACTAACAATGTATATTGGACTTGCCTTTATTGAAGAAAAAATAAATCAACAGTTTATATGGTTCAACATCAGTTGTATTGGACTTTGGATATAATGAACAATTCAGTTTGGTCCACTGAATTTCATCATATCCAGAGTAGACTAGACTAACATTTTAATACTGTGTATGTTTTCGGATTGTAGATTCCAGTTGGACATCCAGATGAGGTGGATGAGATTTTTGATGCGATCTCGTACAGTAAAGGAGCCTCCGTTATCAGGATGTTGCACGACTATGTTGGAGATGAGGCAAGTCCTACAAGTCACCATGTTGCATGACTGCTTATGCCACTTTCAAAGTAAACCTAGGCAACTACAAACATTGATACACAATTTTAAGTTTCTTTTTTAAAGCTTTAAAATTTTATCCCTATCAAATTGGTATTTATACAAATGTTATTTATTTGTCACACTATTGATTTTATAAAGGCAGTGATTAAGTTACATGTATCTCAGAAAAGAATGTAATTTATGTGTTGATTTAATTTTTATTCAAATGAAATACAATGAGTGTCACATTTTAATTTGCAGTCAAATTTATGATGAAATTATAGTCCAACATGATGGAAATGTCTCTATGTTGGTTTTCTGTGCTATTTCACTGTCAGTGTCATTTAACCAGTTAGTGTGGATTGGTGTTAGGGTTGAAGTTACCCATAAAAATATGTACCAGCAAACCAGTAAAGTTGGTTACCCACGAACATTGACCCTCATGAACAATGATGATTCCACAGTAAAGCAATTTGCAACAATTGAATTATATGTACAGTGAAAGTTGTCTTTTCTAACACCTGTGTATTCTGTTTCACTTTGTGTCAACCCGATCTACATACCTAATTTATTGTTGTTGCCTTTTTTTTTTTATGTTCTTCACATTTCAGTGTGACAAAATAATTTTCTTTCAGAGTATGTTGAATTAGGCCAGTTTCATGTTTATAGAAAGCATTTGATTCCTCATTCTGTGGTGTCTATGTTAGTTTTATGTCTATGCAATAGAGCTCCTGACATTCAGTGTCCTCTGTACACAGTTTCTGTAGAATTGTTTGAATAGGGATTTTTCATAGCATTTATTAAATTTTTTCTGTGTTTGCTTGTTCATGAAGTTTGATTTTAGTGTTTGTGGATTTAATGTTTTGTGTGGTCATGGTTAATTTATATATTTTTGTATCTATAGATATGGCCACTCCTTTTAAATGATGAAAAAAAACATAAGGTTTATCAATGGCATAATTCTGCCCTCTGATTTTGCAATTTTGTAAAGTAACGTTGTGTTGAATGTAAAGACAAAACTTTAATCAAACCATACATACATAGTATTTTATCCACTGAGTTTAATTTTTTTGAGAAAAAGGCTTTTATTCAAAATACAGTTTGGATATTTGACAGTCAGAATGGAATTTTGTTGTCTTTTCAGAACTTCTAAAATGAAATTTTGTTGTCTTTGAGAGTTTTATAACACCATGGAATTTTGTTGTCTTTCAGAGCTTTAGGAAAGGCATGAACCAGTACCTAACCAAATTTAAGTACAAGAATGCAATCACTGAAGACCTGTGGGAGTCTCTTGGAACAGCCAGTGGAAAACCCGTGTTGGATGTTATGACAAGCTGGACCAAACAGATGGGATATCCAGTAGTGAAGGCAGGGATCAGAATTTTTTAAGGCGTTAAGCTTGCTTGAGAGCCTTCTAGTGATTATGCAGGATTTTACCACAACATTGCCTTTCAGCTAATCTCAATGGGCAAAATCAAAATAGTGCCTACTGTTTTTGAAAGTTTCTTACGATTCAAGACTTTGAAACATTTTACTTAACTGATATTCTAAAGGCATTCCATTGTTGATGTCGTTGAGTATATCATTGTCCAGTAATTAAATAACAACTTTTTGGTAATAAAAGTTCATTATTTGCGAATGAATTTACTACAAAACAGATCTATAAATAGTCTGGTCCCCTTTTCCCACAATTCCGTTCGCTAATATAGAGAGTGTGTGAATGGGATATTGTGGGAAGGGGGACCTGAATAGTCAATGAGAAATTTTCCCATGAAATATGTGGCTCATGAATATCATTAAAAACTTGCGAAATAACCTGCGCAAATTTCATTTATATCCAAAGTCCTATAGTTTCATAAAGAATCCTTATTTCAGATTAGCAGAACGGATAGATATTAAAGTGATGAAATAAATTCTACACAACATCACAGTTCAGTTGCCATTCTTACAAAAACACTAAAACAGTATTTCCGGTTTTGTTTTCGGTAATCCCAATCTCGATTTTCTATTAAGCAAAACGAAAGTAGCATGTGTATCGCAAAGAAAGTAACAGGTTATTGCAAGAAGAAACACAGGCTAGGTAGTATTTATTGGGAGTTGAATCTTGTTCAGATTTCCAATAACTCTTCTACATATTATGTTGAACTTTTGAATTGTTAGACATTATTGAAAACAGAGAGTCATATAATTGTTACATCATGCATGAACAGAAGATACCATATTTATAAACTAGTAGTCTCACTCAGAAGCGTGATATTCTTTTCAGCATTTGTCGTTTGCATTTTGAAGTTACTGATTATAGCCTTTGTAAAGTAACTAGGAGTGAGGGAATACTATCTAGCAAGAGGACGGTGTGGACTTTATAGGATAAGCAATTTCAGCTTAAGCTGTCCTCTTTATTTCTAGATCTTTTCATGTAAATAAACACAATTTGATGACATTTTACAGTAATTTTTAATGCTATATTTAAGTGCCTAAACACAAGGAAATGCCTCCAGTGGCACTCGAGTATTTTTCCTCCTACTTTCTCTGATTTCACCTGCTACTCTCTAAATTATTGAGAACTCTGATGAATATGATATTGCAATCGATGCCTTTGTGGCCCTTCAGGCCTTTGATTTTTTTATTAGAACCAATATAAAGTTGAGTTGGAAATTACAAAAATCGACTTTCATCTTTCCATACAGTTCTTATATTGAGTACTTACTGTTTGTTCATTATCCCTATTCCTTAGCTGTTTTCTGCTGGCACGAGAAGTTATGGAGAATCAAGCTAATATTTCACCTATTTTTGTGGTTGAAATTAGATTGGGGCAGTTTAAGCTATATAAATTTGAAGTTGTTTATAGAAAAACTTTTCCAAACCAAATTATGTCATATGAAGAGGAAAAACATGTAGCAACATACTGAAAGTCTGTATTGTGGTACTGTTTTATGGCATGCATAAGTAACAAACAGACCAACATATAAAATGTAAATTGGTTTGATGAGCATTGATCAACAAATCAAATATTAAATGTATATTTGTGTTAATTGGTCAAGAAATCAAATTGTGTGTTGCAGCTTGAATTGAATTATATTGAAATATGTTTTATTACTTCATCAGGGATTCTAAATAGTAAAAGAATGTAACAAAATTGATCAAGCTTTGATATCTTCTTGTTACTTTGTTTGGTTTATTATCAAGGTTAACAAAAATAGTTTGTTTTTTGTCTGCTAGGTTACTGAGAGACAAGATGGCAACAACAGAGTTTTGACCTTGACCCAAGAAAAGTTCTGTGCAAATGGAGTACAACCCAAAGGTATCCTTGATTTTTTTTTTCATTTTTATTTCTCCACCCATCCCAGAACTAAGATTCAGAAAATGATGCATTTTGTTTGTCTTTTGATCTTTACAAGTAAAAGCTTGCAAACTACGCTAAATACAGTAAATCATAGGAGGGTGGAGATGAGAGAGACTGAGATAAAGGTTTGGGAAGAGTTGAAATACAGTGAATGATCATCAGGAGAGCGGAAATGAGAGAGAAATTAAGATTAAGGAAATTTTGAAATACATTGAACAATCATTATGGGTTCATGCATATGAAGATATCAGTATTGTCAAATCCCAGGGGCTATCACAGAGCCTCTTCTGACCTACTGTCTAAACTGCATGAATCTATACTCATACACATATGAAGAAAAAGAATTTATTTGTATTGAAATCATTGGTTTTATTTGTACAGTATATCTATATGACAGAAAAAATGTAGATTGAATCTGTCTTGCCATCTGCTAAGGAATTAATCACATGCATAAAATATCTGTACCTATGTGTATATTCTGTAGATAAATCTCAATAACATCTACATGTATACCTATATGTAGTCTCTAGATAAATCACAATAATAACTGTAACTGTATTTGTAGTAGATAAATTACAATGAAACATTTATCTGTATCTATGTGTAATCTGTAGATATATCGATATCTGCACCTATGTGTATTTTCCTATAATAATATCTGCACCTGTATTTTCCTACTATAACATCTTTGCTAGTCAAGGGTTTTCAGTTCACTCTGCTCCCCATTGTTAGATTAAGATATTAAGATGTTTATATGCTGTTTCATATAACTATATTCATTTGTATATGATGTCCCATTACGGGGAGTGGAATGGATCAAGAACTCTTGACTGGCGAAGATGCTGCAATAATATCTGCACCTTTGTGTATTTTCCCACAATAATATCTGCACTTGTGTGTATTTTAGTTCAATAGTATCTGCACCTTTGTGTATTTTCCTACAATAATATCTGCACTTGTGTGTATTTTCCTACAAAATATCGGCACCTGTGTGTATTTTAGTTCAATAGTATCTGCACCTTTGTGTATTTTCCTACAATAATATCTGCACCTTTGTGTATTTTAATACAATAGTATCTGCTCTTATGTGTATTTTAATAATATCTACACCTGTGCGTATGTTCCTACAATGATATCTGCATCAGTGTGTACTTTCCTACAATGATATTTGTATCCTTATGTATTCTATAGATGGCTCATATTCCTGGATGGTTCCCGTGTCTATTAGTGCAGCTAGTGACCCAAAGAAACCAGCTGTAATCACACTGCTGGACAAAGCAACAATGGATGTTACAGTTCCTAATGTCAAACCAGATGAATGGGTCAAGGTTGTTCAAACATTCATATGTATATTGTTTATGTGTCATTTAAAAATCAAAATTGGTAGGGACTGGTATAAATACTTGAATCACATATTATCATTCATTTAATTTAGAGCTTATATTGTATTTCTGTTGGTTTTTTATACTCTTGGAATCGAAGATTTGGGGCAGGTGGGGCATTTAGTTTTTGGCCTGTCTGTCTGTCTGTCAGATAAAAACTTTAATCTTGGTTATATCTTTTACACCATTAAAGGTAGAGCTTTTATATTTTGTATGTGTATTTCTTGTGGCAAAACCTTTCCTTTGACCTACTTTTAGAAAATTCAAACACAGTCAAACCTGTATTAAGAGACCATCCAATGGATTTGGATTTGTACTGCAGACAGACTCTGTTCTGTTACAGGTGAACTGTGAGTCTGTGGGTGTTTAAAGAGTACTTCTTCTGATTTGTGATGCTGACAAACTCTGTTCTGTTACAGGTGAACTGTGAGTCTGTGGGTGTTTACAGAGTACAATACACCTCACAGACACTGGACAGATTCATACCAGCCATCAAAAATAAGACCTTGCCCCCCAGGGACAGGCTTGGACTTCAAAGTGATCTGTTTGCATTGGTAAGTCTTAGTGCATGCTTTACTCTCATTTAAGATGAAAATGATGTGTGATTTAGTCAATGAGATTGTATTTAAGGCAACATCAGATGTTATAAATATAAAAGTTTTTAATTTTATCTCAGTTTATAGAGGAAAAAATGTCAAAAGATTTCTATATAACTACATGAATGACAGTGTTTACCTCATGACTTAAATTTTTTGATGAACATAGGTAAGTCGCCAGTGTTAACAAACACTGTCAAAATGCCCCATGAAAATTTTTATTGTTAAATAGAGAAATGTGTCAGTGCTATTGTATAAACACTTAGAAACATATGACACATACAAAATTAATAACAGTGTAAGAAATGATTACATTCTTTGAAATGTTTCAGGCTCGGGCTGGAATGATTTCCACAGTTGACGTTCTGAAGGTGGTGGGGGCATTTATTAATGAGGACAATTACACAGTGTGGAGCGACCTTTCCAGTAACCTGGAACAGATCAGCATCCTTTTACAGAACACGGACGGATACAACGACTTCAAGGCATTCAACAAGAAACTCTTCAAACCTGTGGCACAGTCTTTGGGCTGGGACGCCAAGGAGGGGGAAGGTGTGGCACAAAATCTCAAGTGTTTAAATTCTTTGATAGACTGAATCCTTATCTCTCATGAAGCCATATTGTTGTTGTTGATTTGACTTACTCCCATCAAATAACTTTCTCGTGTATGCAATCAAAACCTGAATTTAGAATTTCATTTTGATTACATGTGAATATATGTAAAATGGTTAAACCTAATAGGAATTTGAATTATATGTGCAAAATACAAGGTAACAGGATGTTTAGTTTCCCTGGCGTACACTGTTTGATAGACCTAATGTCACCTTACTTTCAAACTACACTGTACATAGCAATGTTAAAGTTACTTGAATTCTAGTGACACTTCATACATCTGCTATTAGGTTGCCAAAATTTCTGCCACTCTGCAGTTATTAATTAGTTTGAAAAACTTGGGAGTAATTAATATCCCAGAGAGGATTGTCTTTCTTTATGCATTGTAAAGTTCCAATAATAAATCTCTCCAGTGTGAGATGCCATGACATTGAAAATTTAAGTCATTAGAAAGATACAACTTCATCAGATTGGTAGGGTGGATGTATCAAAAATTAATTACATTGTTATTTTTAGCTCAAGATATTAAACATCAACAAATATTGGGGAATGTCTTCACAAACGATGATTAATTATAACACAACAGCAATAAATTATACTTTTCCCTGATACACATTTCATTTGCTGATTTCACACAAACTATTGGCAAATAATTCTATATTGCACTTGTTTACACACAGCTGACTTTCTTAATCTAATTGCCTATGCATATTAAGGTGATGTGAAGGTAATTTATAACGACAAATTATCTAATAACAGAGATCATCTGTAAATTTGTTTCATATAGAGAAAATGAACTTGAAACATTATATTGCTGATACATATTCAGGATAAATCAACATTATATTTCATACAACAAAAGACAACAACTATACTAAAGGTATTAAAAGTATTACTTTTGTATATTAAAAAAATATGAAAATTATTCCTTTAATCATCCTGATTCATTATGATTTTCTCATATTTATCATCCTACAATTCATCATGATGATACATTTTGCTGAGATTTTGTGAAGTATTTCTGTGAAAATGGTTTTGAAAGGAAATAATAAACTCATTTCTCTTCTAATTCATTGATAAGGTGAATGAAAAAGCTTGCAGATACTTTCTCTCTCCATTTAAAAACTCATGAAGGAGATTGGTATTTTCCATCAATTGCCCCCTCCCCCTTGCATAATTTCCTCAAATTAAAGTTCTGTATTTTAATTTTTTCCTACAAAATTGAAATATTCAACTTATACTGAGAAGGTACTGAAAAATGCCTTACAGCCATTTGTGTATTGTACTTTGATAGGTCCCCTGGTAGCCATGTTAAGAGACCTAGCACTAACAAGACTAGGGAAGTATGGGGATGAGGATACAGTATCTGAGGCCAGGAGAAGGTTTGATGCCCATGTCTCGGGGGAGAATCCTCTCCCAGCAGATCTGAAAGGACCGGTAAATATTAATATAAATCAACACTAGGAAATACTGTGGTAGATTAGAATATCATTTGTAAAGTTAAAAGTTGTCATACTTTTTTATTGATGGGAGATTTTGCTGCTTTTGATGAAATGATATACAACGATATACAACAAAAATGAAAGTTGAAAGTTTGCCTGAAAGTAGAAAGAGCTTCAGTGATTCAGTTTATTGTACAGAGTTCTAATTTTTTAGTAGTCTACCAGACTACTTATAAATGATATTCTGGGACAAAATTTACTAGCTTCGGGCTGCCAGGCTAGTGTTAGTGTCCAACTGTATGTATGTAATGAGATTAATAAATTTGGGGGTTTTATTTTTTATTTAATGTGCATTATAGGTGTATGTGACAGTGATGGTTAATGGAGATGAAGACGCATTCAACAAAATAATGAAGGTAAATTGATGAAATGTAACAAGCATGAGCATATTGCATGAGACATTCTAGTCATTTAGCATTAATGTTTTTCAGGGAGTTTAAAAAGTATCGTAGACAGGGAAATATTCGCCACCATTTAATTTTTGCCCCTTTCACCTTCATTATCAGTGGGTGAATTTAAGACTTCGTGAAACTGATCTCTCTTTCACCACAACTGTGTCTTAATGAATTTAAAAGGGCGAAACTGTTTGCAGGTGTAAAAGGGCAAGGGAAAAAAAAAAGTGGGTAAAACAATCCAGTATGCATTGTCTCTGAGCATTTGTTTCATGTTGTGTCCCTTTTCTGACAAGACCTCTCTATATATGACAACCATTAATTTTTATAACTGCCATTTGTATGGCATTCCACAGATTTTTAGGTCACCTGAGTAAACTCAGGTGACCTATTGCAATTGGTTGTCATCCATCTGTTGTGTGTTAACAATAGAACATTTTTAACTTCCTCTTGATAACTGCCAGTCGAATTCTTTTCAAATTTTGTGTGGAGCATCTTTGGGACAAGGCGGACATAAATTGTAAATTTCGGGACTCCTGCCCAAAAGAGCCTTAGGAGTGGGACCAAAAAGTGACTAATTTTTAGAAATTTTCTTCTCTAGAACTGCTCATTTGTAAGAAAAACTAAATGCATAGTAATGTAGAGCAGGAAGGCCTTTACCAAAATTGTAAATTTCATGATCCCCGGAGTAGAGTTTCTGACCCCAGGAAAGGGTAAAACTTGGTATATAGTTTTCAAGTGTAAAACATTTAAAAGACATCTTTAATGTTATTGATACCAAATTGAAACTAAACAGATATTTAAAATGAGTAGGTTGAATTCATCCGAAATTTTGTATGAAGCATTTTTGGGAAAAGGGGGACACAAATTTTAAATTTCATGGCTCCTGATACCCTAGGGACAGGACAAGATCTCTTACAATAAGAGTAATGTATATTGTGAAATTTATGATCATAGTTTCCCAAGGACCTCATGCTTGGGGCAAAAACTGCAAATAATAATGATTTAAAAAAACAGGAAAAGTTTTAAAATCTTCTCTACTCCTACACACATGAAGAAGAAAAAATAGAGAAAGTTTTAAAAATTTTCTCTACTCCTACACATGTGGGAAAACCAAATGCATGGTTATTGTGTCCTATGAAGCACTTTACCAAACTTATGAAATTCATTGCACCTTGGTCAGGGAAATATTGGCTGATTTAAATGCTTGTGAAACTTCATATTCCCTTGTATAGTAATTGAATAGGACTTGTATGCATATTTAGAAAGATCATAAAGCTGTGAACAAAGATTCCAGAATGAGGCTTAAATGCAAATATGAGACACCAACAGGTCTGTGTATAGGCTATGATACTCAGGTGACTATTAAGGCCTGTGGACCTCTTCTTATTTCTGCCATTAGTAAAAAGATGCATGTGAGATTTCATAGAATCATAATGTCTATTGAAAAACAAGGGGAAAACATACAACATAGCTTAAACAATGAAGAGGTCATTAAATCTGAATATTTTGTATGTTATGTGCAGGTATTAACTGCTCATTGACTGTCCATAATAAACAAAGTTTACTGCATGTGTACAGATTTCTTTGTGATTCTGTATTGTATGGGTTAAGATGGCCTTATGATTCTGGGTTATATGGAGGTGAAGATGGATTTATGATTCTGTTATATGGAAGTTAAGATAGCCCCGAAAACAATTTTTATAGTATGCATCCATCTTGATCTTATCCTTAGTTATATGATGAGGCTGACATGCAAGAGGAGAAAGTGCGAATCAGCAGGTGTATGGGGTCCATTCAGAGTGATGAGCTGAAGAAGAAGGTGCTAGACTTTGCTATGTCGGACAAAGTCCGATCCCAGGATACAGTGTTTGTGGTGGGAGGTGTTACAGGAACAGTCCAAGGGCGAGAACTCTGCTGGCAGTTTGTCCAGGACCGGTGGACTGATCTCCATGAGAGATACAAGGGCGGGTTCCTACTCTCTCGTCTTGTTGAGGTGAGTCCTTGATATTGTTGGTGTAATGACAACACACGTGTAATCTACTGATAAGGAATGCTCTCATTTAATGTACACTTGTTTGCTTGCTCAATGGAACTTGACAATGTATAAACAACATTGTTTATTAGATTTTTACTTCATTGTGATTTTCATGTGAAAAATAGCTCTACAAAACAAAAATGTACATGGTAATGTGATTTGAATCTTTTATCCAAAAATCGCCATTTCATGTATCTTTGCAGGTTTCCACTGAGAACTTTGTGACAGAAGCACGTGCTAAGGAAGTAGAGGTATTTTTTTAATAATTGATATCTGTAGTACATGTAAATTAAATTTGCAAATGTTTTCCCTTTTTAGCTCACCTAAGCTGAAAGCTCAAGTGAGCTTTTCATCTGTCTGTCTGTAAGCTTTTCTTCTCCAGAACCTTTGGGCCAATTTCAACCAAACTTGGCAAAAACCATCCTTTGGTAAACAGGATTCAACTTTTAAGTTTTTTCAAATGAAGGGCAACGCTCTTCTCCAAGAAGAGATAATCATGAAAATGCAAATATAGGGTGGGGTCATTTAAAAATCTTCTCAAGAACCACTGGGTTGGAAAATTTGAAATTTACATGGCAGCTTCCTGACATAATGCAGATTCAAGTTTGTTAAACTCATGGCCCCTGGGGGTATGTTGGAACCACAATAGGGGATCAAAGTTTTACATGTGAATATATAGGGAAAAATTTTCTCAACAAACGCTGGACCAGAAAAGTTGAAATTTACATGAAAGCTTCCTGACGTGGTGCAGATTTTAAGTTTGTTAAATTCATGACCTTTGGGTTAGGGTGGAGCCACAGGAGAGGATCAAAATTTTAGATGTGAATATGCAGGAAATTTTTTTTCTCAAAAACGACTGGGCCAGAGAATTTACATGCAGGTATATAGGATTTTTCCCCCTCATAAATCGCTACACCAGATAAGTTGAAAAATTACATGAAAACTTGTGCACATCATTGTCCCCAGGGATAGGGTGGGTTCACAATAGGGGATCTAAATTTCATATGCTGATATATTGGAAAAGTCTTTTAAGAATATCTTTTGAACTATTTAAGCTAGGGCTTTCATATTATTTTGTATATACATTCTTTATGGAAAGACCTTCATTGTGATGCAGTGTTGTGTAATCTTGAGACCTTGACCTGGAAGTTTGACTTATTTCTAATAAAATCTGACCTATTAAATATGCCCTGAACTATTTAAGGTAGATCTTTCTTATTTTGTGGTTAGAGCATCGGGCTCAAAATCACAAAGCCTCTCACCTCTGTCGGCGCGTGTTCAAATCTCGGCTGTGGCGTTATGTGAGCAAGTTTGCCAGTTTACTTGCGGAAGGTCGGTGGTCTCCTTCCAGGTACATTGTACCTGGGTTCTCTCCTCCACCAACAAAAACTGGACACCACCAGATAACTGAAAAATTGTTGAGTGTGGCGGAAAGCAATAAATAATAAATCAATCAATCAATCTTATTTTGTGTGTGTGTATATATATGTGTGTGTGTGTGTGTGTGTGTGTGTGTGTGTGTGTGTGTGTGTGTGTGTGTTATGACAAGAATTTTTTGTTTATATCATAACCTTTGACCTTATGACCTTGAACTTGGAGTTTGACCTTAAGAAAACATAACTTACTAATTATATATGGAACTATCTTAAGTAAGACTTTCATATTTTGTATATATATATATATTTTTTATTGCAAGACCTTGTACACAATGGTGTTTGATCTTCTGACCTTGGAGTTTTAACTACTTTTTAAAAGACCCTTGACTTATTCATTATCTCCTGAACTATTCGAAGTAGGGATTTCATATTTTGTATATAGATTCATTATGGCAAGACCACATTATTTCATGAAGTTTGACCTTGTAACTTTGACGCTGGACCCACTTTTTAAGTCTTTGACTAATCAATATCTCCTAAACTATTTAAGGTAAATCTTGCATATTTTGTATATAAATTTCTTCTGGCAATACTTCTCATTTCATACTATGACCTTTGACCTTAAAATTTGACCTACTTTTAAGAAAATATAACCTGGTAAATATCTTTGGTACTATCCAAGGTAGAGCTTCATATTTTTCATAGAAATCTTTATAACATGATCTTGTGATACAATTGTGACCTAAAGCTACTTTTTATACAACTGTCAAAGACGTTACATATTATGGTGTGGCTCCGTCCAGACCTTGTAGGCAAGATGCAAAGTGAACTGTAAGCTCAGGATCTTACAACTTGGTACATTTGATCACCATGGTGATAGGAAGATGCCTAATATTTTCAAGATACATCTTGGTCATAGCATCAGTTAATAAGAAAACTTTGTAGGCAGAATATAGACTGAAGTATTGAGGCTAGCACTGTCAGACTTGAGACTTGGTACACACACTCCTTATGCCAAGTGGAGGATTTTTTGTTCTTCAAGGTCAAGGTCATAGTATCACTTATGAAAACCTTGTAGGCAGGAGACAGACCAAACCATTGGGGCTAGGACAGTAAAAATTGGTACACATGCCAATTATGCCAAACAGAGAATACCTATTGTTTCTCAAGGTGAAAGGTCAAGGTCATTATTTTCCATTGATTTTGATCAGTGAAAATTCAATTTTAAAAAGTCTATTTGGTGGAAAAAAAGAAACTTTCTTAAGTGAAATATTACTCCTAAATATAAAGTACATCTTTTCACCACAGCATTTTGTGGTGTACTTTCACTTTGTATTTATTTATTTATCAGATGAAATGAGTGGTAATTAAAGTAATTATCTCCCCTCTTTATAGAAATTTTTTGAAAGTCATCCTGCTCCAGCAGCGGAGAGAAAAATCCAGCAGTCTGTGGAGAACATCCTGCTGAACGCAAAGTGGATGGAGCGAGAGTCAACAAAGGTTGTGGAATTCCTCCGAAGTCAGTGAGGCTGAACAAACTTTTCCAGCACATCAAATGTGTCAAGGGGACCAAAATTCTAGTGCTTATTGCTGGCAGTGACTGCATAATCAAAAAACAGTTTAAATTAAATTGTTATTTGTCTCATATTTTCTTTAATCATTGCTATTAAACAGCTTACTAACTGGTTGTTTTAGTTAGATGAATTTTTTTTTCAATATTGCTTGGTACAGTTTTTATTACACTGGAATATATTGCATTTCCCATAAAGGTCAATACAAAATGTAAAAATACAAAATACGATTGAGCTGTACAATGTGATGAAAGTCTTGATCAGTCCCAAATGGTAGCAGCTTTAAGGTGTATAAGGGACACTTGATAAAAAAAAAAAAATGATGCATGGGTTGATATATATTTATTGGTTTAATTGGTTGTAATACTATTAAATATAAAATTACGTTAAAAAAAAAATGGGGCCTGTAAAAATGTCTTTGATGTTCAAAATTTGAAATATGTTCTACAATTCTGGACTTAATTGGAAACTCATGATACCTTGTATACAGTAAATTTTAATCATTTTATTACTTAACGCATAAATTGTGGTGTTTTTTTGTTTGTTTCTTTTCATTATTTTTGAAAAATGTTTGTAGTAAGTGTTTTGTTGCCAGACTGTTGTACGAGATAAGTGACTTTTTCACCACTGAAAACAATAGAGTCGACTTTTAATCAGTCTCAAATTATACATATCACTTTCAAATCCACTCAGCCTGGTAATTCAGATGAGAGAGCATTTACATTAGTAGAGAGGAAGGTCATGGATACAACACACAGGAAAGACAGATGTTAAAAGAACATAGTGATTGTTCCTTCATCAAGTATTTCAAAGCATATTCCAAAAGTTCAGGGATAGCCATTCTGGTCCCATTCTGAATACTTTAGAAAGTGCTTGGCACTCCATTTTCAATTGATTTTAGAATATTACATACTTCTAACGTGCTTGGGGATTTTACTGTTCACATGTGCATTGAAGACTGAATTTCACTATCTTACTTAATGTAAGGAACTTGCTCCTTGTACTTTTCAGTGTTGGAATTTTGTCCTCTTTTATTCTGTATAATTTTGAAATCCAACCAGTATGTGTATAATGTTGAACTTGTATATTTGTCTTTAATTAAGGGTTCTAATGTAAACAAATTATCATGTCAAGAGGCACTGCTGATGCAAGAGAGATAACGTGCAAAACGCATTGGAGACCCTTTTTATACTGAATTTGATGTCCATCACCCGTGTCATGAATTTATATTATTTCTTAAAATATATCAATAATGTATCCATTACTGAAATAATTTACTATATGTTTCTTATGGTTGTCCTAACCCTAGCTGTGCCTTAGACAGGAATCTAGACCCTGTCTGATAAGAGAGTTTAAGAGAATTAGCCTGAGACAGTAGTCTAAATCCCTGATTAAGAGAATAGTCCAGAAAAAGCTTGAGACAGGTATCTAGGACCCAGTCTAAGAAACAAACTTAGAAATAGTCCTATAGGTAAGTGTGTAAAACCCAGTCCAAGAGTAGAAATAGTTTAAGACACGTGCAGAACCCAGCCTAGAAGTAATCCTACACACACATGTAGAGCTGTCTTAAGAGAGGACCCTGAAAATGTGTTAGAGCTTGGTCTAAGAGGGGAGCCTAGAAATAGTCCTGGACACCTGTGTAGAACCCAGTGTAAAAGTGGAACTTGGAATTAAATAGTCTTATACAGGTGGGTAGAGTGTGAATAACCCAGTGTAAGAGAGGGGCCTAGAAATTGTCCTAGACACGAGTGTAATAGGAACGTAGAAATAGTCCCAGAAGCATGTGTATAACTCGGTCTAAGGGAGTGATCAAGAAATTGTCCTAGGTATGTGTGTATAGAACTCATTCCAAGAGAGGAGCCCAGATATTGTCCTAGACACGTGTATAGAACTTAGTCTTAAGAAAAGCGCCTAGACATAATCCTACGTTCAAGTGTAAAACTCGGAGAGGAGCCTAAAAACGTTTTAGACATGTATAGAACTCGGTCTAAGAAAGGAGCCTAGAAATGGTCCCAGACACGTGTATAGAATCCAGTGTAACAGAGGAGCCTATGAATTATCCTAAACACATGTGCAAAACAGTCTAAGGGAGGAGTTTAGAAACTGTCCCAAGACACGTGTGGAGAACCTCGTAAGAGAGGCGAGCTTAGAAATTATCCGAAACAGGAATGTAGAACCCGGTCCTAGACACGAAGAATTCTGTCTAAGAGAGGAAGCTAGAATTTGTCGTAGACACCCGTGTGAAACTCCATCTGAAAGAGAAGCCTAGAAATTGTCCTAGAAACGTGTGTAAAACTCGAGTCTAAAAGAGAAGCTTAAAAGATTTGTAGAACCAGGTTTAAAAGGGGAGCCTAGAAATAATCGCACACGTGTGTAGAACTGTCTAGGAACTCTGAAATTGTCCTAGACACATATATAGACCTCAGTAAAAAAAAAAAAAAAAGTCTAAAAGTAGTCCTAGACACGCGCGTAGAACTCCGTCTGAAAGAGGACTTAATTTTTTTTTCTAGACACGTGTGTAAAACCGATCTCTTTAGGATAATTTGTAAGCTCCCCTCTCTTACTAGGTTCCATAATATGGACCCTGTGTGGATAAATCCCCCCTAGAAGTTTGATTACCAGTAGATAGGTGTACATCTCTATGTACTACTGACGGTTCAGATTTCATATTGTATATCTCGCTTATTATCAGTATTCTCGTATGCTTTGCGGCATCCCCCCCCTTTTTTCTTCCCCTCTTGACTTTAGGATTGATACTATATCGATACATGATCTTTGTTTTAAAAAAAGTCTGATTAATTGTACATTATAGGTAGGCCATACCGAAATAAAAACAATGTCAATATTTTTATCAAGAAATAAAATACAGTGAAACAGGATTTGTTCAATACAAAGTAACACAGGTTTGGCTCTGATAAAACGTACAAACGTTTATTACCCACCCATCACGTTTATTACCCCCCCCCCCCCCTTCCCCCTCTCTCTCAACATCATGTTTACATGCAGAGTTGTCTGTCCATTAGAAGATTCCGGTGTTGTTTACTCTGGAGAAAGAAATCACCAAACTTGTCAGTATTTTAAATCGTATTACTGTGCTTTGTCATGTTCATTAGTGTGGTAGACCCATGGAGTAGGTCGGGAGGGGGTCCCTAAATCAGGTAAGCTTTTAATTAAATCTATTCGCGCGTCCCGACGCGGCGTGTATACAGGATGATGCAACGCGATCAGCTGATTTAACACTGTGTAGGGTTCTTTGTATTTTCAGAGCAAGGAACCGATCGGATTAGAAAAAAAGCACATAAAAATATCTGCAGCAACCTCGGATCTGTCCCTTTGTGAACTTCAGGGGTCTTCTTTGATACACGAAGACGCTAAATATGATGTAATTGAATTTACAGAGGCATTGGGTAAGTTGATTTCTGTTTTCAATTAAAAAAAAATCAACGCGTTGTCAAATTAGCTTGAATTTCGTGATTTTACAGATATATGTTTACCTGGATTTATTCCATGAGATGCTTGATAATGTACATGCTTGGGGCTGAACTGCTTTCTTCATCTTTTTTTTTTTTTTATGATGTAGGCCAATATGATTTTTAATTCATTTTTTTTTTTGTTGGAGGGGGGGGGGGGTACTACTCAGCCCCATATGTTAGCCAGTCTTCCCAATTCAATTTATAGATCTATACCCTGCTAATGTTAAATATGCTCTACAAAGATGGAAAGGTTTGATCAGTATATTAATCCAAATTTACATTATTTTCTGTGGAATCTGCACATAATTAATGTGATGTCATACTGACCTATGAAGATGAATGAAAAGGGAACTTCTTTATTTGACACTGATTTTCTCTTGTTCAGTGTCCACTCCATCTGATCCACCCCTCAATCAATATTATACATCCAAAGTCCAATTTACCAGAACTGTTTGTCGATACTATTTATCATGTGTTCAACAGCTGTCTTCACACACAAATCATGAGATGAATGGATGATCTTTGAATTATGAGGCTTATCTTTTGGCATTGCAGATTATATTTGAAAAGATAATGTGTACTTATTCACTCGCTTTGACTGCCTCAGTGTAAAATGCAGTTGTGTGTGAAAAGAGCATGAATATGAACTGAATTTATTCTTAAATTATATCACCTGTTAATATTTGAGAAAATCAGAGCTAGGGGAGGTGATTAATTCCTTCATCATCTATTATTCATTTACATACTTGAGGCTGATGTCAATTTGGTATTGAATCCAATGATCCATAATTTGGAGTTGGATGTGATGATGAGATTAGGAGAGCAGGAGATAGGGCCCAATATTGAGGTTGCATGTAGATTTCAGGAGGTCTTGAGGTCTCCCATATATATCTTAGGAGGTTACAGGTTCCCTATGTATCTTAGAAGTTCTTAATTGTGGTCCCCTAAGTAACTCACAAAATCATGAGGTCCCATGTATCTAAGATCTCAAGGGTCCTCAATGAAGCTCAGAAAGTCTCATTTCTACTGAATGATCTCGAGAGATCTCAAGACAGCTTCAAAGCCACCTTTGAACCACAGAAGGTGTCAAGCCTACTTCAGGATCCTGTTCATTTGGAAATCTTGATAAACTTACATGTAAATAATAGAGGAGTTCCGAAGAAGTTGTATGACTCAATGAATTCTTTTATAAATTCTAAAATACTTTTGTCATGTTAAAATATTTGTGGAGTCCCAGTGATCAGCTCATTGGAAGATATGGGGTTGAGTTATGAAAAGTGTTTTACACTAACAAATGTTTGTGGTTTTATAAATTGCATACATTTACTTCAGCAAGGTCCCTGACTCTCATGGAATATTATACTGCATGGTGATCTTGTTCCAATATAAATTGAATTAATTAAAATTTGTTCAGCAATCACATGCAGCTCATAATATAATCAATTTTTCCTTGAACATGAAAGTTGACTGACACTGGTTTATGTGAGAGACTGCTCTGAATTTGTCAATGGTTTGGAAGATTTCTGATCTTCTCATGTGCTTATTTAAAAAATGAATTCACACCAACTTATACAAAGTAATTTTTAACATTCCTCATCACATGGTAATCAGATTAAAGAAAAACTAGTTCAATGCAAAGAATCATGCTTATAATAAAGTCGTATGTAGATTCAAATAGATAAATATGTTAAACTCAAAGTTACATGCTATAACCCTGTTTTACCATTGATTTTGCTCTTCAATTCTTGTCAATATGACTAATGGACATAATAACTATATAAAATAATAATTCATTTCTTGAAGAAAAAATTCTGTAGTAATGAATGAAAAAAAAAAATGTATGAAATATTGGAGCTATATTTTAAAGGTTATTGATATACTTTTGCAGAATAAATCATGTACCAAACAACAATGTTTAGCAAGTCTGGTCAGAGGCTGTATCTGGGCTGGAGGTCAAGGTCATTCAACATCACACCCACACTCTCTCCATCCAGTTGTATCTCCAAATTCTCCAGTGTGGCCAAAAGCATTCCTCCAGCATGGTCAGGTCCCACCATGCTTTACAACCGCTGGAGACAGCCTTGTGCCAGTTTTTCTACCTCCCCAGCCAGAGCTTCTCAACCAATGTTCCGAGCTGACCTGATTGACTGTAAGTTGGTGGTAATCAAACTTGGCAGTGCGGTCATCACACGAGAGGATGAGTGTGGCCTGGCTCTCGGAAGACTAGCATCCATTGTAGAACAGGTAAAGCAAGGGGAAAGCTAACAAGAGAACAGGTAAAGCTAGGGAAAATGTAACAAGGAAAGAGATAAAGCTAAGGGAAAATTAACCAATGGAACAGCTAACAAGGACACAGGATAAACTACTTGAAAACTATAAAAATAAAGCAAATGAAACAAGGACAAATTAACATGGAATGAACAGTGAAGCAGGTACAAAGTTAAAGGGATCTAACAAGGAAATGGGTAAAACTAGGGGAAAGCAAACAAGGAAACAAATAAAACTAGATGAAAGCTACAAATAAAACCATTAAAACTAGAGGAAATTTTAACAAGGAAACAGGTAAAACTAGGATAAAAGGAACAGTAGAACTGTTAAAACTAGTGGAAGCTAACAGGGAAAGCAGCATTAGGGGAAAACCAAAGCTAGGGAAAACTAACAAGGAGACAAGTAAAACGAGGGGAAAATTAACAATGGGACAGGTTAGCTAGGGGAAATGAATAACAGAACAGGTAAAGTTAGGGGAAAACAAACAATGAGACAGATAAAGTTTGGAGATACTTAACAATGGAACTGGTAAAGGTAGGGGAAACTAGCAAGAAAACCAGTAAAGCTAGGAGAAATGTAACAAGAAACGAGAGCTATGGAAACTAAAAATGAAATGGGTAAAGCTGGGGGAAAACTTACAAGAAAACAGATAAAGCTAGGGGAAATTCTTTGATAAAGTGAGGGAAAAACTAACTATGAGGGCTGATTGATATGTTGTGAGCCTTGTATTAAAGGAGGTTAGCATCGATGTCCTTTTTCAGCCCTACTTTTCCCTAACTATTTAATTATTGGAAGTGTCATTTGGTCAGTTTATATCGACGAAGTAGCACTCTGTTGAAAGTAAACAAGGCAAGTGACTTTTGCAAAATGGACAAACCCCATGAAAGAGCAGTGATCCAATATTTGCATAAGTAAGGTTTAGCACCTAAGGATATTCATATTGATATGGTAGCAACACCAGGAAAAGATGCCCCTTCATACTACAGTAAAAAAGTGGGTGGAAGAATTTAAAAGGATGACTCACTTTCTGGAGGGCCTGTCACTGTCGCAACCCCAGAAATGGTCAATAAAGTCCATGATATTGTTATGACTGACAGGCGAGTTACAGAAAGATATATAGCCAGTACAGTTGGCATTTCACAGGAGAAAGTACATTCCATTCCGACAGAGGATCATGCAATGAGAAAGCTTTCAGCTCATTGGGTACCAAGACTTCTGACCGTTGATCAGAAGCTAGCACACCTGGCGAAGAAGGAAAAGACTGTTCCATCAACTGAAAAGGTTATGGCCTCAGATTTCTGGGATGCTGATGGTAATCTGAGGTGGATTATCTCCAAAAGGGAGAACAAATAATCAATGGCACACACTATGCATCACTTCCAAGTGAAACAAAGTGCTGCAGAAAACTCCGTAAAGATGTGTTGTTCCACCAGGACAATGCCCCTGTTCACAAGTCTGTCATTGCCATGGCTGCCATTAACGATTGTAGCTTTAAACTGACCGAACATCCACCTTATTCGCCTGATATCACTCCATCAGACTTACATCTATTTCCAAAACTGAAAATGGCCATTCTGGTACCCACTTACAGTCAGATGGTGATGTCATACATGCAGTGGGAGACTTTCTGAACGATCAAGAAAAAGACTTCTTAAAAGTGGCATTGAGGCCATTAAACATTTCTGGCAAAAGTATATAGATACTGAAGGGGAATTATGTTGGAAAATAATGCAATATGTCCACCGAAATTCAAACCCTTACATATGAGGCTCACAACATATCAATCGGCCCTCGTATCTTCAAGAAAAATACATTCATGTGTAGCTCACATATTTTCCTACTCTCAAAACATTTCAGATGGAGCATAATGCTGTGGAACATGAGCAACTTAACACAATTCTTGCAATAGATAATATGAAATACATGTTGTAATAATGAAATCCAAAACTATGGCAGTGCAGCTATTTTATTTTTAGCTTTCTCCTAGTTTTATGTTTCCTTGACTGCAGTCAGTCCACACATAATGAAATGACTGCCTTCTGTCATTCATTGTCCTTTCATAATGTAACTATTCTCAACTATTTACATTTCTGACATTTTTGCCCTCCATTTCTTTACAAATCATAATGATAGCCATTTCCTCATGAGTATGCTGTAGGTGAGAACAATGTACATATGAATCTTGATAAATATATTACATCTATTTTAATGGCTGGGTACTCTGACAGAAATGAAAGCAAAATGTAAATACCAGTATAAAAACTAAATTTCATTTAATGCCTCACACCGACATAAAACTTTTCATGAAATGCTTACACACTTCATGAAGTATCCTGGCATGACACAATACAGTTCATACCCTCATATATTTTCAAAACTGAAATTTATGTTTTATCATATTTTATGCATTCTGTGATCACAGGCCTGTGAGCTGCATGCTCTGAACAAGCAAGTCATCATGGTAACGAGCGGTGCAATTGCATTTGGAAAACAGAAGCTCCATCAAGAAATGCTGATGTCAATGAGTATGAGACAGACCCTGCACACAAGTAAGGTATGGACACAAGCATTTTCTGCCATTAAGAAAAATAAATTCTCTTTGGTGAGTTCTAGTGCAGTGTTATGCTACAATTTCATGCTTCTTTTGTAAGTGATGTTTTAATTCTTAACATTTGCACTATAGTATGGGACAGTAATTTTTGAGTTAATTTTGAATTTTTCTCCCTCTTTTAAAAGCAATATATTCTTCGAGGACTTTGATAATATAAGCGTATCAACAGTTTAACTGTTCATATCATAATTTCTTTCAGAATTATGTAAGTAAATCTTGTTTTCTTGGTGCTTCTGAATTGGTTTATAATAGCATTGGCTAGCTGGCAGTCTGAGTATGGATCTTCTCGTGTTGGCCTTTCATCAGTTTTTAATAGAGTGTCAGCAAATTGGAATTCTAAGAATCTTGTATTGTCAAATTTTCATTGAGAATTTAATGAAATCTCAGACGTCAGGAACAAGTTGCATGGTGGTAATAGGTGTAAATCATGGTGAATTTTAAAATAAAAACATTGATATCAAAATAGATGGCCAGCCAGTCTGAGCTTTGCTAGATAAAGTTGCTATACGTATACATGGGAACACTTTGTTGTAGTTAAATTTAAAGTACCCTGGGCAATTTACAAATTAAATTAAAATTATTTTTGATAAACCAGTTTCTCTCAAATTGTTATTTTTATACACCCAACTAAGGATGGGACATATTATGGTATTGTGATCGTATCTGTCCATCTGTCTGTCCTGCATTCTTTCTGACTCATAGCATATACTATTAGACCTAGAATTATCAAACTGTCATCTGATACAGCTTGGGTAGAGGGTGGGTTGCACTTTAAAGTTAGGTCACTGTGATTTTGATTAAGATGATCTGACCATGGGCAAATATGGCAAAATCCTGTCCAGCTCATGACTTGACAATTATTTGGTCTAGAATAATCAATTTGGTCATTTAATGCAGCTTTAGTAGAAGGTGTGTCACACTATAAATCAAGGTCACTGTGACCTATAATTAAAATGATATGGCATAACCCTTTATCGAGCTCATGTTGATATGAGTCCTAAAATCAGCAAACTTTCTCAGTTTGTGCATCTGTAGAGAAATGTAAATTGTAGTGTAAAATCGGGTCATTAAAACTTTTAAAATGGTGAAGTAATTAAAAGAAAAAAGACTACATTGTATGTTTTAATGGATGCAATCCCTACATATGTTGAAAGAGTAATGTAGTAACCCTATTCAATAATGTAACATCAAGAAATACACATTTTTCCCCCATAAATTTTGTAGCTACGTAATAATTAATATGAATACTAATTTTGTTTCTAACATTAATGATATAAATATATGCAGTATTATACTATGAAATTTTCAAAGACTTAACAAGCATATCACACTATAGATAGAGGAACTGACTCATGGGAATAATGATTGAAGCCATGGTGTTTCAAGGAGGTTTGATTAGTCTGTCCAATTAAGATTCCACTAGCCCCATGGGAGTAAATTATCTAGTCATGGTGCTTCAAAGAGTGTAGCTGGACATTCAGAGATCAGTTTGATAAGAACTAAATTGTATCTGTCCAGGTAAAGATTAATTACGTAATAATTACAGCTGTGGAAATAATTTGTCACTCCTTTAGTTATGGGGGTTTTCTTTTTCAACCCAAAGTAAATAATGCATACCATGTGAAAGAAATTATCCAAATATATGTAATAAATGAAAAATTTCAGTAGTTATTTGAGCAATTTAAGAGATATTGATAAGTCAATTGCAATATGCAATAGACACATTACAAGGAATAATCTTTTTCGTCAGACCTTAAAGCAAAGATATTGGTGGAATCTTTGCACCAATCAAGATTGACATGATTCTGTGTCGTGCACTTTATCTTTTTATAATGAATAAGCATCTGACGGGTGTATCATGTGCCATGGTGGTGTACTTTTAGTTTCAATAAAATCTTTCAATATTTTTCATTAAAGTTCATGAAAACATCAGGCTCTTAATCAAGCAGTATCACTGTTACTAGTTTTAGTTGAATTTAAACTCCCATTTTTTTTAATGAACTCTGACCATCTCATGTGTGGGAAGTCGTCATCTCAGTATCACTTTGACATAGTCTGATCTTCTCACATGTGGGGGGGTCAATGTCTCAGTGTCACTGACGTACTATGATCGTCAAGCGAGTGGGTGAGTTGTCATCTCAGTGTTACTGTGATGTACCGTAACTGTCTCGTGTCACTATGACATACAAGTAATTTGGTTTTTTAATGTTCGTGGACTTGATCCTCATTCTTTGATACATAAACTTGTGGAAAGCTTCTCCATATTCTTCCTTTATGACCAGAAAATGTATTTTGTTGATAAATGGATTTTACAATTTGGCATATCCATGAAAACAATGAAAATTGGTATTTAACAAAACAGTGATGAAATTGCAATGCTATTTATTTTTGACAATAGACTCATGTGCACAGTGAGTCAGCTGTTATTTTCCTAGTCAGATCTTTTCTCTGTGATATAACACCTGTTTTGTAACTGATTAGAAATAAAGCATGTTAAAATGCAGCTTAGTAACGGATCTTTCATTTATATTGATGAACACGTAAATGTATTATTTTTAGCGACAGGGATCGTTGATTGAGCCACGCGCCTGTGCAGCGGTGGGACAGAGTGGCCTCATGTCTCTGTATGAAGCCATGTTTAACCAGTATGGAGTAAAAACTGCCCAGGTAATTTAACTTTTCAGACCAGTGAGTCAAACATTTCAATGTTGAACATCAGAGTCTCAGACTTGTGTATGCAAATTTAATTTGGAAATAAGTACACAGAGTATCTCTACACACAGTCACTCAAAGTACACAGAGTATCTCTACATACAGTCACTCAAATACTAGTGCTTTAGGATAATACTAATAAATTGGGAGCAGTCCTGACTAGTAGATGTGTCAAAGCCGTAGATTCTAAATGTGCTCTGAAAGTTTTTGCTATGTAATTTTTGAGAGGTGTTTATCAATTTTAGAATGAATTGCATATCTGCATTTCTAAACAGCATTCTGTGACAGGAAAAGTGATGATTTGTTAAATTTGTCAATGCATGGATTTATTTAATTTGCAGGTTCTGATCACCAAGCCAGACTTTTTCCACGAGGAGAGTCGTAGAAACCTGATAGGGACACTGAAGGAGCTATTGCAGCTGAGTATTGTCCCTATCCTCAACACAAACGATGCTGTCGCCCCGGCCCCTCAGATTGACAAGGATCTACAAGGGGTAAATAGATGTATAGATACAGCTCAAGGGGGAAATATTTTAAAGAATGTCCAATAATGTTGCTCAAGGGGAATAGACAGGTAGATTTATTGTAATGGAAGTAGTAATGGACACGATGCAGGGCTATCAAAAGATCAAGGAATTATTACCAAGTTAGATAAAGTTTTAGCAAACTCAAGTTTAGTACAGTTTTTAAGTTTCAACCAAAATATTGACAATGAAGTTGAAAAATTTTTATTAGATAAAATTCTTCAAATTGTTCAAGCATGCTTAAAAAATAGATCTGACGGAGAGTTGCCATATAAGACACTTGATTTGGATTTGTGTGATATGAAAATAATTGTTTCATTGACGTCAGCATTTTGGTATATAGTAAAATAATTTATGAAAGACAACAAAGAACATGGCTAACAAAGGTGCAAGACATCTACTACAGTCTTTTATTCCATCAAAGGGCAAACATTTTGTTTTCTATGCTTAAGCATGGGTGCTCTCCATTTAATTTCATAAATGACAAATAATAAGTCTATATAGGTCTCTCCCTCAAACGATAAAATAGGGACTTATCATTCATCACTTAAGAAAGTCAATGGGGAGTGCCTTTGTACATAATTACAAATACTTGCACACACGTTTTGTGGATTTAAATCATTTCCACGTTGATGAATTTTCACAGGTTATTAGTCTGAAAGATAATGACAGTTTGGCCGCCCGTCTTGCGGTGGAAGTCTGTGCGGACCTGATGATCCTAATGTCGGATGTGGACGGCCTCTACACTGGACCCCCAAATGAGGAGGGGTCACGTCTCCTCCATACTTACTGTCCAGAAATGGATGAAACAGGGGTCATCTTTGGAGAGAAGTCCAGAGTTGGTCTGGGTGGGATGGAGTCTAAGGTGATTAAATGCTAGGGTTTGTTTCTCACTTCAGTTACAAACCCAATAAATTCTCCACACTGCAGTAGACATGACTGCTTACAGTTATAATGTGGGATTGGAAAACAAATGTAGTGCAAAAATTGTATGATCTATTCATTTTTTCATCATTTCAAGAATGATAAAATGAGCATGAAATTCTTGTTTACTATGTACTATTGTTATACTGAATTTTGTGGAGCTCAATTTTCATGCATTTTATGGGTATCACTGTTGAAAAAATCTAAACCCTTAATGATATACACAATTATGTAATATGAATATATAATGAGATAGAAACAATTATCTATAGCATAAAATTCCAACATAACTGTAGGGAGTTTTGGCAACTCATGAAAATTGACCCCAATAAATTTATTGAGGGCACATCATAGAGTTAAAAAGGATTTGATAAATCTTATAATTTTGACCTATGCATGGCACTTATGGGTGTAGCAGTGAAGGCTCTTTATTGAGTCAATCTTTATACTGTGACACAGAACCTCCATTTCTAAGGTCATATCCAGTAGACCCACAATTTTCACTTCTAACCCAAAGACTTGTGATTTTCACATATAATGTCAGGTGCTTTATGAAGGAACGTTTACCATGACTGATCCTGCTAAAATTGTATGATATATACAATCTACGGGATAGTAATCAAACAATACAAAAACAATGTTTTGTTATGTACAGATTTTGAGTTTCCAGCTTTTTTGCTAATAAAAGGTATTTTGGAAACAATTGAAATTCTGACTTCAAAGTCTAAATCTGTATCATGATCCTGAAGTTTGGAATGGTAGAGGAATGCTTTGTTAATCCATATATGATCTTTCAGGTGAGAGCAGCATCTTGGGCTTTGGATAACGGGACATCAGTTGTCATCTGCAATGGACATGAGGATCGAGCCATCTACAACATTGTGGCAGGCAAAAACGTGGGGACATTTTTCACAAAGTCCAAGGTTCAGAGTGCACCAGTGGAATTAATGGCCATGCAGGGTAAATTGCAATGTACAGTGTACGACATTAAAGTAGGGCAAAAGTTTCCAAGTCCGTTTTCCCCTCTTCTCTTTTTGTAAGAATGGTGAGAAATAACTAAAGTCTTTTTATGGATATAAAAATAAATGGTACAGAGGTACTGCCATTAAAAGATCCATTTTTATGAGAAGGAACGTTCAGATTTTTCATCATTATTTATAGAGGCCAAATGCGTTCTAGCTAAGTATTGCTGTAGCCCGTTCATTTGTTGTGTATTATCAATCAATATTATCCTAGTTCTATACACCCAAAAAAGACAAGGGAGAAAGAAGTAAAAATCTATTAAGAGAAAAATATCCAAGTGTGTAATTTTTCAGAGTTATTTTTTACTCACGGATCTTTGATGTTTTCAGCGCGAGAGGGAGGCCGAATTTTACAGACAACAACAGCCAAACAAAAACACCTCATCATTAATAAACTGGCAGACCTTCTGTTGGAGAGGCAAAGAGACATTCTTAATGCTAACAGCAAGGACATAGAAATAGCCAACAAGTCTGGTGAGCAAGTCATAGAGTATAGAAATAATCAACAAGTCAGGTACACAAGTCATAGAGTAAAGAAATAATCAACAAGTCAGGTACACAAGTCATAGAATACAGAGATAACTAACAAGTCAGGTACACAAGTCATAGAATACAGGTATAGCTAACAAGTCAGGTACACAAGTCATAGAATACAGAAATAATCAACAAGTCAGGTACACAAGTCATAGAATACAGGGATAGCTAACAAGTCAGGTACACAAGTCATAGAATATAGAAATAATCAACAAGTCAGGTGCACAAGTCATAGAATATAGAAATAATCAACAAGTCAGGTACACAAGTCATAGAATACAGAAATAATCAACAAGTCAGGTACACAAGTCATAGAATACAGGGATAGCTAACAAATCAGGTACACAAGTCATAGAATACAGAAATAATCAACAAGTCAGGAACACAAGTCATAGAATACAGGGATAGCTAACAAGTCAGATACACAAGTCATAGAATACAGAAATAATCAAAAATCAAAAATCATTATTAAAAAATATGCATAGGCATGTGAACTATTAGAAATGGCCATCATTATTAAAAAAATACAGGGATAGCTAACAAGTCAGGTGCACAAGTCATAGAATACAGAAATAATCAACAAGTCAGGTACACAAGTCATAGAATACAGTGATAACTAACAAGTCAGGTACACAAGTCATAGTATACAGAAATAATCAACAAGTCAGGTACACAAGTCAGGTACACAAGTCATAGAATATAGAAATAACTAACAAGTCAGGTACACAAGTCAGGTGCACAAGTCATAGAATATAGAAATAATCAACAAGTCAGGTGCACAAGTCATAGAATATAGAAATAATCAACAGGTCAGGTACACAAGTCATAGAATACAGGGATAGCTAACAAGTCAGGTACACAAGTCATAGAATACAGAAATAATCAACAAGTCAGGTGCACAAGTCATAGAATATAGAAATAATCAGCAAGTCAGGTACACAAGTCATAGAATACAGAAATAATCAACAAGTCAGGTACACAAGTCATAGAATACAGGGATAGCTAACAAATCAGGTACACAAGTCATAGAATATAGAAATAACTAACAAGTCAGGTACACAAGTCAGGTGCACAAGTCATAGAATATAGAAATAATCAACAAGTCAGGTGCACAAGTCATAGAATATAGAAATAATCAACAAGTCAGGTACACAAGTCATAGAATACAGGGATAGCTAACAAGTCAGGTACACAAGTCATAGAATACAGAAATAATCAACAAGTCAGGTGCACAAGTCATAGAATATAGAAATAATCAACAAGTCAGGTACACAAGTCATAGAATACAGAAATAATCAACAAGTCAGGTACACAAGTCATAGAATACAGGGATAGCTAACAAGTCAGATACACAAGTCATAGAATACAGAAATAATCAAAAATCAAAAATCATTATTAAAAAATATGCATAGGCATGTGAACTATTAGAAATGGCCATCATTATTAAAAAAATACAGGGATAGCTAACAAGTCAGGTGCACAAGTCATAGAATACAGAAATAATCAACAAGTCAGGTACACAAGTCATAGAATACAGTGATAACTAACAAGTCAGGTACACAAGTCATAGTATACAGAAATAATCAACAAGTCAGGTACACAAGTCAGGTACACAAGTCATAGAATATAGAAATAACTAACAAGTCAGGTACACAAGTCAGGTGCACAAGTCATAGAATATAGAAATAATCAACAAGTCAGGTGCACAAGTCATAGAATATAGAAATAATCAACAATTCAGGTACACAAGTCATAGAGTACAGAAATAATCAACAAGTCAGATACACAAGTCATAGAATATAGAAATAATCAACAAGTCAGGTACACAAGTCATAGAGTATAGAAATAATCAACAAGTCAGGTACACAAGTCATGAAATACAGGGATAACTAACAATAAGGTGCACATTTCATAAAATGTATAAATAACCAATATTTAATCAGGTACACAGGTAATAGAAAATAGAAATGACCACCAAATCAGGTAAGCAAATCATAGAATATAGAAATAATCAACAAGTCAGGTATACATCATGGAATTACAACAAGTCATGTAGATAAGTCATGGAATTTAGTTGCATTTATATACACATAATAACTGGCATTGCATCAGAATTTATTGAGTTGCTAGGTAATGTTTTCTGAGGGAGTTATCATTGAACAGCAAAGTACAGAATTCATACAAAATTCCTATGGTATACATTTGCTAGATAAGTTTGATTGTAGTATGCTAATCATAACAATTCTAAACTCATTTTGACAAACTTCCATTACAGATGCTGAATATGGTAAATGGAAATTAAAAAATATGTACAACCATATGTATAGGCATGTGAACTATTAGACATGGCCATCATTATTAAAAAATTGCAAAATATGTCTAGGATATCACAATAAAAATTGTCCTTAAATTATTATGTAGCAAGATAATACCAATATTAACATGCATATTTTAGGATGATTGTTTCTTAATACATTCCATGAATTCTCAAATGTAATCATGGACATAACTATTTAAAGATGTGTTCACAAAGTTACGACTGTGGTCTTGGGGCCCCTTTAAGGCCTCCTGATGAGGGTCATGAAAGCAAAACTTCTTCTGAAAGCCCTGTAATTCTAACAGATCTGATTAAAAGAGCAATTCTCAGGGGACAGCTACGTCTGAGCTAGTGTAAATTGAAACACTCTGAGTAATGCATCTCTATCATCTTTTGATCTATGATATAGTAAAAAAAAAAATTTCAATTCAAAATTAATCCTAAATGTTTTGAAAATGTTACTGTAGTGAAAAGTAAACCCCTAGTCATTAAAATCAAATGTTGATTGGCAAGAGTTACGCCCCTTTTCAGTGGTAAATCCTATAAGAAGGTTCAATTCAGTGTAACAGAAGAAAAACTAATTAGAGTGAAAAAAATTTTACAGAAAAAGTTGCATTCTTATATCAAGTTTTATTGCATTTGTTTTGCTGTATAAATGTTTGAATTTTTCAAATTTACAATGGGAACATTTGCAATGCTGAAATGAGACCTAAACAATGATTCCCTTGTTTTAGCAGTGATTTGGCATGAATCTGGGCCTTGAATTAGTCCTTCAGTGCAGGCATGCCCTAAATGAAATTATAATATTTTGATAAGTTGTAATCTTAAGCATGTTAAGTAGCAATTTACAATAGGATTTTTTAAGGGACACCCCTGCCCTCGGGGATTGAAATTCACACAAAATCTACAAAAAAGTAGGAAACCCGTTTTTTGACAACATGGATGATATTTATACCCCCACTTCTTGCAGTAAACTACACTTTTGTTACTGATTTGCCAAAGTTTCTTTTTGTTTGAATCCACTTCATGCCATACTTTCACATTTTTTTTAAAATCTTACCTTTTCAACACTTTTCTTTTATATTTTGTATAAAAATATGTATATTTTCCTTCAATAATCTAGTTAAAATGCATGTTCATTCTTTATATGAAAGGCATTAACATGTAAGTGAAAGCAAATTGTAAATTCCCTGTACACAAATGCAGTCAGGTGGAACTCAATCTTGAGGTAGCAGACTTTGTTCAAAGGATAATGATCATTCATTCTGTGTTACTCAAGTACATGTGACATGTATAAAGTAGGCCATTAAAATCGCTGTGTTTGCCAATCAAGAACTTCTTATGGAAAGAGTTCTGTTGTTGGCGAAATACTAAAGAATAAGTATATTTCATTGATAGAGATAAGTGTGTGTATTAGAGATGTTCAATGCCAAAATGCAGGGTTAAAGTTTATAGGTTAGAAATCCATATACTAAAGGCATTGCGATGTGTGAAAAACAATTTATTGTATTTCTTTGGCCTAAAGTCATAAACTATAATAATATGGATGAGTTTTTTGTAAAGACAAAAAAACCAAGTCTGGCCCAATAGGTTTTTTTCTTTTGTTAAATTGATCCTTTGAAGTCATCCAATATACAGATATATTTCCCTCTTATTGGAATATTTAGTGGACTTTGACATTGTGTGACTTTGACCCTGTTGATAACAAGATATATTATCCAACAATCAGTTGGAGGTTAAACTCTCTATAAACTGTGAATGATTATTGATACACAGAATCTGTGAAAAACGAAATGGAGCATATTTGGCTTCAACCATTAATTACATTTGCTATGATAAAAATCAAGGACATTTAAGTCCATCTCCAGGAATCACAACTCCATAGCTCACAAAAAGTTGTCATGGAATTTGAAAAAGAGGGGGCAAGATCTTCAAAAAAGTTAAATAATTTGTTAAAACTTGAGAGTTGGTTCTGTGTCACCAAACTGAACAGACTCAGGATGAACCCTCAACCATTGAATAATGTGCTGTGTTTTGAATACAGTACTTTTGATTTCTAGGTCTGGAGTCTGCATTGGTGTCGCGTTTGGTTCTCAGTGAGAGGAAGCTTCACACCCTCCATGAAGGACTGAAACAGATAGCCAATCAGAGCTCGGATATCGTGGGTCGTGTTGTCAGGAGAACACTGCTGGCTGATGGCCTTGAACTTAAGCAGGTCACAACCCCAATAGGAGTTCTGCTAGTCATTTTTGAGTCCCGCCCAGACTGTCTGCCTCAGGTGAGTATTTGTGTATAGACATCTCAGGTGAGTGTTGGTTGGAGTATAAATATCTCATGAGAGTATAGATAATCTTGGATAGTGTTCTTGAATAGATATCTCATGTGAGTGTTCATGTATAGATATCTCAGGTTAGTGTTCTTGTATAGATATCTCATGTGAGTGTTCTTGTATAGATATCACATGTGAGTTTTTGTGTATAGATATCTCATGTGAGTGTTTGTGTATAGATATCTCATGTGAGTGTTCATGTATAGATATCTCATGTGAGTGTTCGTGTATATATATCTCAGGTTAGTGTTCATGTATAGGTATCTCATGTGAGTGTTCGTGTATAGATATCTCATGTGAGTGTTCATGTATAGATATCTCATGTGAGTGATCTTGTATAGATATCTCAGGTTAGTGTTTGTGTATAGATATCTCAGGTTAGTGTTTGTGTATAGATATCTCATGTGAGTGTTCGTGTATAGATATCTCATGTGAGTGTTTGTGTATAGATATCTCTGTGATATTTTGACCAGGTTTAATCTTATCACAGAGGATAATTTTAAGTATCAAAAGCTATTCTTGGATACACGAAATCTTGATTTTATACTATGATGAAATTGTACATTTTCTATTAGATTTCCTAGGATTTTGTGATGCACAATTTAACCATTAAATGATTCAACTTTGGAGCACTTTCAAAAAATAAAATATTCTATGTAACTTGTAGGTTGCAGCACTTTCCATTGCCAGTGGTAACGGTCTGTTGTTGAAAGGAGGGAAGGAAGCGTACCATAGTAACCAGATTCTCCACTCATTGGTTCAGGAAGCCCTAGAACCTTTTGTTCCCAAGGAAACTGTTTCTCTGGTAATTGTTCATAAAATTTTTAATTTAGTGCTTTAGGGAGTTTTCTTAATTGAAAGATTATGACAGATTTGGCAGACATTGTAGATTCCTTATATAACATAAAGAACTTAAATTTGGTGAAATCTTCGTTCAATGTCAGTTTGCAAAAAATTGTGAAATATTGTATTCTAATCAAGGGCTTCCAATTTTTAAATATGAATTTAAAAGTGACTTTGGAAGATGAGCCCTGATGAACATTGATTACTCTTGTATGAATCTACCAGAGTGAATTAATTTACTATGTAACTAGTAACATGCCAGAAGTGCAATAATTGCATGGAGAACACATAACTAGAGTTGGGTTCTCAGAAAGCACTTCTGATGTAGTGGTAGTAATCTTATTAATGTTTGTTGTCACAAGGTGAATCACTTAAATTAAAGTAAAGTTTGCTGTACATACCCATGAACCTTATTAATTACATGTTTGTTGTACATACAGGTGAACATCCTTATGTACAGCTTATTTTGTGGTATATACAGGTGAACCTCATAAGTACAACTTGTTTTATTGTATGTATGAGTGTATGTATGTACGGCTACAAGTACAAGTACAGCTTTGTTCTTTGTACAGGTTAGCACAAGGGAAGAGATTGAATCTCTGCTGATTTTAAATGAATACATTGACCTTATCATTCCACGAGGATCCAACGAGCTTGTCAGCATGATTCAGAAACAGAGCCAAGGAATTCCTGTCCTAGGACACAGCGAGGGCATATGTCATGTATACATCGACCAGAATGTGGACAAGGAGATGGCTATCAACATAGGTAATGCTGTGTTCATTTTATTATCATAAGCATTTTACAGGGAATTTCAGCCAAGGAATTAGTAACTTTGAGGATATGTTTAGACATGGGAATTTTTGAGGATATGTTTAGACATGGGAATTTTATTATAGAGAGGTAGAGTGTAATTTCCAGTTCCATTCACTCATGTTTGAGCGGGAAGAAATATATGTACACTGTAAATTGTAAAGTACTAAATGCAATGATGCACAGTTTATTTTGTGGGAAATTCTTTTCTCTTTGCAGTGCGTGATTCTAAGACAGACTACCCAGCTGCCTGTAATGCGGTGGAAACAATACTGGTCAACAAGGTGCATCTCAGGACGCCACTCTTTGAGGATCTGTTTGATATGCTGAAATCTGAGGGGGTGAGTGTCACAATGGTCAGTTAGCTGAAGCAGGAAGAATGTGAATTAGTGTTTGAGGACTTTGATATTAAAAGCCTGGTTTGAATTTTTAATGTATTGATCCACCATGTGAACACGGGATGGTTCAGGACATATCTGTTTACTGTTTCTAAGAGATTTCTCTCAAGTTGATAGTACTTGATGGCACCGAGTACTCCAAGGTGAGCCCCTTCCCTCCTTTTAAAAGAGGTGGAGAGGGCCCCCAAGTCTGGCTAACATTTGCAGAACCCTTGTGGTAAACTACATGCTGGGTTATACTTTCTCCAGTGATCAACACATGCCCTTTGTCTTGGTTAACAGATGGGGAAACAGGCCAAAAATGTCCCCAAATGCCCCTTAAACCCCCCAGATATATTAAATATACATATTTTTTTTGTAGTACAATAATTTGTCAGTCTTTATCTCCACAACAAAAATACATCATTCATATCTTATGATTATTATTTAATTTCATAGTAATTTATTACTCCCCCTTGTTATTTGTCCTTTGCTCATTATGTCACAGGTGAAGATCTTCTCCGGCCCCCGCTTGACCTCAGCTCTGAAGTTTGGGCCCCCAGCTGCCCATTCTCTGCACACAGAATATGGGGACCTGTCCGTTACCGTAGAACTGGTGGATGATGTTAAGGATGCAATACGCCACATCAACAAGTACAGCAGCAGTCATACAGACTCCATAGTAACCAATGACAGTGAGTGGAAATAACCATGGAACCAGCTGAGCCTTAAGCTCAAGTTACACAGTCAACTCACAATTTGTCCATCGTCTGTTGTTATTGTTGTAAACCTCTGCACATTTTTGACATATCTGTCACCACTATGTCAATTTCAACCAAACTTAACACAAATAACCTTAAGTAAAGTTGTGTATTGTTTATACCAATGAAGGGGTGTGTTCATTTCCAAGGGGAGATAATTGAGAAAATAGGGAGGTATGTTTAAAACATCTACACAAGAACTGCTGCAGATTTTACATGAATTTTCTTAAAACACATTTATTCAAGTTTATTCAAACTATGACCCCAAGGTTGCGATAGTGTGGTGGCTAGGACACTTTGTAACAGGAGACCCAAGTTTAGTATTTGATCCTACCATCATGTCATATTTAAGATGTTTAACATAGTTTTGTTTTTTTTTACTTTTCTTTAAACAAGCACCTGGCATTAGAAGTGAAAGTCACAAGTTTTCTGAGATATGACCTTAAAAAATGGAGGTCCTACGTCATGGTGGGCACTGGCCTGATAAAGAACCCTCACTGCTACAGCTGTTAACATCATGTTTCAGTCACCATTTGTGGCATTTCACTAAATGATGATGATGTCTTTACACATGTAAAGTATTCTGGAATGTAGTGTTGATTCAGTTTCCCCCCCCCCCCCCCCCCCCCCCCCCATCATGACGTTTGGAGGCAGGGTGGGGCCACGATGGGGTTTTGAAGCTTTACATAAGAATGTGTATAGAAAAAATAATTTATAAACTTCCTTTCAATTACAAAAGGGGTGTAAAATTTAATATATTGAAAATTCATGTATAGAGAAAATAAAACTCTCAATTTTGTGAGCAAGAATACTAATTCTGGAATTGATATTCTAGCATTTTCACATCAGTGTAGATATAAGTTTGTTCAAAGCTTGTTGGTAGGGCCTCAGTTTTATATATATATATATATAGAGAGAGAGAGAGGTCGGTCTTCCTATCAATATCCACAAAGATACGGGTATAGTTGAATATGAAGTGGCCTCATGTACTACAAATATCATGGATTTCATGTTTCGAATTTTCTGATGCCAGGGCTTGTCCACATTGAGGATTTAAGGATTAGAAATGAGGATTATTATAAATGAAATTAACTTGCCCTTCAGTTCATTTGAGTAAATATTGTAAAAGATTTAGAGGGTGATGGATATTGACTTGGACAGCTCAGTGGTTAAGAGTTCTGGATTTGATTCCTGGTCCAGCTGTGTTTCCATTTTTCTCACCAGGCATTTATGAAAATAAAATCCCATTGAGAGAGAACTTGTTTTATTGTGTCTAGAAAGGCAGGGTTTTACAATCCTTGTCACATCACCATCTGTTCGAGGAAAAAAGAAATTAATCTTTGACTAGACTGGGAATCAAACCCAGAACACCTGCATTAATATTCAGGTGCTTTTACCACCGAGACATTCTAAGCAATAATTCTATCACAATAGGATGTTCAAATATATACCTTGTGCTCATTATTTTCACACTAAAGCTGAAGAATTGTTCGATTTTAATTTCATTTTGTTAATATTTAGATAATGCAGCGGAAGTTTTCCTGAAGGGTGTGGACAGTGCTTGTGTTTTCCACAACACCAGCACAAGGTTTGCTGATGGCTACAGATTCGGTCTGGGTGAGTGGAATTATAAGTAGGGCCATTGATTTATAAAATCATAATTCAAATATGTTAATGTGCTGCCCTAAGGGATCAAGCACAGCTACATACCGTATTGCAGGCATTTTCTGCAGGTGGAAATTTTTGCGATCCGATCCCTTAAAGGTAGCAAATAATGTTCTGCATTTCCAATATCTGCGGTTGCATTATACCAATCTATACATATATGTATCAGTATATTTTTTGTGATTGTAAGTTTTGCGGATTTCTTATATATCTCCACAAAATGGACAACCGCAGAAAATACACATTATATGGTATACATGTGTGGATCCAGAAGTTTTTCCCAGGTTTGTTCCATCCCAAATTTCTAGGTGTCTAATCAAAACTAGGTAATAACTAAGTATCAACTTAGTTTTTTACAACTGGAAGTGCGTGTTTTGGAGGAGGCGGGTTCAGATCCTTTGTCCACCTCTTCCCCCTCTGAATGACATAGTCTCTACCAATGGAATTAACATGTTTAACTTAAAGGAAAATGGAAAGAAATCTGTAATGTAATCAAGATCTCACATTGGGATGAAAAAAATCTTCAAAAATGTCTATTTAATGGCAGGGCCAGTGAAATCTTGAAGTTTTGTATGAAGATTCCTTTGTAGCATTGACATATTTTATAAAAGAGCACATTAGAACAGTATCATATTGTACAGACTTCTGATGTTAAATACAATGATTAAATATTTCATCGTAGTAAATAAATGTAGATTCAAGTTTGCTACTTGTGTGATCCCCCACTTTTTTTTCTTTTTGGTTGTTTATACAGTGAGATCATTGAAATCAGCCAGTTGTGTTGTTTGTAAGAATTTGATTTTGGAAAATCGTTGCAGGGGCGGAGGTGGGAATAAGCACCTGCAGAATCCATGCTCGGGGCCCAGTTGGAGTAGAGGGACTTTTGACCACAAAATGGCTGATTAATGGTGATGGTCACATTGTGGAGAACTTCACCAAAGGAAAAATGGAGTTCATACATAAATCATTCCCAGTATCACAGGAAATCTCAGAGAAGGAGGAAGAGGAGAGGGTGGAACTTGAGGATTAAATCTCCTTGATTGGTTATTCATGTTGTAAGGATAGTTCTGACTGGTTGTTTGTTTAGTAGAAAATTCTTATTGGTCAATGGTTGAAATAGTTTTAATTTGTTATCTCTTAAAAAGGTTTTTATTGGTCATCAAGAGAAATTTTCTTATTTATGTAATAGCTGAATATTACAAACATTTTCTTTGAAATAAAACAACAGAATTTTATTTATATAGTACAGAACTGTAGACCATTGTATTATAAAGATGTGTTCAAATGTACATATCACAAACTCTCTGAATGATCTGATAAAGAAGACTGTTTATTGAGGAGGTATAACCTACCCTGAAAAATTGTCATGAATAAAAGTGATTGGACATGTGCCATAAACTTGTTGGTGTTGGAAATTTAAAAATTTTGTGTAATGTAGCAAATAGTTACAGTTTCAATGCAAAATTTTTAGGGAAAAAATGTAAAACTTCTGTGGGACTGGAATTTAGACTTGTAGTTCGCCAGCTGAATGCCTTAATTCACTGAGTTAACTAAACAGTGATAAATTTTGAAAGACAAAGAATATGTTTTTTGATTTTAGTTTCACAACAATGGAGTACATGTGCTTTTACTTGGAAATGTTGTTCCTCAAAAAAATTAGCAATAGCATGCTTTTAGATTCATGGGTGCATCCAAGCGTGACAGTCAGACCAGTGCTTTGTTTAGGGTGCAGTTATTGTAAGATTGCACTATGAAAGTCAATAACACCTGATATTTTGCTTTACTTCTATTACTCAAAACTATAGATTTGTATTGATATATTGACAATTTTTTGGTACTTTAACTTTTCTGTGTTTTGTTTCTTAGAAAAAGAAAAATGGTCAGTTATTAAATTATGTATTACTTGTGTACATCATGGAATTATGGTGAAATGGGGGTTGGAGATACAGATGTTCCTTGGCAGGTAAACAAAATTCTCCAGAAATAAAAGTGCCAAAATTTACCATCAGCATTAAATTTTAAGCATTGAACTTGGATTGTGTAAATGAAATTCTGCTAAAAATCAGGCATCAGCAGTTGAAACTGCTTTTTTTTTGAGAAAAATCACGCTTATAATCCTGATGCCAAAAATACCCAGGAAATACGTGTCGCCTGGAGTACAAACACCACAAAATACACATACTGTCTTGTTAGAAAAAGCTATTGATGATATATGTACTGTATCTGAAATGTAACTTGATCTATTTTCATATACGTGTGTATATTTTGAGCACTGTCTTGAAGTGAGAGGTTGTCGGTTGTTATTCCAACAATATTGTCTTTCGTTTTGTTGAGTTACATGTCTATGAGAATTATCATGTACACAACTTGTTGATCTGACTTTAATTATAGGTCTGTTGTGATTATTCAAACTTTTGTACTTTGTGTTGTTGATCTGATCATTCATACACTGCTTGTTATATTGACCAAATGATGTCACTGCTTTCATGATTCGTGAAGAAGACAGGTTGAATTTTCATCAAATGACCTTGATATAATATTTCTATTGATGAGGTGTTATATATTTGTTATTCTGATAAACCAACAAGGATAAGAGTACTTAATAAATTCTTTGTACAGCTTACTATCAATTATTCAACAAACCCTATGTTTAAGATTCACCAGGTGAGCCATCTTGTCGACAGAACAGGGACTTAATAAGGCAAATTACAAGTCAATGTACAGCTAAAAACCCCAGTCCTTTTTCTTGATGCAGTAAATGATACAGAATTCCTTCAGGATGCCTTCTGTTTCTGTTACACTATCAAATCCTGATGAAAAAATCTAATCAATGGCAGATTTAGAGGGATCCCCAAAATAATGTCAGCAACACTCCAGATTAGGCACTGAAAATGGCTGAGTATTTTGGCTAATACTTGACTTTCACATGTGGGCCCCTACCTTTTGGAAATCTTGGATTTGCCACTGATTATTATTGGTGACTGATATTTTTCAAACAAAAAATCAAGGTGATCTTAAAATAATCAATAAAATAATTATACTCCTTGTGTCATTATCAGTGCTATATACATTTAATGTAATCAAATTGTGTATGAAACTGAAGCTTTAACTGAGGCATGAAGCACTGAAATGGAGGAAAGGTGGAACTGCCCCCCTCAGTAAACTAAGAATGTTTTGATGCGAAATTTCACCCAATCTGAAGTAAGAAAAAATAAAAATTTAATAAAGAAGGGCAGTGGCTCATGGACCACATTGCTCACCTGGGCAGTTTTATGGTGTGAACAAACTTAAATCTACAACACAGGGTATTTGCATTTTAAACTAATTGCACTCTTGAATGTTAAATTATAAGTCCTACTTGTGGCTTGACCTATAAGGGATATATTGTAGTTTAACAAGGAGTCTTCTATATTTCAATGTGAACATTTGATCCCTTGTGATATGAATGCTGTAGCCACTGAGTCAGTTGTGCAGGTCCTTATTGTGATGTCATATAGTGTTAAAACACCATTCTCTGTTTCCTTGAAGTGAATTACCCGAGTTATTTACCATAGTAAAAATAGGACATGTTATAGCATTTCTAAATACAAGATAGCGGTGATAACCACTCATGAATATTCATTAGAGAAAGTGAAAGAAAACCATTGCATGTTTGATGCACATGTGGACAAATAAATTAACTCTGGCAAGTGGCTTGCCTCTGTCTATGCAAAACATTATTTTCAGCATCAGAGCTCCACAAAAATTGTAAAATTTACTACAAATATGTACTGATCACAATAAATCATAAAAATAGTCCAGTCCTTGACCTATTTCCCAGATTGAGATTCCCGTCCCAAGTCGTTTAGCCAGCTCTATTCGTTTTTGTAGAGACATTAATGTTGGGTAATAAATTATGCTGTTTCTGGTATCCGTTCTGAAAGTAAAAAAGAAAATTCTTTGAGTGTTTTAGTTTCAAAATTTCCTTGGTTTGCAATCTTACATAGTATTTACAACTATTGAATAGATGATTTTATTTAGACTCCCATCATGCATACATGTAGTGATTTCCTACATGGAGCACTTGATACAGGTTTTCACTTTTGCACTTGAACTCCATTTCAATGAATGTGAACACTCACTTATATTCAGCAATGTGCTCTTCTGAATCTGTGTCCCATTTAAATTTAAGTTTGGATTTCTTTAAAATTTCTAAATATCTACAAAAGATATATGAACAAGTGAAGATAACAAACAGTGATCAATCTCTTAAATCCTATACAGAATACAAAATTAAGAGAAGGGCAAACACGGACCCCTAAACACACCAGAGGTGGGATCTAGGGATGAGTAAACATCCCCTGTTGACTGTTCACACCTGCTGTGAGCCCTTTATCTTGATCAGGCAAATAGTGTAATTCATAGTCAATATCAGTATGTAAAAGACAATACAACTGGTCTTAGCTGGTGCAGTTTGTATACATAGATGTAAGCATGAGACAGCTGTGAAATTCTAATACTATAAAGAAAGACCATTCTTTTATAACAGGTCATATCCAATGTAATTTCACATAATTTGTCTCTAATATTTACAGTTATTTGGAGAACATGGTATCAAAAGTGCATGAACTGCTCAATTTTAGTGAAATTTAATTAAATGTAATTTTCGTGAATGATTTTCGTTTAGGAAAAAACGAGCAGTTATAAAATTTTACAGTCAAATATATAAACTGGAAAATTAAATCTCTGGATAAATATGAAGTTTGTCCAAGCCTGCACTTGAAATTTTCTAGAACTGTGTGAAAAATTCTAGTAATTTTCTGTCAAATTACCAAAATGTTTGGGCAAAATATCATGTTTATGATGTCATATAATGCAGTTTCTACTTAATGTAGAATACCAGCCAACCTGCATTAGGATTCTTGTTCAAAATACTCTTAATTGTGGACTGAAAGCATGAACATAGATTTTGGTGGCTAAATAAAACTTTTTCCATATTTTTTTTTTATTCTGACAAGAGCTGGAGCATTTTAGGTGCTTGTTTAAATTTGGCAGACATTTTTCTTCAATAAAGAAAAAAGAAAATCCATAATACTAATATTTACAAAAATTTGAATTCATAAGATGTGTTTGACTCAGTAATACATATAGATTAAATATATTTCAAATATGCTGTCCAAGTATTGGAAAAAGATGATTTATATTGACAGAGACACACAAAACATGTTGTATAAGTCTCCGATAACCTATAGGAGCTCACAAAGGAAAATATGTAAACTATGTATCTATCGCAAAAATCATCATCGATTTTGATACCGGTATTATTGACCACAAATGCACACTTAGGAAGATAAATGAATGAATTTCTAATGCTTTCTATTTTGTATAAAATTGGAAAATATAGTGTAAGAAATCATGAAGTGCAGTTATAGAGAACACTATTTTACATTTGTTAGGATCATACTACATTAAACAACAGTTCAATTTGTGCAGATACTTTACAGTTTGAAATAAATATCGCACATTTAGAAATCAATGCCAAATATTGGAGATCATAAAACATCAAATGTCTAGTTCTGAAAAATATTGAAATATTATTTAGAAATAAATATAAAATATTTAGAAATAAATATCAAACATTTAGAAACAAATATTGAACACTTGGAAATAAAATCAAACATTTTCATCAATGAATCAGCCTCCGCATAATTCTTACTATGACTACAACCAAACGTTCGATACATGACTGCAACCTTCAAACACTTACTGATTTCCGACAATGGGACCGCCCCTTTCACCAGAATACTCGTTGCCATAAAAATTCAACCCCAGCAGAATTTTCTGTCTAACCTTCTGGTCATCACTGGGAGCCAGGGCCAACACACAGGATTCTACCCAAGACAGTGGGCTGTTAGGGCCCGGTCTGAAATTGATCAAGACTAAATTCCCTGAGGCATGATACTAACTGGAATGAGAGTATCACTTTTATATTTAATAACTGTATCATATTTAACATAAATTTAATGCATGTGTCATGTTGGTGCCATTAATAAGATATCAGAGTTGTCAAAAGTCATGCTCAGAAAGCCAAAGATTTGATATCACATTATGACATCATTATGTAATATATTATTTATAAGATTTCAGTAGAACAGCTGCAAATCAACATTGAGGATTTACAATTTATTGATATACACATATATTGAATATGATACATGCATTCACATAAAAATGATACCTGTTCATGTATTAATTGAGATATACAATTAGTATCATTTGTTTGTTTTAGCTCTTTCTTGATACTGAGGGAGATCTAAAACCAACAAATGACACTATTTGTATTTATAGAAAAAAAATTGAAAACAAACAAATGATTAAAAAAGATGAGGAAAACAATTGACACTGATTTTATCTCTAGACAAAGCTAGGAAGAAACCCCAAACAAATTATATTAATTCATAAAACAAAAGATACTAATTATATCTGTAGAAAAAGATAGAAATACAAGCAGATGATACTAATTGTATGATAATCTGTGATGAATTACCTAGACGGACTCGAAAAGTCATAAGTCATTAAACTGAAACCATCCACATATGGAACAAGTTCATCAAATTCTGATTTGCCAAACATTCCAGCAACATTCCTGCAAAGTGACAGAAGCTTCATCAGTACTGTGATTGCTTTGTGGGTGGTTACAATGGTTTGATTAGTAGAATGATTGTTTTGTGAATGTGAGATGATGTTTCTGTTAGTAGAGTGATTGTTTTATGAGTGTGAGATGATGTCTTGGTTAGCAAAGTGATTGTTTTATGAGTATGAGATGATGTCTCTTTAGCAGAGTGATTGTTTTATGAGTGTGAGATGATGTCTCTGTTAGTAGAGTGATTGTTTTATGAGTGCAGGATGATGTCTCTGTTAGTAGAGTGAGATGATGTCTTTGTTAGTAGAGTGAATGTTTTATGAGAGTGAGATGATGTCTTTGTTAGTAGAGTGATTGTTTTATGAGTGCAGGATGATGTCTCTGTTAGTAGAGTGAGATGATGTCTTTGTTAGTAGAGTGATTGTTTTATGAGTATGAGATGATGTCTCTGTTAGTAGAGTGATTGTTTTATGAGAGTGAGATGATGTCTTTGTTAGTAGAGTGAATGTTTTATGAATATGAGATGATGTCTTGATTAGCAAAGTGATTGTTTTGTGAGTGTGATGATGTCTCTGTTAGTAGAGTGATTATTTTATGAGTGTGAAATGATGTCTTGGTTAGTAGAGTGATTGTTTTATGAGTGTAACATTGTGAATTGGTCAGTAGAATGATTGTGTTTATTGTGAGTGATGGTCTTGTGGATGGGAGAGGATGGTTTTTAGCTAAGATTGGGTCACACCCAATATTGTAAGTAGTGACTTTACTTTGACAGATAATGCCCAGTACTTAGGGCATATTACAGTAAATCAAATGGCTGTGTATTTTGCATCACTGACCCACCATTTTGAATTTTGGGTAGAAAGGTTGGAAAAATATTTTTGATCAAAAATTTTAATTGTGATGCAACATTCAACATGCAAATCATTTCTACCAAGTATATTTTCACCTTTTATTTTGATACCTATGAATGTTGATAAATAAATTTGATTCAATTCATGCAAATTCTGGAGAAAGTTTATATTCTTTGCTGGTTGGAGGAAAAGACACAGGAAAACAATCTAGACACAAATGACCCTGCCTGGTAGTCAAGTACAAGGTTGTATAGTCTACAGAGTACCAAATCAAATGGACAAACCTGAAAAGATGCCTGTCATTTGAAAATCATCATATGATCACTTGTAAAATCAGGTCCACATTTGCATATAGAGAATGAAGTCCATGGGTCATAACCCTAATGAAAGTTTGTCAAACGATACTCAGACTTTAAAATGTAACTCTGATATGCAACTACACACTCAAATTAAGCCCAATTCTGCAAAAATGGGGGTTGGGAAAAAATACAGCAATGATCAAAGGATGAATAGAAAGTCAAGCACCATACTTTGATTTACGAGGCCTCTGAAGAGAAAGGGCGACATTATATTCTAGATGACTAAACATTATAGGTGACTGTCATGGGTCTTTCATATTTCTGTAAGTGAATAACATTTCAGGAAAGACAGTTTTTACACTACTTACCCTGGGTAAACTGGTGGAGGAATCACCAAAATAAAGTCTTTTCCTTCTTGATGAAAAGCTTCACCCAGATGCTTTAGGAAATGAACAAGTTCTCTATTTAAAAAAAAGAAGGGTATTATGTATAATTAAAACATCCCAAATACCAGACAACAAAATCCCAATCACCAGACAACAACATCTAAATCACCAGACAACAACATCCCAAACACCAGACAACAACATCCCAATCACCAGACAACAACATCCCAAATACCAAACAACAACATACCAATCACCAGACAACAACATCCCAATCACCAGACAACAACATCCCAATCACCAGACAACAGCTGAATAAATGTGGAACATGTCATACTCGTCCACACAAACATGTGCTGCTCTGTTAATGTGCATATGTGTATCAATAATTAATGTCAATTCAGTACATTTTTATAGGGTCAATTTGCATGGTTTGAGAAAAAAATTGCATGCTTGTGGGGTCAAGAGAGTTTTAATACTTTACAGTGGATGACATTGATTGTGTGTATCAATTTTTTTATGTCAACTGTTTTTGTTGACTATTTTTGCCAACTATATCTGTTGATTGTTTGTGTCTACTCTTTTCATAGATTGTCTATGTAGACAGTTCATATCGGCTCTATGTATTGACTATATCTGCTTATTATTCGTGTTGACTATTTTGTACATTGTTTGTGTTGATTATTTCTGTTGACTGTTTGTGTTGAGTGTTTGTGTGACTGTTCTTGCAAGATTTGAATTCATGTGAATGTCCATACAATGAAAACAAGAACAAGAGCTCCACATGGTGGAGTATATCCCCTCGCAATGAATGTCTACAAGTTTTTTCTATGAAGTCTCATAGTGACCTTGACCTTTGGACCCCAAAATTAATAGGATTCAAATTTGGACTGTGGAGTGTCTCTAACCTCTGTTACACATACACTCACATACTGTACAGCACTACTGGCTCACACATGAACAGGCCCATACCTATATCCCCTCTCACAATGAATTGCAACTTGTGAGAGGAAAAAAATGAGATTGTCATGAAATTGGCAAATCAGAGTATGAACATGGGAACTTAAATAAAATTGCAAAAGTATACTAATTGTGTAAATACAAGCATGGCTTCATTGCATTTTAAAATTTACTGATTCTCTATTTGGTTTATGTCATATCCAGAATTTTGTATTCATACTGAGTTATCACATTGAAAATTAAGCATCACAAATTTTGAAATATGCTTAGTGCTCAGGGTCATAGCATTGAGGTTTCTTTAACATGCCAATGCCTCCTGTGACATTGGTGTATCATACCTTCTTAATTAAGACACAAACTACACAGAGCTGTAAACAAACCTACTGTGAATGATAAAAAATATATACTAGTTTACGGTCACACAATCCTGTAAACATTTTTTTTGTAATGTAAATGATCAGAAATTATACTAGTTTACAGTCACACAATCTTGTAAACAAGCCTTTTAATGTAAATGATAGGACATTACACTAGTTTACAGTCACACAATCTTGTAAACAAGCCTTTTAATGTAAATGATAGGACATTACACTAGTTTACAATCACATGATCTTGTAAACAAGCCTTTTAATGTAAATGATAGGACATTACACTAGTTTACAATCACATGATCTTGTAAACAAGCCTTTTAATGTAAATGATAGGACATTACACTAGTTTACAGTCACACAATCTTGTAAACAAGCCTTTTAATGTAAATGATAAGAAATTATACTAGTTTACAGTCACACAAACTGACTTTACTCACTGTCTGTATTGTCCACCCAGTTGGGACCAGATCTCAACCACTACACCAGCAAACTTCTTCTTCTGTCAAAAGTAAATTTCACACTGAACATTCTGAATTGAAATGCTGATAAATTCGTAGAGAAAGATTTGTTGTCTAGAAATGTAAGTGATACAGTTTTCATTTTGAATAGTAGACAGTCTTTATCTCTTCCATCCAGAGTCATCACCATAATTATATGATAACAATCTGAGTATCAATGTATGAACGGTAAAGTGTTTCAACTTTGATATAACAATATCTGATTGTTTCTACTATGAGATATCAAGATCTGATTGTATCTAATTTGAGATTAATTAGGTCTGGCTCTACATACTTTTATGAATTTCAAAAGAGCATTAGCACAGTCTTCCATAATATCTTCACTTGAAAATAAACTTTCGTAGTCAGATCGGCTCCAGCCATCAAAGAGGACTCTGGGAACTATCAAAACAAAACAAGAAGCTTCTGTAGGTATCAAAACAAGGAGTTACCGTATATATCAGAACAGGGAGTTACTGTACATCAGAACAGGGAGTTATTGTATATATCAGAACAGGGAGTTACTGTACATCAGAACAGGGAGTTACCGTATATATCAGAACAGGGAGTTACTGTACATCAGAACTGGGAGTTACCGTATATATCAGAACAGGGATTTACTGTACATCAGAACAGGGAGTTACTGTATATATCAGAACAGGGAGTTACCGTATATATCAGAACAGGGAGTTACCGTATATATCAGAACAGGGAGTTACTGTACATATCAGAACAGGGAGTTACTGTATATATCAGAACTGGGAGTTACTGTACATCAGAACAGGGAGTTATTGTATATATCAGAACAGGGAGTTACTGTACATCAGAACAGGGGGTTACTGTATATATCAGAACAGAGAGTTACTGTACATATCAGAACAGGGAGTTACTATAGATATCAGAGTAGGTACCATAGGTACCATAAATTTCACTAAAAAGTGTCACTTAAAATAGTACATATTCTGTTTTTTACATTTCTTAGTTCACCCCGTGGGATTCCGGGTTGTTAGAATAGATCCTCAGTACCCCATCCTTGTCGTAAGAGGCAACTAAATGGGTGGTTCTTCAGATGAGACCACAAAAACTGAGGTCCTGTGTCACAGCAGGTGTGGCACGATAAAGATCCCTTCAAAGGCCATAAGTGCCGAGCATTAAATTGTATGGATGTACATGTATGTAGATACAGTCAGCACTCGTTACAACAGTCAAGTTTGTTTCCAAGCATTTTGTTGTTCAAATGAATCTGCTGTTGTAACGATACGCAGATACTACCAGTGTATCCCCTTTGTTTATTCGTCATCACAATAACATTGTCAATCTTTGTGCACATTCATGCCCCCTTTTTTTTCCTATTTCTATTTGAAATAAAGAACTTCACGATTAAATTAAATTTCAATTAAATTTCTGTTTGATGATGACTTGGCAATCTGGTGTTTGTACAGTATTTGAACAAATGCAATGATGCATTATTGTGTTCATTTCTGTGTGTCGTTTCAAGCCTGCTACGGAGTAGATAATGCTCTCCTTAGTGGTTTCCATCAGTGATGTAAATAAATCATACGTAAATCAATAAGACAGCTTTGTTTCAATGCATGCATTTAATAACAAATCATGAATAAATACATTATCAAAGAGAAAAAGAAAAATAAATGTAATGAAATTTGGTTTGAACTCCGCGATATCCCGTTTTTCCAAAACATTTAGTTGGATATGACTTTTTTCTTTGATGGTTCTGAATTTTTATTTTTTTCCTACCTCACCTGTCAAAATGAATAGATTATAAATTTATTTTTGTTTTGATTTAATTAAGATCACCTCTGCAGTAGTGTCCTTCTCGGGTTGAATGTTTATATTATAGGAAGTCATCAAATATACTCATGCAATCATTTTTTAAAACCATCCTATCAAACACTAATTAGTGTATTGATAAACCTTGTCCATGCTTTTGATAAACAAAACATTACCTGGAAAGCTGTCTCTTGCATAGATGATGAAGAATTTAATCCATTACATCATCTTGGCCAGGTGTGAAAATATTGCTGATAGCTAATTGTCATACATGTACATGTATTAACTTGAAAATCTCAGGTAACCTGCAGTTATATAGGATTTTATATAGTGTCAAAATGCACATTCGTTACCACTAATTAATACTTGTGCCGGAATACGAATATGCCGTTATATCAAGCGATATTAGTATTGTGCAGATTTGTTACCAGCAATTTTTCACTGTTAGACGAATTTGCTGGTAAATCATGTGCCACTGTAACAAGCACTGACTGTAGTGCTTTGAAACAGAAAGTGTTGGTTTATGTCAAATAAATAAATTTAAATCAAAGCTGTATTCAGCCAGCTTTATTTTCCTGTCCATAGAGGTCACATTATCATTAAGGGAATCACATGAAATCTTTAAACTCTCACCCATTTCAGTTGGCTTTCCTTTTGTCACATCATCAACCCAACCTGTAATGAAGTCAGTTAGAGAATTTAATTTAACTAAATCAAAGTACTGTATTAGAGTAACTGTACTATTTTTAAGTAAATAATTGTACTGTAATAAAATAAAAGTACTACAATAAAGTAAAAGTACTTTAATGAAATAAATCAATGTACTGTATCAAGGTCAAAGTACTATAATAAAGTAAAAGTACTGTAGTAAAGACAATCAAAGTACCATCATAAAGTAAAAATCACTGTAGTAAAATAAATCAAATTACTGTGCCAAAGTACTCTATTACAGTAAATCAAAGTACTTTAGTAAAGTACATCAGAGTACTCTAGTAAAGTAAATCAAAATACCACAGTAAAGTAAAAGTACTGTAAAATAAATCAAAGTACTGTAATAAAGCAAAAAGGAGTCAAACCAACCAATCTTTCTTATACAGAATTTAACAGGGGTCAACCATCTGTTAAAAAGCATAATAATGATATAAGAGGGTTAACTGGCTATTACATAAAGTAATGGGTTAATGAGCTACTAAACAGGCAATGGTTAACAGCCAGTACACAGGTAATAGTGATAGGTAATGGGTTAACCAGCTGGTATACAGGTAATAGTGATAGGTAATGGGCTAACCAGCTGGTACACAGGTAATAGTGATAGGTAATGGGTTAACCAGCTGGTACATAGGTAACAGTGATAGGTAATGGGTTAACCAGCTGGTACACAGGTAATAGTGATAGGTAATGGGTTAACCAGCTGGTACACAGGTAATAGTGACAGGTAATGGGTTAACCAGCTGGTACACAGGTAATAGTGATAGGTAATGGGTTAACCAGCTGGTACATAGGTAACAGTGATAGGTAATGGGTTAACCAGCTGGTACACAGGTAATAGTGATAGGTAATGGGTTAACCAGCTGGTACACAGGTAACAGTGATAAGTAATAGGTTAACCAGCTGGTACACAGGTAACAGTGATAGGTAATGGGCTAACCAGCTGGTACACAGGTAATAGTGACAGGTAATGGGTTAACCAGCTGGTACACAGGTAATAGTGATACGTAATGGGTTAACCAGCTGGTACACAGGTAACAGTGATAGGTAATGGGTTAACCAGCTGGTACACAGGTAATAGTGATAGGTAATGGGTTAACCAGCTGGTACACAGGTAACAGTGATAGGTAATGGGCTAACCAGCTGGTACACAGGTAATAGTGACAGGTAATGGGTTAACCAGCTGGTACACAGGTAATAGTGATAGGTAATGGGTTAACCAGCTGGTACATAGGTAACAGTGATAGGTAATGGGTTAACCAGCTGGTACACAGGTAATAGTAATAGGTAATGGGTTAACCAGCTGGTACACAGGTAACAGTGATAGGTAATGGGTTAACCAGCTGGTACACAGGTAACAGTGATAGGTAATGGGTTAACCAGCTGGTACACAGGTAACAGTGATAGGTAATGGGTTAACCAGCTGGTATACAGGGAACAGTGATAGGTAATGGGTTAACCAGCTGGTACACAGGTAATAGTGATAGGTAATGGGTTAACCAGCTGGTACACAGGTAACAGTGATAGGTAATGGGTTAACCAGCTGGTACACAGGTAACAGTGATAGGTAATGGGTTAACCAGCTGGTACACAGGTAATAGTGATACGTAATGGGTTAACCAGCTGGTACACAGGTAACAGTGATAGGTAATGGGTTAACCAGCTGGTACACAGGTAATAGTGATACGTAATGGGTAAATGGCTGTTACATAGTGTAATAGTGATAGGTAGATATTAAGTTAACTAGCTGGTACACAGGTAATGGGTTAACCAGCTGGTACACAGGGTAATGGAGAGATAGGTAATGGGTGAACTGCTAGTGGCCAGACCTGTATACCTTGCCTTGGATTGTTAATTCTGATATATTTCTAAACACCTATTCTTGACTGCTACCTTACAATGACATACCCTGATCTATGTCGTGGTCCCCCTGTATGTAGAAAGTCCCCCCTTTCCGTCTTTTAATTTGTAACCACACAGGTGACACGTAGGAAAACTTCTGGGAGAAAATCTTGGCTATGTCATAGCCATGACTGTTCCACTGTAAAGAAACATATTAAATACATGTCAAAACTGTATCCAATCTGATTAAAATCAGATCTTTGATCCTCTTCTGATTTCATATCTTGCTACATATGATTTCTAGCAAATAGACTTTTTTTAAATTAAAACTGAATGTGACATGTTATGTACTCTGTGAATTGAATGCCTTTGGTGAAAATTGTGATACAAACATAAACCATGCTGTCTTCTTGATGGTCTGTTTCACTTTTAATGTCTTCGTGTCATTTTCAGCCCATGAATTAAATTTACCTATTTGTATGATTATAACAGTTGACAACTGCATGATAAAAATTGCTATAAATACAGTAAGACTGAAATAATGCTGATTTTGAGTGAATACAAGCCTAAAAGTGTTTGTGTATCAGGTGCGTATGAGGTAAGACTGAAATAATGCTGATTTTGGGTGAATACAAGACTAAAAGTGTTTGTGTATCAGGTGTGTATCAAGTATGTATATCAGGTATGTATCAGGTAACACTGTGTGTGTATCAGGTATGTATCAGGTGAAACTGTGTGTATCAGGTATGTATCAGGTGACACTGTGTGTATCAGGTATGTATCAAGTGAGACTGTGTGTATCAGGTATGTATCAGATGTGTGTATTGAGTGTGCTATCTCCAACAAGTGTTTAGCGTTAAAGATGCACTTGATTTTTAGCCTAATTTCTAATCAGAAATAAACATGTTCTTTTAACAAATTTCATAGCTACTTTGAAATTAACATCCTGTGATTCTTAAGAAATCTGATAAGACAAACTTAGCAACTTCAATATTAGAATGTAAAATATCAGTCATCTGACCTAATTATTGAGTAATTGTCACATTCAGACAGCTATGATACTTAAAAATACCAGTAAATCTAATTTCCTGTAATACAGTATTATAACTTGTTTATAGTGAAGTGCTGGGGACAAGCAAAGATTTATTACAAAGTTAACATAATATGTTATATATTATCCAATAACTTTATAATATGTTTCATAACTACAGGAAATGAGAATCACTTCGTTGTAAGCGTGAATGCATTATAAGCACGTTTGCTGTGAACCATGTTTTACTGTATTCCAGAATTGTTATCCAATTTCAATGCCTTAACAAACTGGTGAATACTGCTAAAAAAAATTCCGTTTATACAGTATTATAAAACAGATTTGAATTGGAAGAAAAAAAACCCAAAGGTATTTTGATACAAAATTTGTTCTGCTTTGTATCACAAAATAATAGAAGATAATACACAGTGATGAATTCTAAACTTGTTATATACACAGACCACATAAAAACTTGTAAACTTTATGAAATGAAGTACATAATACATCAATTTTATCAAATCAATAGCCAAAATCTTTTGAAATTCAACTATGATAATTCCCAAAACCTAAATAGATCAACGCTAATCAAAAGTTTCGATCAGTTATTTCCTCTTCACATGAGGTACTAGCAGCAGATCTGCTTTTTCCTTTCACTAAAGTAGATTGATTAATGATTGATTATTTATTGCTTTCCGCCACACTTAACAATTTTTCAGTTATCTGATGGCGTCCAGTTTTTGTTGTTGGAGGAGAGAACCCAGATACAATGTACCTGGGAAGAGACCACCAACCTTCCACAAGTAAACTGGCAAACTTGCTCACATAACGCCGAGATTCGAACACGTGCCGACAGAGGTGAGAGGACTTGTGATTTTGAGCCCGATGCTCTAACCACTCGGCCACGGAGGCCCCTCACTAAAGTAGAGATGATGAACCTTCTGAGGTAATAACTTGCTGACTTGCTGATATACCTACCGGGGTGACATAAGCAAGAGTGGTCCCTGGGAAGTGTTTGACTTCATGGTCCCTGTCACAATATGAGGCATGCTCTTTGATGATGTCCTTGGACTTCAGCTTTTTTGATACTAAACCTCTGTCTCTGACATTGACAGAGCTGAGTTTTACCTGTTACAAATGAGTGAATTCATGAGACGGAGTATCACAAACAACGTATATGCAAACTCAAATGCTTAAATTATATAATGTCAAGCTAGATTGCCCTGCTGAAGAAAAACATTCAAATAAAAATGAAAACAGAATAACATTTTAAAGTAATATTTGTTTAAAGTTAAAATGCATATGTGTACTCCTAGTACCTCATTAGGCCTCTCCTTTTTCTTGTCACTCTTTGATAGTGTTGTCTCTGTGATTCTTACCAACATCATCAAGCAAAACAACACTATGCCAAGATCCATGATTACAATATTTCTATAATTTCTAAAATCAAATGATAAATAAAATTATCAATTGTTATTAATTCATCTAGGGCCCTTTAAAAAAAAAGTGTATGTATTTCTTTAAGATTCTCTTAAACTGAGTTTGGTTGTAATAATGTTATAAGCTAATATATCTATCTCTCATTTATTAAGAGACCCCCCCCCCCCCCCCCCCCCCCCCCCCAAACAAAACATGCACGTGTAACAACATACAGATTGTACACATTTGTTTAGCTGCACTTATTATAAATGACAAAGAAGACCTAGATGAAAAATACTGCTATAAGTTTGTACAAGCATTAATCAGACAAAATATAAATATGCATTAATCTGACCAATCATCAATTGCAAACGTAGTTCACACCGGTATCACGTCGATGTCAACAAAACCTTCCAAAAGTGAAAATAGAATGAGAACACCGGAAGTTGATAACTAGATTTAGTAGCAGAGAGCGGCAAGCCGAGTTTGAAGGCCTATTCAAGGGTCTAGGACCTCTTATTGTGATGTTCGTCGCTCGATCATAGGCAACATGACTTTATTTCTGTACATAACTCTTCTTTATTGCTGTTCATCAGTGTACGGTGAGTGAGGCGGGGGCGTTGCTCTCTCAGATCGGCTTCTCGATAACAGTGAATACCACAACTAGACTAGAGATTCTCTCAGTTCTACTGAACGATTTTAAAATGTGTCTGTATTGTGGAATAAATTTACCGCCTATTTATGTCCAAGTTAAGGGGCCTGGCCACCCCACATAGTTCCCCCACATCTATAAATCAGATGAACAGAACAGAAATTTATTTGCCCGTACACCTAACAGGTTCGTCACGATCACTGTTTGCCCTAATGCTAGTTAAAATGATTTTTATTGAAATATTTATATACCATATGGGTTTTAGATGAAATTGAAGATGCATTGTGTGAATAAAATTGTTGATGTAAAAATAAAGGTGTAAAAGGTTACGTGTGAACTTAAAAAAATAGTAACAAAAAGATTTCCGTAAAAATGAATTCTTTTTGATCCATTTCTTGGAATACTCTGGTGTAAAAGGTTACAAAATTCCTCAAGGCTGACTTTCTGATTCTGGATTTGAAGTCGTTTCAACTAGAAAGTGGAAATGCATCGAACAAAACGAACTTTAAGCTTATAGGTGCATAATAAAGAATATATAAATACTATGCATCAGTTTTAGAATAATGTATCTGATAGTTGTTTAATATTTTATGCAAGTGCATATTGAATTATTGTTTATTTAGACTGCAAGGTGAAAAGATAAAAAGTTTCACACTATTCGTTTTAATGGATTTACAGTACGAATTTAAAATAAGAACATTCATTAGGAACTTCTCTTCTCACTGATACTTACTGAATATGAGGACTATGTTTAAGTCCCAGCCTAGAGCATGTGAACAGAAATGTTGAATGTGTGGTGTATTGTCATTTAAAATGAATTTTATCACGTTGCAGACACAAGGGGACAATTTCAGTCATTAAATTGGGTCTGATTTTGTTTAATACCATAATAACTGTTAGTTTGTTAGTCTTATCCTGTTTGTTCACTCATCCTTTATTGTTTGTCCAGGGTTGTTTCCTCCTCCCTGTTTATTCAGGGTTGTTTTCCCTTCCCTGTTTATCCAGGGTTGTTTCTCTTCGCTGTTTATCCAGGGTTGTTTCCTCCTCCCTGTTTATTCAGGGTTGTTTCCCCCTCCCTGTTTATTCAGGGTTGTTTTCCCTTCCCTGTTTATCCAGGGTTGTTTCCCCCTCCCTGTTTATTCAGGGTTGTTTCCCCTTCCCTGTTTATCCAGGGTTGTTTCCCCTTCCCTGTTTATCTAGGGTTGTTTTCCCTTCCCTGTTTATCCAGGGTTGTTTCCCCTTCCCAGTTTATTCAAGGTTGTTTCCCCTTCCTTGTTTATCCAGGGTTGTTTCCCCTTCCCTGTTTATCTAGGGTTGTTTTCCCTTCCCTGTTTATCCAGGGTTGTTTCCCCTTCCTTGTTTGACTAGGGTTTGTTTTCCCTAAACTTGTTTGGCATCAGTCATTTTGCCTTACCCTGCTTGCCTTGTCTAGTTTTCCCAGGGTCTGTTCACTCTGTTGATTTCACTCAGGGTCCATATCTAGTACTGAATATTATATAGAGGATCTTAAATGAATGCTTATGGCATATGAAATTTATGAAATGAGTTGCCAGATTTAATATTTCCCAAGCCTTGGCGAGGGAAATATTTAAATCTGGTAACGAATTTCATATGCCAGAAGTGCGAGTGTAAGATTCTATTTATCACAAAACTATAAATAAATGCATATTTTAGTTCCTTTCCATTTTAGTTTCTGTATTTCTGTATAAGGAAGTGATTTTCAATCTCTTTGCATTGTCTGGAATGTCCTTGAGTGGAAGAAATAAGATCTAAAGATAAATACGTTAACGTGATAGCTAAATTGAAATATCCCATTTTAAGATTTTAATTTTTAGCTATGTCATTATATAACTACAAATGAAATGGGAATAAATATGATAGTCTTAAAGAATGTTTGTAGTAAAATTTTTATATCTATGTCAGAACGTGTTGACCTCACATGACCCTACATAATTTGCATTGTTATCAACCTATGCTATGAATTCATATTGTGTTTCCGAACCTGCATTATGAACCTGGAAACAATACTGTTGTGTGATAAAATATTATTAGTTACACAGTCATTTTGGGACATGATATGAAGGGTGTGAAATGGAAATCTGTATTGAGTATTTCACATCCAGGATGATTCCATATTATGTCCCAAACAGTTTCACAGTCAGTTTGTATGGAGGGTAATCATGTTTAAAAATACAAGCATGTAAGCTTGTTAATTCAAACATGCAAACATGTTATTTTTTCAGTTTCAGTGATGTATGTAACTCTATTTTAGATCTAATAGAAATGACTTTATCATGATTAATTTTTCGAATTTTAATACATTAACAATTATTTCGGATATATATTGTTTAATTGGTGACATTTCACCCAAGTATGTACAACATGTGTACCAGTCTGACTATTACTCACTGGAGAAAAAATGTTTTTCTTTGGAAAAGGCCTAGTGATGTTCTGATTGCATCTGCCCATGTAACACATTGACTGGAAATAAACATTGACTGCCAACAATCATGAATTTCCGTTGTCTTTCCATATATAATCATATCGAAATTCAACAAACATGTAGACTTGACACTTGTTGACTGGTAACATGTCAGATGTGATGTTGTAAGATAAATATATATAAAAAGTCTACAATTGGAAATACTAGGGATGACTGCATATAACTTAGGAAACAACTATTCATTTTTATAAAGAGAAATGTAAAATAAAAAATTGAATAATTACATGAATAAACAATACAACACTGAGGTAAACATCCGAGAAATGTAATTTACACCCTCTGAGTTACAAACATATATAACTGAAATTGAGAGGTGAACACGGTTGCATGTTTATATTAACAAACTTACATGCTTGAATTTTTGAACACAATTACCTTCCATAAGTTTGGGACTCAACGTCGCCTCACTGAATAACAATTTCCATTTCATACCCTTGATGACTCTATAATATGTCTTAAAAGTAATTTTGTAACAAATTCATCCAGTTGAAAATCTTAAAAAAAATTGTTCCCTGACAGATTTCAGTAACATCTTTGATAAATATTGTTCATTTATTAAATTGAATACCACATTCATGGATCACATTGAACATCGTATAATCACAATATCAAAACGTCACAGTTAAAGATACGAACAATGAAATTAGATAAACAAATCATGTATGTTGAAGCTGAATGCGGACATGCATTGAAAGCTACGGTAGCTATCAGACCTGCACAGAGACTCCGGGGCCAATCATAAGTCATTCATTAACTACTCAGCTATTTCTGTAACGGCAAATACTAGTAAATGGTCATGGAAAAAGACCTTGGGGTGTCACATGTTTCGTAAGTGATGCCACAGTTGCCAAATTCTCTGCACAGAGACAGTGCATTGAAAATTTCTGAGCATCTTGTGATTCATAATGATGTCACAATTGTCAAACTAATACACCCTCTGCACGGAGGTGACGTATTGAAAATTTCAGGGCGTCATGTGATTCATTTTCATCTAATCATACATCTGCAAATTCGTCTGAAGTGGGATAATGAAAAATATCATGCAAAATTGTGTGTAAAGGGATTTTGTTCAGAAATATTCAGAAACAATCATGTATCAGCAAGAAGTATGATGTTTGCTTTTTCTCAATTACCTGCATAACTTTATAAAGATTTTTGTTGCAGGATTGAAAGATGATTTGACATACTATGAATTTTTGAAGAAATCTGATCTAAATCGAAGAGTTCGTAGGAGTGTGGACCCACGACCTGCTGCAGCCATCCATGAAGTGTGGTTTGAGAGCTTTGGAAGGTATGTTTTTAGTTGTGTGATGGGTTTGAGAGGTTTGGAAGGTATGTTTTTAGTTATTTGATGGGTTTGAAAGATTTAGAAGGTATGTTTTTAGTTGTGTGATGGGTTTTGAGAGGTTTTGAAGGTATGTTTTTAATTGTTTGATGGGATGGATTTGAGAGCTTTCAAAGGTATGTTTTTAGTTGTGTGATGGGTTTGAGAGCTTTGGGTTGAGTCAATGTTACTTTGGTGCATTGGAATTGCATGCCAGCTTGGTGGGGTGTGTGTGAAAATTTGCCAAAACTAAAGCTTTGAAATTTCCATTCATGCAAATTGTACTTGCTTCAAATGAATATCCACCAAAAAGTAAAATAACATTTTAAAATGATATTTTAAGTTTAGAAGAATTTTTCTGATGTGTGATTTTATGTTTGGAATAAATTAATAAAATTTACCATATACAATTGTATATATACATGTAGTATAAAATCTATTGTATACATATTTACATTGAAAGATGATTTTCTAAGAAAATATTCAAAATCTTTATGATGTTAGAGGAAACAACATCAACATGATGTCATGATTCTAAACAACCAATTGCTTTGACATCAAAGTGAAAATCTAACCCATTAAATTCAAGAAAGCAGTCTTTACTATTCTGTGACTGTTGAATCTTGTTGACTTACAAGACTGGAAAGTTGCAGGAAATCTAAATTTACAAGAATACATATGAATATAATGTAACCACATGTTTAAGTATTGAATTGTAATTGTCTTTATATATGAGAATATTGTGCTATGGTGGGCACTGGGCAGATAAATCTTCATAAATCGTAACATGCATTAATTAATTCAGTTTTTTCTTCAGATACTTATTTGCTGTTCTAACCCAATAGTTAGAATTATTATTTACCAGTATTGTTTGAATATCGTAATATGCCAAACTGCTATCTTAAAAAATACATTTTTGAAAATTTACAGTCATTCTTTTACTGCATTAAAAATTGTACAGAAAATTTCACCTGCTGTTGAAGCCATCAGTTCCACTATCCAGTGATTTTAAAGCCAGAGCAATTCACAAAGATGGCAGCACTTCAGAATTCTCAGTTAACAGAGACCTCTTTTTTGAGGGGACGTCCAAAACGGACCCCGGGTCCACTGTTCATCTCCAGTGGGAGGACGATCTTGCCATTATCAGTGTCAACACCAAGGAAGAGAGATACTTCATTGAAGTAAGAATTCAATAAAAACAAGAAAACTTCCACAGTGGATATATTTTCTAAATTAAAGCTTACCAGAATGCTGGAGGTTTTATACTTGAAGGGAAACAGAGAAATCCCTCACAATCAGAAAGAAAAGTGTTGGACTGTTTGACAATGTTGTGCTATGTGTTCTTTCTTCTTACTAATATCCATGTAGGATGTTGAATTCTTGTCTTACTTTTGATTCTTAGCCATCTTGGAGGCATTTATTGGATTCCTCTGCTGATTCTATGATAGCGTACAGACAGTCTGACATGAAATGGAAACCAGAGGATTCTACCATTGGAATCAGGTAAAGTGTACACAGACGGATAGACAGACACCCTGACTTGAACAAACAGGCACACATACTCCAACAGACAGACACACACATACTCCAACAGATGAACACACACTCAAACAGGTGGACATAAACACTCCAACAGATGGACACACATACTCCAACAGACTCACATACTCCAACAGACAGACACACACTCTGATGGATGGTCACAAATGCTCCAACAGATGCACACACACTCCAACAGATGCACACACACTCCAACAGATAGACACACATACACTTCAACAGACAGACACACACATTCCAACAGATAGACACACACTCTGATAGACAGATGGAAACACTCCAACAGACAGACACTCCAACAGATGGATATGCACTCAACAGACAGAAAGACAGACACACAGACTCTGACAGATGGATGAACACAGACTCGAGCAGAGACACATAGTCAATTGACATTCATTGTAGTAAAACTATATGTGAGATTTATAATAAACATTATACTATAACTAAGTAAGATTAATGTTATATTGTACATTATCATATAACAATATGTTAAATTTATGATAAATGATAGAACACAATTGAATTATTCAGAGATTTGTTTGTTTATCAAAACAGGGAACCACTCTGTAATGCATCAAGGGGAACAACTCTCACTGCAGCTGAGAATTTTGAGGATGGTCTTCGACTTTTCCCACTATATGATGATACAGAAAGTGAGTAATGATAATATTGGATACAGCTGTAGAACGTAATATTAGCGAGAGTCAGTGATTGGTTACAGTGGTAGAACATGATGTTAATGAGAGTCAGTGATTATTTTCAGCAGTAGAACATAATATTAACGAGAGTCAGTTATCAGTACTGTGTAAAGATTATCATGTTGTGTCCCGCACAATACAGTGTAACACGGTTTATAATGAATTCATACTTATAGTGAAATGATTTTCACTTCCTGTTGTTTTAAAACATATTATGAACTCATTGGATATAAATTACATTTATAATGAATCAAAATTGCTTATCTCCAGCACTTCACTATAAGCATGTTTTGCCCTACTTAATAAATATTTAAATAAGAAAATTTTAATTTCCTTTATTCAGATCAAATGTTGAGACTGATATTAAAGTGTAATCATAAATAAATATGTTATTTATATCTATCTATACTTAATTTTCAATTATGAAAAGTGAATTACATAGCTTACTCAACAATTTAAGAGTCCTAAGCTACTGTCAATGAATTTTCTGATCCCCTGCATTGTGGTGTCTGATTTTCCTGTGTAGGTCCACAGAGAAGAAAGCGTCAGACGATGTCGTACGTGGGGACTCACACTGTCTGTCAATTGGTCGTCGTAGCCGATTATTACTTCTATGAAAATCTGGGTCAAAAAAATAGAAGAACAACGGGGGAGTACATTGTAGGAATTTTTTTTTTACCTCTTTATTAGTTACCATGGCTACCTCTATAAGTAGAATGCAATGCACTTGTTTAGTAAAATTCTTAAATCAGTTACCATGGTAACAGATGAATATAGTGAAATAATACAGTGTTTGCAAAGGACTCGGATATAATATCTCATTTTTACAATTATATTACTTATAAAGTTTGTCTATTGCAGATCTGGGTAGTAGGTTGTTTGAATACTGTAATTGTCTATTGCAGATCTGGGTAGTAGGTTGTTTGAATACTGTAATTGTTTATTGCAGATTGGGATAATAGGTCGTGTGAATGCTATTTATAAAACAACTGTGTGGCCAGATTCCAGCTCAAACATCAGAAATCTGGGTTTTGAGATTGCTGAGGTACAACAAAATGAAATTTTCCCACATCAAGACAAGTTCTCTATCTTCAAATTCATTTTTATTTGTTTACAAAATCATTTTTAATTCATCAAGTTTTGAGTGCAATAGAGGATTTTTTGGCATCTGCATTATGAATTTTTTGCAAGAGTACAATAATCATATTTCTCCACTTTACAAGTGAAATATGGGGAACAAAATTTCAAAAACTTCAGACAATAAAACATTTCAGAAAAAAAATTGTGAAAAATATAAAAACTGGCCAATTGTTGTCGTGGTTACAGCTGATTGTCCACGATTCCTACACCGATGTCCCTCCCAGAGGTTTACATTATAACATGAAGAACAGACCTGATGACATGGGATTGTTGCTTGATGTAAGAATATTACCTCATTAGAAAGAGTTCAAAAGTCTTAATTATTTCATCAATTCACTGAACAACTTCTTATTGGAGTAAACACACACACAATACATCATGAATTTCACAACTCCAGGGTTCTGACTTGGGTTGGATCCAAACTAGTTATATAGTGTTAATACAACGTATGAGTATATTGTGTAAAATCTTTCATCAGTATGGGCACTTTTTTGGAGGTATTTGTGTTTTAAGAACATATGATCTTGCTTTATACTGCTGCTGAATATTAGAATTTAGCTTACATATACAGGAACAAGAAAATTATTATAGATTTCATAGCCCTTAGGGCTAGTGATACTTTTAACTAATATTCAGGTGACCAATAAGGTATATGGACCTCTGTTGATTGTAAATGTCAAGGTCACAGCTTTTGTGTACAGGGAATTATTTTCAGTGTTATGTTTAGCCATACACACGAAAATCATTTTGCACCAATTTAAAATCTCTCATTTTTTGCTATGTTAAATTGCTATGTTAAATTGGTAATTGAATGTTTTCATAATTACCAATTTTTAAAGTCAGCTACTTGGGATAAAGACAAAATGAGTGAAAATAATATGGGTATGAAAATTACACAGTATACTCTATATTACAAACCAGTCATCAGTGAAATTGAAAGTTGAATTTGACCATGACATGGCAAACAAATCTATTTTGATTTTTTTTGTACAGATGTTTGGTTGGGAGTATCAGAAGTTCTCAACTTTCTGTTTAGCTCACCTGTTCACATATCAGTCCTTCCCAGGCAAACTGGGACTGGCCTACATTGCTTCGTGGCGGATCACTGATCTGGGAGGAATGTGTTCTGCAGGTAAGATCAGAATCTGAAAACCACTTTGGTATCTGTTTGTATATATCCAGGATTTACTTTTGTGTGGAATATAATTTTGATGGATTGAGAAAGCTTACTATGTAGTTAACATTCGATGGATATGGGAAATGTTTGTCCTTAAAGATTTCTCACATTCAAATGTCTCTATAATTGGAGATTCAGAGGCATATAGTTTTGGGTTTGTCTGTCTGTTTTTATGTTAGTCTTTTTGCAAAACCTTGACCATGACTTTTGAATGGATGGTGATAGGGCTTTCATATACATGTATATACATGTGTATTCTTTGTGATAAGACATTTCTTTTGGTATCAAAATTTGTGACCTTGTGATCTTGATTTCATGGTTTGACTTACTTTAGATAACTCTTACCTAGGCTATAACTTTTGAATGGTTAGTGACAAGCCTTTGATATTTCACAAATGTATTCCTTTTGACAAGACCTTTGTTTAGGTACCAGAATTACGTTGCTGCCATACAGCGGGCATCGGTGTTCTACAAACACATCTTGTTGAATGTCTCAGACTTTGTTATCTACTAATTAACGACATATACATTATATATATGCCCAGTTTAAAACTTGCAGGACATTTTTGTGTCCAAAAGAAAAGGATTTTTGAATTCCTTCAGCTTGATATTTACTTGTAGTTAGCTTGAGTGCACTGATTTGGTACCATATAACAGTTAATGAGATTTGTATTTCACTGAAGCTGACTAAATCTCATTTACCTGATTTGATGTAGGATTATAAGAAATGTTCAGAATAGCAAATCTGTCGATATACTTCATCAATTTTTATAGACATCTGATTTCATAAATTTGTCAAAATTGAAATGTTATTTCATAAAAAGTCATACCATGTTCTTCCTGAATGAACATAAGTAATATATCATTGATCACATGGTTTTGTGGTGTGGCACAGCCATGAAAACAACAAAACTGGATGAGCAATGAAAAGGGAAACAAACAAAGTCCTGTATACCGACAATATGTGTTTCCTTTATGATAAAAAATTGTATTGCATAGATTGCTTGGTTTCAAGGTCCGACACTAACATGCAAACAACGAAAATTGGTGTTAAATGAAAATTGATAAAACCCCAGTATTACCTGTATATGGTAATTTCTAAATAGTAGTACTTACTAATCTGTTTACAGGTAAAAACATTAAGTGTTATTTACAGTGACAGCCGAATATAAAATGTTTACAGTAGTTCTCAAACAGTTGAATCAGATAGAAATATAAAATACAGTAAAACTTAGTTATAGCTTTCATGATTATAATGAATTCAAGCTTACAGCATTGTCGGAACCCACAGGTTTTTTATCCGTTACACTGCATTGAATGTAATGTAATGGAGAGAAAACCCATGGGTTTCATCGATGTTCTTACAGTGAAGTGATGTAATTCCCTGTAGATTTAAAACAAGAATTTATTCAATGAATTATGTTTATAATGAATCAAAATTGTTTATCCCCAGAACTTCACTATAAGCATGTTGTACTGTACTGGAAATTATATAACGCTGAGTTATAATGGATGTATACATGAAATTTTAAATCATTATATTTAGTGCCTGTTTACATGTAAATGAAAAGAGATTGATACATGTGTGTCCCTGTTTCGGGTTTCGGTTTTAAGATTCAGTTTGAGGTAAGATTTCTGTTTCTGCTGGTGCACAGTTGCCTGCTTCTCTTCACTGTTCCATTGTTATATATCAAGTTCCAGGACAGGTGCTTGGAAGGAAGAAAATATACATCATGCCTGCATCTACTTAAAAGTAATGCTCAAAGTTTGTTTCCCTCCTTAAACATACTTTTCTGGATGATGTAGTTCAAAGTGAAAAGAAAAATTAACAAAATATGGGTGTATGCTTATATACTTTTCATTATGTATATACTTAAACTTGCTTGAAATATAATGAAAGACACAAGAATTTCAGATTTGGATCAGAGATTTGTTTGTGATTATGCATGTAAATATAGCTATGCATGACCTGTGTATGGTATTAACCAGTCATCATTATAATTGATGAGAAACATGAATTGATTAAACTAACATGCATTATATATGTACAATATTTTGTCTGCCAGGTTGTTTATTGTGAATAATACAAACCAGCAGAAAAAATCCAGCTCTAAACAAATTCAACTTGATCGCTTTGTAAAAATTCAGATTTTTATTTTTTTCCCTTGAGTTCAATACTTTAATGGCTTAAAGTCATTCAAGCATGTCTGTATTGAAATCAACAGTTTCTTAAGTCAAGAGATATTCATGTTAAATTTGATATAGCCTGTCTTAATAAAGATTTAGTTTTTTAATTTCATGTCATGATTTTAGTTCTGGATTATACCTTATTCAAAGTTGTCAGAAATGATGCTGTTTTTGTTTTTTGTTTTGTTTGTTTGTTTGTTTTTTGAGTTATTTACTGGTTTTGTTTTGGTATGTAATAAATGTGTCTTTCTCTTGTTTTGATGCCCTTCATGTATTTCCTCATAAAATTACATAAGGCATTGTTTGACTGCAGTGGCATACAAAGACAACAGAAGAATGGCTGCCAACACGGGTCTGAGTACGTACAAAAATCCAGATGGAAGTCAAGCTCTAGTACACCAAGCAACCATTACCACAGCACATGGTTAGTCACCTGATCATTGCCATATCTCACATTATTAGTCATGTGATAATTACAACAGCTCATGGTTAGTCACATGATCATTGCCATATCTCACATTATTAGTCATGTGATAATTACAACAGCTCATGGTTAGTCACATGATTATTACTACAGGTGTACATGTCACATTGTTAGTCATGTGATCATTACTATGTCACATGTTTGGTTAATCATTTGATCATTTTCACATCACATGATTTGTTTGTTTGTGTAGTGTTTTGCATATTTGTCCCATTCAAAAATATTTCATTCATGTAGAAATGTTGCCAGCTTTGTGTGAAATGCCATAAATTTTCCCATTTGTATGGTGCTTAGGGTTGTAGCAGTGAGTTCTTTATATCAAGGCTTACCATGAGATTTTTAAGATCCGATCTGAAAGACCCTTGACTTTCATTTGTAATGTTGGGTGCTTAGTGAAACATCCACTATCTATGTTAAACGTCTCAGGCTTGATTTGGTGCAGGGATTCAGGATTTCACCTCAGGGCAGGGCCTCTTGGTTGCAAAGCATGTGTCTTAACCATCACATAGTTAGCCATTTGATCATAAAAGTATATTGTTAGTCATGTGAACATTACCACATCAAATGGTTTTCAAATGAACTTTCATGAATGATATAAAGATATGAAATATATGTTTAAGCAGTACATGTTTTTTCTACATTCACTAATACGTTGTGTTTTTATTAATTTCAGAGTTCGGTAAGTAAGATTTCTCTGTTTATATTAATGTCAACGTTCAGTAAGTAGGATTTCTTTATGCTCTCTGTTCAGATTAAACTTGATCATTGTGGAAAATTCAGCCTACATCTTGAATTTGACATTGATCTTTCTTATTCATGGAGGCCAAAGGATGAAACTTTATGCAGGAGTTGCTCGTAAAGCGAATTTGTATTTGACCTCAAGGCATATGTTTTAGTCAATCCCCTGCTTCTGGCTATTTATAGGTCATAACTGGGGGAGTGAACACGATCCCGACACTGATTCCTGTGCTCCGTCTTCCTCCTCAGGGGGCCGCTTTATTATGTATCCATCAGCTGTGTCAGGATACGAAAAAAATAACCAGGTAAGTCAGGGTAAATGTAGTACAACACAATTATACCCTCATGGATTATAGCTGTGAGACTGTAGCTCTACAACACAGCTTTACCACTGTGGTTTACAGCAATAAGACTGTAGCTCCACAGCTATTTCATTATGACTGACAGCTGTAAGACCATATGATGCTTATTTTGAGATCCAAATGATCTGAGATAGTAGATGATTATGTACATTTTGTTGACGAATTTTCAAAACTTGGACCATATAGGGTCCCAATCCTACTTTCTCATATGTGTTCTGCATATCTGTCCTATTTTGCATTTAGGTCATTTCTGAATTCACTGTAGAAGTATTACTTCAAACTTCTTACACTGAAACAAGGAAGAGCATGACAGCCATGCCCCTTTTTGTTACTTGACCTTGTATGTGGCCTTGACCTTACTTTTTCTGGATGCTGTGTTTAGCTTATTTCTGAGAGATTTAACAAGGATGCCTTCATCAAACTTCATGCAGTTACATTTTGGTAAGAGCATGACAGCTATGCCCATTGTTTTACCTTTACCTTTTATTTGACCTTGACGTACCTTTCTTGACTTTGCTTATGTTTATAAACTTTATACACAGATATATCTAAGTGTTAACATGAAAACTCTACCTAGATATGTTAACCTTGACATTTCATATGGCTGCAACCTTGCATTTCTGACTAACCTTTTGAAGACACCATCATCAAATTTCACACACAGATGCATCTTTATGAAAGCATGACAACAATGTACACATTTTTTAACCTTGACCTTTGATATAAACTTGACTACATATCATGACTTCAGATTGAGCTAAGTTCAATAGTTTGATTGAGCAGTCTTGTCCTGTAAATGCATTTCTAGTATATGTAATGTCTGTGTCATAATATTCAAAGAATACTAATATTTTAATAATCATAAATTACTAATATTATACTGTAATAATCATAAGATATCAATATTAAAATAATCATAAAATACTAATCTATTAATATTACTATAATAGTGATATAATACTAATATCATAATATAATCATATTAGAAGTTTTGGTATAACATATCATCATTTACTATAATGACACCAGGTCTTGATACGATGTTTTATTTCTGCTTCAGTATTTTTCTCCCTGCAGTCGGCAGTACATTTACAAAGTTGTCATGAGGAAAGGATACGACTGTTTCAAAGGTATGAAGGTGAAAGTGCTGAGTTTCCTTTCCATCAACTCTCATTTCCTTTCCTATCAGACATATGTTTTTCATCTTTGCTTTGTGTTAGATATTTTTCAAACGGCTGTTCTGTCAATTGATCACATTTGTATGTAAATGTAACTAATCAATTAGGAAAGTGTTCACTACCATAATATAACATGAGATGGAGATAGAAATATTGTGATAGAATTTTTGAAATTGACTGATGATTGATCTGCAGTTTGATTTATAATGGCTGAATGAAATTGTGTAGGGAATGGTTTTGGTTGTAATATTAATGGATTAGGTCTCCTTTCGGTACAGGAAAATAATGAAATTTTTGTGCCAGGAACTGGCATTCAATCAAATCTCTGTAACTGATGCATTTTTATTATCCACTACTTATTGAAACAACAAATATTGTAAACCATTAACACCCCCCCCCCCCCCCCCCCCTAAAAAATGAATATGCCATCCTGTAAACTGTTTGTTGAAAATGGGAAAAAGAAGTATTTTGTACTTCACTATCCAGTGTATGATAAACTTCATTGACATTTTTACTAATGAATTACACTGTGGTACTGAACTACTGATCCCATTAAAGTCATTGTCAATCTTTGTCATTACAGTACTACAAAACACTTTCGTAGCTATTTAAATTTAGGCATTTTATGCATAGAAAACGAAATTTATGGACTTTAAAGAATCAAGTGACTTTGTCCTACTTGCTATTTCTACATGTATCATGTTATAATCAATTTTTCTGCTGTTTTTCATTTGACTTATCTTGCTTATATGCCAGCATGGTGATTTCAATATATTGAATTGGAATTGAATGATGTAAATTCAAAAGTTGTATTGCATTTTTCATTAGACTTTTAAGAAACATTCTTGATTTAGGGGAAAGTGTTGACATTTCGGACGGGAATGATATGTCGAACAGCCAGTAAAAAAGTATTATATCTTGCATTTCTATTTTTAGTTGTTCTAAATTCAAACTTATTTCCAAATTTGATATATTTACAAACTGGAAAGCACCATAATATATGGGCATGTGTAACTAAGCTCAGATTGGTTGATTTATGTACATGACCTTCAATTTGCTGTGAAAGGCACCAACATCCTTTCTGTTTGATTGGCAAAATCAAGTCCAATTGAGACCTAGTTTTCTAGTAAAAGTTAAGGGTATAATTAAAAGATAGTAAATGAAATCAAAACCACTACAAAATATAAATCAACTTTCAGTGTGCAGAAACGAAAGCATAAAATGCCATCGAAGCACAAAATAAAAGGCAACAACCAAATTTACTAACTGTCCGAAATTGTAACACCATGTGTCTGAAATATCAACCTTCTACCGGACTTTGTTTAAGTGTTAATATGTTGCATAAATAACTGGAAAAAATCTGGTGAAACTCGAGAACACAATCTAAAATGTTCATGGAATCAACCAATATACAACATGCCCATGTTGAGTGGTTAGATGATGAGCATTTCTGAAATTCATAAAGAACTGCCCGAAATATCAACACTCTCCCTTAATACTATGAACTACAGCACTCATTTTGATATAATTAAAACCCTTACCTAGTAGTTTTTAGCTCACTTGAGTTGAAACCTCAAGTGAGCTTTTCTGATCTCTCTTTACGTGTTGTCTGTCTGTGTCTGTAAACTTTTTACATTTTCGACTTATTCTTCAGAACCACAGGGCCAATTTCAACCAAAGTTGGCACAAATCATCCTTGGATAAAGGGGTTTTTAGTTTATACAAATAAAGGTACACACCCTTCTCCAAGGGGTGATAATAGCAAAATAGTGAAAATACACTGACAAACTTTAAAATTCTTCTCAAGAACCAGCAGGCCATTTGTCAGACTTTATACAAATCATCCTTTGGTGAATAATATATGTTTGTACAAATGAAGGGCCATACCCCCTTCATAGGGGAGATAATCACAAAAATGTAAATATAGGGTGGGGTCATTTAAAACTCTTTGTCAAGAACCACTGGGCCAGAAAAGTTCAAATTTACATGGCAGCCTCCTGACATAGTGCAGGTTAACTTTTGTTAAAATAATGGTCCCCAGAGGTAGGTTAGAGCTAAAATAGGGAATCATATGTCTTATGATATGCCCATTTCCTTCTCTTTTCTATTATGTACTCATATTTTGATACTAATTTTAGATACTAATTTTATGTTTGTATATGTGTTTTAAAGCAGGACCACAATGAAAACTAGCTGTGTGATAATTTGTGTCATCCTGGGTAAATAAAGGATATTATTATTATAATCAAAGTTTTACGAGGGACACTTTTTAAGTTCGTAGAGTAAGCCTATAACTTTTTAACACGATTATGAAGTTGCACAATTTTTTACACAGAACTTGCGTAATCATTCCTCTCTCGAACGGTATCACGGTATGCGGCGCACGAGGTCCATGTGCGTGCTGCGCTGGGTATTTTCAACATGTGGTTTTATACACTATAGTAAAATATAGCGTTCATTATGGATGGAAAAATCTCTGAACAGAGGGTATATTGTAAGATTCGAGCACACCTCGGGTTTCCGTCAGCGGAAATTCATGCTGATTTGCAAAAGGTTTATGGGAATGGTGCTTAAAAATATGCTACAGTTTGCAAGTGGGTATGTTGTTTTAATGATGGTCGGGAGTCAATTGAAAATGACCCTCAAGTGGGTAGGTCGGTTTCCGTTTTGACAGAAAAGAACATTGCTACTGTGGAAACGTTTATTGAGGAAGACGCACATTATACCGTGCAAGAGATAGAAGAATTAAGTGGCATTCATTCGTCAAGTGTTTTGAAGATCTTACGTGAATGACTTGGGCTACTTAAGATCTGTGCGTGCTGAGTGCCCCATTTTCTCACTGACGAGCAGAAACAAAGTCGGGTTAGACTTGCATCACAAGTTATAAAAAAATATGATAAATGTGACCCACGTCATTAGTTACAGGTGATGAAACCTGGATCTATCATTTTCAACCCAATTCTAAGGCTAAAAATAAGGTTTGGGTTTCATTTGAGGGTGACAGACCTGTCATTGCGTGCCGTTGCAAAACATCAAATCGCATGTTGTATGTGATATTCTTTGATTCAAAAGGTCCAGTCCTTCAAATTTCAGTCCCGAAAGGTAGTTCTGTAACTGGAAAGTTTTACAGAGAAAGTGTTCTTACTCAACTTGTTGATTTCTATCAGAAACGTAGACTGTGCACCGGTGTCCGCAGCATCAAATTACTCTGGTCCATAAATCCGCTATGGTACAGGAATATCTGAAAGAATCTGGGCTCGATGTCTTAGATCATCCCCCATATAGCCCTGACCTGTCCCCCTGTGAATTTTGGTTGTTCCCAAGACTAAAGGAAATGCTGGCAGGGCATTGTTTTGAATCCCGTTGTTGTATAGGCAGTGCGGTCTACCAGTGTCTGCAACATATACCTAAAGAGGAGTACCAGGCAGCATTCCAGAAATGGGTAGATCAGTGTAAAATGTGTGTTAAGGCAGACGGGGCATATTTCGAAGGTCTTAGATAAATAAAATTTTGATATTTCAAGCGGTTTTAAAAAGACCGCCCTACTCTACGAACTTAAAAAGTGTCCCTCATACATGCAGACATATAGGGAAAATCTTTAAAAATCTTTTTCTCAAGAACCACTGGGACAGAAAAGTTCAAATTTACATGGTAGCTTCCTGGCATATTGTTTGTTAAAATCATTACCCTTTGGAGTAGAGTGGGGCCACAATAGGTGATCAAAATTTTACTTGCAAATATATAGAGAAAATCTTTAAAAATCTTCTCAAGAACCACTAGGCCAGAAAAGTTCAAATTAACATGGCAGCTTTCTAACATAATGAAAATTCAAATTTGTTAAAATCATGGCCTCTGGGGGTAGGGTGGGTCCACAATTGGGGATCAAAGTTTAATGTGTGAATATATAGGGAAAATCTTTAAATAGGGGCCAAGGTGACTCAGGTGAGCAATATGACCCATGGGCCTCTTGATTGAGAAATGTTAGATATTTAATTATCATGTGAAATGTATTAAAGAAAGGGAGGGATCTAAAATTTCTGTTTCTAATCAGAACTATGCCAAAAAATGTTATTGATTATAAGTTGCAAAATATTTGTGATTGTGTTGTTTTCCCGTTTCTTAGAATCATCGGGTAAGTGTTGTTCTATGTAACCTCTATCCAGTTCTCTAGTCAGCCTCACCGAAATGCTTGGAATCTCTGCTGCTGGTAATGGAAATCTCTCCTTTACCATATTGGGGTTTTGGTGTGGGAAGTATTTTATCACTGCTGGAAAATTTTACTTTTGAGTGAGTTTTATTTTTGATTTTAATTGAGAATCACCACTGGTGAGTAGTATGAGATTTGATCTAGTATATCGGACTATTCTGTTGCTATTGTAATGAAGCAATGTGTCCATCCACTGCCAGAACCCAGTTATTACAATAAATCTCGTTATCTCTAAATGTTCATTTTTTTTAACTACACAATTCTGTCTTGCTGTATAAGCACTTCCACCCTCCATTATACAGTGCTCTGTGAAATTAACCTTTATTTTACAGTGTCAAGCAATTTAAACACATTGGCTGTGTTATTGTATATAGTTTTATTTTCATGTAAATACAACACCATCAGATTCACAATGTAGCAACAGTATCATTTTACCTGGGAACGTAAACGGCTAATTCGAGACGCTGCAAAGTCAGACTTGGTACATAAAGTGCAAAACAACCAGGAGCAAAATTAAAACTATGATTAGTAATTGAGGAGGCATTGTTGTTCTGTAATTTTTGTGTTAAAGATTTGATGTTAATAATTAATTAACATTTTTATTCATAAATAGATTTTTGAGCAATGTAACAAATCACTTATCAGCTTCACTTTAATACAAACTACACATCAGATGAAAGCATAATCAAATGAAATTCATTTGATTATGCTTTCATCTGATGTGTAGTTTGTAAGGAAAACAGAAACAGTAAAAGTAATTTTCATGCAACTGACAAAAGTTAAGGCAAAGCTGCTTAATATTCTCATTGGAACTTTGATCTCAGATATGAGCAGTTTTTGCTAGTCTATAAGTAGCAGCCAAATGTTGCAAAGAATGAAGCATGGTTTGTTGATGAAAATGAATGCATGTAATGATATTGAATAATGCTATTAATAGTGTTGTTTCTTGTGAATGCTCATCAGGACATATCTAATTAATATAATTAATGATAGACACGTAAATTAATAACTATGGTTTCTTGATTAACTGTATTGGTGTAAAGGTAAGAGAAACTTCGTATATTATTTTTTGTTTATATTGACATGAAAGTTTGCTCTATGTGTTGATAAACTGAGGAATTAAATATCATTTAAACTGAGGAATTAAATATCATTAATCATGATGCTTCAACTGAAACATTTTGAATTAGTTAATGAAATATGATAAGTAATCCATTTGAATGTAGTTCACCTAAAAACTTTAATGCATGTATCCAGGTCTTCAGAATGTTTTAGTGAAATTTAATTTCTGTGTATCTTTCTGTGAATTTTCTTTATTTATGACATCTATTATTCCTTCCTTGAAGTACATGTATTTGTAACTTGGCTAATAATGATACATTTATTTATTAGTCCCCAACTGCCTTTGCTAGAGGGGATTATTAGTTTACTCTCGGTCTGCCCATCTTTTTGTCCGTCTGTCAGTCAGTCCACTTCAGGTTTTCCGGATTTTTCTCCACATTGGATGAAGATATTCAACTGAAATTTTGTACATGGCTTTATCTTGGATAGTTACAGATCTGGTTTGAGTTCCGTTATGCTTGACCGAATTTTGACTGAATTGTGCCCCTTGATGAATTGCAGGAATCAGTTTTCCAAATTTTTCTCTACATTGGATAAAGATGTGCTATTGAAATTTGATAGGTGGCTTTGTCTTGGATAGTTACAGATCAAGTTTGGGTTTCATTACGCTTGACCTACTCTTGACCAATAGGGGCCTTTGTATTGCCTGCAATACAATCAAAATGCTTGTCCATGTGTGTTCCTTTATTTGAAGTGAAAAGTTTTGTATGCTGATTAATACTAAATTTGTTGTAAAGATAATGAAGAATGTGTATTTAGTGAACTGCTCTGCAATTAAACATACTGTTTTCCTCATCTCTTGTTCCTAGACCAATATAAGCCTTTTGTCAATAAAACATGTTTTTATCCGTATCTCTTCTTCAGTATTAGCCCTTTTTTATATCTGGGTCCCATTTTTTAGTGGGGGGGGGGGGGGAGGGGTTGAGGTTATAAACATACTAGACTAAGTGATTCACTGTTCATTAACCTGCTCGTCAGGGCAGTAGTAATAGCAAAGGCTTACATAGTTTAACAAATTTTAAATGTAAATTTATTCTTTTAAGAACAGGGTTACAATTTATCAAATTATTTGCAAACATTCTCTAACAGTGTTATTTCAGATTTCAAATATAAATCATTTGATAATGGCCATTGCTTCTTTGTTGGCATCACTGTTTATGTATGGTTCAATTATAAATCATGAGTGAGTGCAGAACTGTAGCATCGTGGGGCATTGACCTTCTTTTTAGGTCACAATCACAATTTTATAATCTTGAATTTAAAAATGTTTTTATTTCTGAACATGCTGCATTTGAACTGGTTGTGTAATTCTAATAAGGATGGAGGTCTCGATCAGAATTTTGTAGTTTCAATGAGGATAGAGGCCTTCCCCAGAATTGATATAGTTTTGTCAGGCCATACTGGAGTCAAAAATAGCAAATCATGTCATTGAATATCCTGAAAAAATTTTCAGAGAAAACATTATGGTGATATTTCAATGATTATCATTTTTTATTGCAAATGAAAAGATGGTCATATTTGCCAGATATTAGGCCCAATTTGTTCAAGCACCAACATTAAGCAGCATTTCCAGGTTTAGTTTCTTGTTTGTACTCGGGTGATTATCAGGCTCATACATCTTGTTTATTAATCCTTTCTGTTTATAACAGAGGCCTCGGCATCAGGACAAGGATTGTGTGGTAATGGACGGATTGACAGAAATGAAGAATGTGATGCAGGCTACACTGGTGACAAATGCTGCAATGAAAACTGTCAATTTCGTGTCAAGGTTCCTGGTCAGATCCAGTGCAGGTTTGAATTTACATGTTATTTCTTAATATTTACATTTTCAATGTTTTTTTTTGTCTTTGATATTTTTACAAATTGTAGTGATAGTCATTTCCACATGAACATGCTATAGTTGTAAACAGAGTGTATGAATCTTGATAAATATAGTGCATCTATTTTCATGGCTGGGAATTCTGGTAGAAAAGTAGAATGTATGTAGAAGAAATAAATTTTGAAAGTGCATGAAGGCATGAGCTGCTGTGTTTAACACTGGCAGTCTTTTCGTGACATGCTAATACGTTTCATGAAGTATGGCAGCATGATGAATTATAGCGGACTCCCTTGTGTACATGTATTTTTCAATATGAAATTTATTTCTGAAGTAAACAGCGTTATACCCATTCAAAAGACCGCCATGTTGGTCTTTATTAATTTCAATAATTTAGGGGTAATGTGTACATGTTAGCCATTTTCTGAGTAGATTTTCAAGGGGAATTATTATAGTGTTTATTGTTTTTATCATTTGAAAGACTTCTTTAAATGTGCTGATACAGTATAAAAACTAGATGCATATTTAGGAAAAGCAGTAATGGATATTTTTCGAGGGCATCTAAGTTTTAAGAACACATCTTGTTTCATGTTATTGTTGATTTTGACTCTTAAGAGCACACCTTGTTTCATACTGCTGCTGAATATTAGAATTTAGCTTTGATATGCAGAACAGGAAATTTTTTTTTTAGCTTTCATAGCCCTTGGGACTAGTGATACTTTGAACTGATACTCGGGTGACTGATAAGGCCTGTGGGCCTCTTGTTTATACTATCATGGCATGGTTCTTCTTTTTCAGTCCCATGAATTTTGCTTGCTGTGTGAACTGTACTGTAGCTCCTCGAGGGTTTCGATGTCTGGATAACGTGGATGATAATTTTGACTGTAAAGGGACATCACACTGCGAGTATCCTTAAAGATTCACCACTTTAGTGGATTGATGATTTGTGGATTGAGGAAAATTAATTATACTGAAAATGGAAGGAAAAGATAATTTTGATGATGTTATGATTCTATGTTTTGATTATTTTATGAAATTGAAAATAACAATGGATTGCATTTGGATTCTTGTTCAAAATGAATGTAATCTTGTATACAAATGTAGCCTTTATTGTGCCTAGTCCTGTATAAATTTGTTGTTTCTTTGATTTTTCATAATTCAATTTTGCTTAAATTTTACAAAGTTTTTATGCTAGTATTACAATATTTTCATGCTAATATTTCAAAATGTTTATACATATATCATACAATTATCACATGAAAATTGGAGGACAGGAACATTTCTTTAATATTATGCAAAAATTTTCTATGATTGAAATATTATACAGTAAATAGGTTGATAACATATTTAAAAGTGATCAATGAATGTTATATTTTGATTAATTTTCTAATGTACAATGTAGTTACCTGATAAATCATTACTTTTTGTAGAGGTTTAAGTCTCATTGTTTTGTGGTGTCGGCGTATCCATGAATTAAAAAAACTTGAGAAACAAGAGACGCCACATTTCAGTAAAGAAAATGGTTATTTACAACTCCTAAACCAAGAGTTCTTGCAGACATATCTATACTTGTCTTTGTCAATTCATGGAAATTTTACCCCATGAAATCAAATCATTTAATCATGGTTAGACTACTTTGCTTAAATATAATGCGGATTATGATGCATCTGGACTGGTTGTGGTAATTCAGTCACATTGGCTTTGTGACTGGGAGGTAGTGTGTTTGAGCCCTACTCATGCCACAAGTACATCAAACTTAAAATTAATACATAGGTACTAATTGCTCTGTTGCCAGATGCTCAGCATTTAGAAATTGTAGGTCTTTCAGATACGACATTAAAAACGGAGGTCCAGTGCCACGGCAGGTGATGGCATGTTAATGAACCCTCACTACTATGGCTCCAAGTGCCAAGCATAGAGATCAAAATTCGTGATTCTTCACCTATAACTGGTGATGTCTTGATGTGAGTGAAAAAAACTGGTATCTGGTTAGTGCAGTAGTACACGTATTCACAATTTCTTTGACACAGGTTTGGTATATTTTCCTTTACTGTTTGTATGTTGAGTTAGTGATATACAAACGTAGTGAACTTTCCTTAATATACTTCAGTGGCCGCCTGACGTGTCCAAATGCCACGTTTAAATTGGATGGTACTAAATGCCTTAATGGGTAAGTTATAACTTAGAGTTGTACATGTCATTTTAATATCGTAGGAAAGAAAGTTTATGGTTTTTACCAAGTTATGTAAGGTACGCACTTTGATGCAAATTAATACAATTTTGTCAAGCTTGTTTTTTCGTGTTCCATATGTTTTCATGATATATTTGTTTTTCTGAAGTCTTGCTCAATGCGAGATTGAAATGACATCATGTTTGCTTTTGATGACTACAACAATGAACTGTTAGATGGATTTACTCCTGGAACAGATCAGATGGTCAAATGCAGAAAATTTTCAGAATTATCCCCAGAACCATTTCATATGATTTCCTAGCTGTTGTATAAAACATTCTAATATTGTGTTGTTGAGCTGTTGTGTGACCCATCTAATGAAGTGTTGAGCTGTTGTGTGACCCATCTAATAAAATGTTGTTGAGCTGTTGTGTGACCCATCTAATGAAGTGTTGAGCTGTTGTGTGACCCATCTAATAAAGTGTTGTTGAGCTGTTGTGTGACCCATCTAATGAAATGTTGAGCTGTTGTGTGACCCATCTAATGAAATGTTGTTGAGCTGTTGTGACCTATCTAATGAAGTGTTGTTGAGCTGTTGTGACCCATCTAATGAAATGTTGTTGAGCTGTTGTGTGACCCATCTAATGAAATGTTGTTGAGCTGTTGTGACCTATCTAATGAAGTGTTGTTGAGCTGTTGTGACCCATCTAATGAAGTGTTGTTGAGCTGTTGTGTGACCCATCTAATGAAGTGTTGAGCTGTTGTGTGACCCATCTAATGAAGTGTTGAGCTGTTATGTGACCCATCTAATGAAGTGTTGTTGAGCTGTTGTATAAACCATTCTAATTATATGATGTTGAACTGTTTTGTCACCCATTCTAATGATGTTTTGTTGAGCTATTGTATAAGGGCGAGTCAATAAGTAACAGCCTAACATATTTCCGGTTGAGATCCACCTCATCTTTTTCGATGTAATTGCCCTATAGTGTGATGCATTTAGACCAATGGTGTTCAAGTGCCATCAGCCCAGAACTGAAAAAGTCGGGGTCCTTTCCATTGACCCACTCCTCAACTGCTGTTACGACTTCTTCATCAGAATGGATATCCTTTTTCAAGTTTGAGAATAGAATGAAGTCGCTAGGAGCTAAGAATGAAGTCGCTAGGAGCTAAGTCAGGTGAATAGGCAGAATGTGGTATTAATTCATACCCGTTTCACTCTACAGCATCCACTGCAACTTTGCAAGTGTGGACTCTCGAGTTGTCCTGTTGCAGTAAAACACCTTTAGAGAGTTTACCTTGGCATTTTCATGGATGGCAGTTCTCAACTGGTCTAGCAAGTTTGCATAGTAACCTCCAGTTAGGATTTCTCCAGTTGTATTTCTCTTGAGTAAAAAGTCCAACATAATAATGCCTTTTGCATCCCAAAATACTTTGGCCATTTCCTGGCCAGCAGATGGTTGAGTCTTGAACTTCTTTGGCCTTGGGGACCCTGGCCCTACCCACTGATGCCTCTGAGCTTTATTCTCTGGCTCATGATAATGAACCCAAATCTCATCTACAGTCACCAGATGCAAAAGAAAATCATCTTTTGATGTAATATGCTTCAACAAGGTACTGCATACTGATGCTCTGGTTGCCATTTGCTCATCATTAAGGGATTTGGGAACCCAACAGACTGTTAGCTTCTGGATACCTAAATGATCATGTAAGATTGTTGAAATGTACCATGTGAAATGCCTATTACCTGCACTGTATCTTCCACCTGAATTCGCCTATCAGAGTATACCAGATCCCAAACTTTGTTACACATTTTTTCATCATTGGCATCCAGTGGATGTCGAAACCTGGCTTCATCTTCTTAAGATATTTTACCTCGTTTGAATTTCCCTACCCAGAATTTAAACTAAGCATAAGATGGTGCAGAAGACCCATAAACATTGGCTAACTCACTGTGTATTTTCTTGCCTGTTTTATCTTTTAAATACAAGTACTGAATTACAGCACGTTTCTCAACTTTAGATGAAAAGCATGCCTTTGTATCACTAGCAATGTTTGTCATTCAATATCTAATTAAAGTATGACTTGATATGTATACAATTTTGTACCAAGGTATAAAACATGCATTGAAACAAGGCATGAAAATCGTGACTGTCTCGATCAATCAGAAATGGGATAGGCTGGTTACTTATTGACTTGCCCTCATATAACCTGTTCAGAGTTCAGAGGTGTGCAGTTATGCTGATTTTTTTAGTGAAAATATTTGATGATCCACTGAAAGTTTGTTACAGAGAATTTCTTGGGACCTTCATTGTATTTGTAAATACAGTAATATTGAGTTCATACTTAGTAAGTTTCATTGTAGTACTATGCATTATCATTGCAGACATGGCAAATGCAAAAGTGGCAAATGTTTAGATGCCTGCAGACAAATAGACCGGAACCCTTGTCTCTGCTCAGGTGAATTATTGTTTTAATGATTAAGAATGCAGTGTGTAAGTTGTGTACATAAGTTTTTTTTAGCTCACCTGAGTTACTCTGATGACCTATTGGATCTTTGTCCATTACTGTGTATCTTACGTAAATGGTGTGAAGATTTTCAACTTTTTCACAAAAAAATATTAAGAGTATGACCAGGCAATGTATCGTACCCCTGTAAAGATTCATTTGACACAGGTCAAGGTCAGTTAAAGTAAACTTCTTTTATAATGTACTCAGTTATAAAGTATCTCCGGATGTAAAGTAGCCATTCCTTAGTCCTGGTCTATATAGGCACCACTTACAATGCATTGTATACAATGTAGTATCGCTTATAGAGTCGTCAGGCCAAACAGACAAACATTGCAGACTTTTTTTTAAAATGATCTGATGCTCATCAAGATCGTAATTTTGAAATAATTTTTTGTGAAAAATAAAATGTTAATTGAATTTTAATCTTTCTTAATACAAGAAATAACACCAAACATACCCATAAATCATTTATTCATATACTATATATATACTATGAAATATTAAAAACAGGCTAGTGGTTTGAAAGGTGTTTACGGTACAGGTACTGAGTATTTCCAGTCTCTGTTTATAACCTGCACCAGTTAATAACAGTCCCTTCAGAAACGTTATAAAAGAAGTTTATTTTATATTCATGTCATTTGATAAATAGAGGATCTTGAACGAGTGCTTATGACATATGAAATTTATGAAATGAGTTTAGACCTGGTAATGAATTTCATAAAGTTCGTATGCCATAAGAAAGAGTGTAAAATTCTATTTATCACACAGCTATGAATAAATGCATATTTTAGTTCCTTTCCATTACACGTTTGTGTATAAGGAAGTGATTTTCAGCCACTTTGTTGCATCATCTGATAATGTCCTTGAGCGGAAGAAATAAGATTTAAAACTAAACACATGAACATGATAGCTGAATTGATATTTCAATCTTAGGATTTTAATTTTTATCTATCTCATAATATAGCAACAAATGAAACAGGAATGAATATGATACACAGGTGCTCGATGTTTTAAGTATCTGTAATTTAAAACAAAAAAATTTGTCTTCCTGTAAACAAATTATTTACAAGGTATATCATGCCGCCAACCTGGTTTTCTTTTTTGCCAGCTGCATCACTTGCAGTTTTCGGTAAAAAGTTTGATATAATATTATAATTAGACACCTACCATTTAGAAGCGACTCTGTCAAGGTCTTACCTCTCGCATCATCATAGTGAACTGGAAGGGCTATCCTGAAAATATGTCAATTTTCGCCCCCTTTTACCAATTTTTCGCATTTGAGAAGCAGTAGACGATGATTAACAGTTGATTATAGCCGATGAATGGACTTTATTTCCAGTTCATCATGACGATATGATAGGTAAAACTTTGACAGTGTTGCTTCTAAATAAAACTGTTAGGAATATTATGTTGAAAGTTTGTCCACTATCATTCAGTAGTTCTCTAGATTTTGTGTAGTGAACCCTCCCAACGCAATGTGTGAGCAAAGTAACAGCATATAGTGGCCTTTTTTTAGACACACAGTGGACCAGAACAAATCTGTTTCTGGTCCCAAAAGGCAGATTTCCTGGAAGTTTCTGGATTATGCAAATATTAATGAAAAATCATTGTCAGTCAGTGTTGATGCAGACTTTTTTTAGTATTGGACCAAAATAAAGGAGTAAAATTCTGAAATTCTTCCTCCAGGCGGGCCAGGTGAGGACTCTGGTGTACTGACCTCTCGTTTTTAATTACAGGTGATAATGCTTGTAAGAAATGCTGCTACAAGCCCAACACGCAGCTTTGTGAACCTCTCTCAGATCAGACTGTGGAGGACGGGCGACCGTGTTATAATGGCTTCTGTAAAATGGTAATTAGTATTCAGAAACATTGAAGAGGATGTGTATTATAGATATTAATTATGCATGAATATTCATATAAGTTTATAAAAAGCTTCTTTTGTACCATGGAAATTCCTGCTTTTAGTTATTTATCAGATTTATACAAAGATTAAAGATTTTCCAAGTGTAGCACTATTGATTTAACTGTCTTGTGAATTGAATGGAAAGGAAGTGTTGTCAAATTAAGTATTCACATAATACAGGACTCTTCAATACCAAGCAATAAAACATTCATACCTTCAGAGGAAGAAAAAATTTGTTTTTAAAAATGCATGTGCTTCCTTGAAAATTCAATGAGCCCTTGGTTACACATAATAACTGATGTGTCATTAAATCAGAAGTTTGGCAACAACTACTTTCATTTGGATAAAATCTGTGTATTTTATCTTTTTTCAACCTTAGATGTTTATACCTGAAGCTCAAGAGAGCTATTCTGATCAAAATATGTCTATCATTCATTTCTTGTACATATCTGTTACCCATCTGTACATACACTGTACATGTCTATTATCCATCTGTACACATCTTGTACATGTCTATCTGTACACATCCTGTACATACTCTATACTTGTCTATTATTCATCTTTACATATCCTGCAAATGTCTATTATCCATTTGTACATATCTTGTACATGTCTATCTGTACACATCCTGTAAATGTCTATTATCCATCTGTACACATCCTATACATGTCTATCTGTACATACATTGTACATGTCTATTATCCATCTTTGTATACCATGTACATGCTTATTATTCATCTGTACATACTCTGTACTTGTCTATCATTAATCTGTACATATCCTGTACATGTCTACTATCAATCTGTACATAACCTGTACACATGTAAGTTTCTATATAATCCATGATCAGCTTTTTCTCTATATTCACCTTCTATACCAATGGTTTCCTCAGTGAAATTATGATTGATACAAAAACTACAACTAAGAGTAACAAGGCTTAACTTTCTGAAAACTGATGTAAGCATTCTCCTGTGTGGTGTATTTGTTTATTCTAGTTTGATTAATCTGGGGTCTGAGTTCATGCAGCATTCATGGGATTCATACATTTGTAAGAACAGAGTAGATCGGGTGAGTGATGTGACCTATGGGTCTATTGTTTAGGGAAAATGTGAAAAATCTGAGTCCAAACTGGTGCAGAGATTGTACTCCATCATCCAGTCACTCAGCATTGACAGAATAGGTAAGATGATCCAATGATAAAATAGGTAGGTGGATCTAACGAAAAATTAGGTAAAAGGTGCAATGGCAAAGTAGATAGGTGGTTTCAACAGCAAAATAAGTTGGTGGATTTAACTACAAAATAAGTAGATGGACCTATCATCAAAATAGGTAGGTGGATTTAATGTCAAAGTAGATAGGTGGATCTAATAACAAAATAGGTCGGTGGATCCAACAATAATAGGTGGATGGATCCAACAACAAAGAAGTTTGATAGATTTATTGACTAAATAGGTGAGTAGATACAATGACAAAATAAGGAACAAAAGATGCAGGTGGATCTGATGACAAAATGAGTAGATAGATCTTACAACAAAATAGGTAGGTGGATCCAACCAGAAATACATGGATTTATTTTAGTGTAGGATTTCCAGTTCTGAAGTAACATATATCGATAACATATAATTTGATGTTAGAAATATTTGACAGATTCTTTTAAAATATAATTAGCTCAAAATGTTGATGATTTGGTGGGTTTTTTTCATTAAGCATATATATTATTCATATAAATGAAAAATTTTAGCAAATTTGAATTTTGGCAAATTTCTTTGTCCACCAAAATTGCCAACATTTCCAGGAAGGCAGACGTGGGTGATGTGTGGTACGACTGTAATGACACTGACATGTTTAGGAAAACTACTGAGCTTATGAGTTAATTATGACTGTGCATATGTCTGCTTCAAACATTGTATATAAGTACTGTTATTTATTAACAAATAAATATTTGGAAAAATAAATATAGCTATTAAACATGCAACTATTTCTGATTTGTAAAAATTATGGACTATATAGCTGTCAATTAAAAATAAGTTCAAAGCAGTGCTGTTGCTAAAGTGAAACCAGTCTGACTGCTAACATAGAGAAAAAAACGTAACTTTATTTTCGGTCACTGACTATTTCTCTTTTAGCGGAGTTCATGAAGAACAATGTTGTGTGGATTGTCTTCTATTTAACCATCCCTTTATGGGTTGCTGGTTCCATCGTCGTGAACAAATTGGTAAGTTGGCGGAAAAACTTTCATCCCAGTCACAGTAAAGTTTCAGATAGATGTACGTAGAGAAAAGTGTGTATAGCAGTCTTCAGATAAAGACAATATCGAAAAGGCTTGATTTCTTCTACATATTCTTATTCAGTTTTCAACTTCTCATTATACTATTCATGTAAGTGTTTGTTGGCATTTTGTGATTAGAATCGCTTGGGTCAGTGAAAGACAGTTCATTATAACTAAACTTCATTATAACTAATTTGGTTAGTTTCCTCTCATAGAGAAATAAATTTAACTTTATAATAAGTGTAAATTTGTTATTAAGGATGTTTATTATAAGCATGTTTTACTGTACTAGGTTATGTCAATACATTTTCCTCATTTTCTCCATATTTTTAAATTGTAAAATGATTAATATTTCATTTACAAATGTTCCAATTCATAGCTGACCCCATATTTATCACATATCCAGTATACATACTTATCTTTTCTATATTCTTCCAGTTTACATATCGTAAACACCAGTGCATATATTGTAGAAAAACTGCTGTGATATATTATGGTTGTTTTACATATTGCAATATACCAAACACTAATATAAATCATAATGTACCAATAAAATAACATTGAAGTATAAAAAGTTGCTTTTTATGATCCCAAGATTGAAAATCAGGGGGCATATTGTATTTGTCCTGTCTGTCATTCTGTCTGATACTTTAACATTCCCAATAATTTTTGAACAGTAAATACTAGTGCTTTTTTATATTTCACATGAGTAATCCTTATCACAAGACCTTTCCATTGGTTTCAAAATTTTTGGCCTTGTGACCTTGACAATGGTATTTTGAAAACTTTAACCTTTACAATAAATGGTAAATGGTAAGTACTAGGGTTTTCATATTTTGAATGAGCATTTCTTGTGACAAAGACCTTTCTGTTGCTACCAAAATTTTGACCTTGTGACCTTAACTTTGGCATTTGACTTTAAAAACTTTAACTTTTGCCATATTAAATGGTAAGTACTAGGGCTTTCATATTTCACATGAGTATTCCTTGTGACAAGATCTTTCTGTTGGTACTAAATACCTTGACCTTGGCATATGACCTCCTTATTAAAAATTTTGACATTGGCCATAACTTCTAATGGTAAATACTATGGCTTTCATATTTCACATAAATATTTCTTGTGACAAGACCTTTCTACTGGTACCAGGATATTTGACCTTGTGACCTTGACATATGACCTACTTTTAAAAACTTTAACATTGGCATGGTCATCATTGGAATTTTGCATTATCCAGGGCATTTGTGTTTCACAAACATATCTTGTTTAAAGAAAGGAATGCAATATATGGACCATAATATTCTAGGTTGTTTTAAAGCATTTTTTAATGTTGAAACATGCAAATATTTCATCATATTATTAATGTAACATATCATTATTGCTATAACTGTAATGATATATAATGGATATGAAATATTTGTAGCTTTAACCTCAAAATTAAGAGTCTTATCTGGACCTTCATCCACAGATATAAATCTGGCAACAAAATATTGATACTCACAATTTTGAATATCATTTTTCATTTCAATACTCGGTGCAACTTCACCAATGATGTCCATTTTAAGATATGGAAGACAATATAATACCTCTGTTGTTGAGCGTTGCTGAAGTGAATATATTGATTGATTGATTGATTGATTGGGGTTTTACGCCGTGTTGGCAATATTTCAGCCATTTTATGGCGATGTGAATATATTGTCATGCATGTATAAATGAATAAAATTATTCCATGACATTTATTATTTTTTAAAAATAAGAACTCTAAAAACTGTTTTTCATAAACCATACAGAAATTTTTTAGCTCACCTGAGCTCAAGTGAGCTTTTCTGATCAAAACTGTTTATCTGTTGTTGGTGTTGTCATTGGCGTTGTTAGCATCATTGTAAACTTTTCACATTTTCATCTTCTTCTCCAGAACCACTGGGCACTAGGCCAATTTCAATCAAAGTTGGCAAAAACCATCCTTGAGTGAAGGGGATTCAAGTTTGTTCAAGTGAAGGGCAATGTCCTTCTCCAAGGGGAGATAATAGTGAAATAGTGAAAAATAATGACAAATTTTGAAAATCTTTTTCTCCAAAACCAGCAGGCCAATGTCAATCAAACTTTGTACAAATCATCCGTGGGTGAATGGGATTCAAGTTTGTTGAAATCAAGGACCATGCCCCCTTCAAAGAAGAGATAATTGAAAAAAAAATGCAAAAATAGAGTGGGGTCATTTAAAAATCTTCTTCTCAGGAACCACTGAGTCAGTAAAATTTAAATTTACAGGGAAGCTTTCTGACATAGTGCAGATTCAAGTTTGTTAAAATCATGGCCTCTGGGCGTAGGGTGGGGCCACAATAGGGGATCAAAGTTTTAAATGTGTATATATAAAGAAAATCTTGTGGTGTGGCCCATGCACCTCTTTTTTTTCTTCTTTTTTTTTTTTAAATTCTCTTAAGTATTTTTCTTGAAACATCGCTGCTTCCAATAGACATGTATTTGTGATTGTGCAAGCTGACTGTATGGTTACCTGCTGTCTTATAAGGTTCAATATAGAAATAAAGAAAGGTCACATTGTCAAGCTAAAGTTTCTTCCATTGTAGCCGGTGAATCCTGTTCAGCTCTTGTTCACCCCCCTCTCCCAAATCAAAAGGAACACTACTTTGAAGACATTACACTACAACTAAATTCAATAATTGATGAACTTCGTTACTTACTAGCCATCTTTATGGCTGGAATCAGAATTCAATTATTTATGGAGATATATAATTATTCCTGAATGAGATAATACTTTGTCTTCTTATACAGTATGTCTAATTAACATGCAATCATTTCTCGTGTAGCGTAGCTTCACATTTCTTTACTGTATGATTTGTGCGAAGAAATGAGAGGGAGGCTCATAGAAGAGAACACACCAGAGAAATCTGATATGGAAGGAAGATGGAGAATGTGTACAATACTATTTAGAAATTGAAAAGTTTCATATTTACCTTTTTATTAGTGTTAAAAGATGCAGATACAGTCGAAAGTTATCTGAAAAATCAAATCAAAACCTCTGCCAGACTCAAATTACAAACTACAGGTCAACAGTTAACCTATTAAGCTACCCAGCGAGGCAATTAAATGTTAAAAGAATATACATGTGTTGCTGCTTATTTGTATTTTTCAGTCCTTCTTAAAGTTTTATAATGGAATATATTGCAAAATATCTTTTAAAGGTTTACATATGGGGTAAGGTCTTTTATACCTGTCTTCCCATGATGGACGATCTGTATTAAGATATGCAAGCTTCCTGTCATCTGTATTGTACATTTAAGAGTGTTCACACCATGACCCATTAGGTGGGGCCCTGACATGAATTCAATGACTGGTTATCAATTGGACTTGTTGATCTCATGCTTTAAAGATCTCAATTTATTTTTTAGGATAAAAAATCAGAACAGGAGGATGAGAAATCCCGAGTTTCAAAACGAGATGAGGTAATATTTTAGAATTTAAAAGTAGGTTATATACAAACCTAAATTCCTTGTGTCGTGGTCGAGTTAGTGGACCATGGGCATTGACCTGAATACATCAGTGTTTAGAGCACCTGGCTAGTAATGCAGGGATCCTGGATTTGATTTCTGTTCCAGTCTTAAATTTTCTCTTTTCCTGTTACACTTGTATAACATGAGTAGGTCAGGATATGATCATCTAAAGAACGTTCAGGTATGCTGTTATTACCCTGGTCTATCCATCCCTTTGTCTGTCCATCTGTCACACTTCCTTCTTCATTAAACTCTTGTTTTATTTCAAGCATAACCAATTAATGTTTTGGAAGATGATAAATGGTCTCCTATAGAGGTGCAATAAGGTTTTGAAAATTTCAGTTTAACCCTAGTGGAAAATTGGGGGTGGAAAACTGATGATTTTCTACAAAATTCTGGTTCCCAGAACTTCTCTTTCATTTTATGCAATAGCCAATATTTTGCAATAGCAATATTTTGGATGATTGGTGGTGTCCTGTAGATGTGTAAGGTTTCAGAATTTTCATTTTCACCTTGGGGACTTCATGGGAGTCATCTGGATTCCAGAACTACTCTTACATTTTACACAGTAACCAAATCATCTTTTGGAAGATAATTGGTGGTGTTCTGTAGATATGCAATAAGGTTTTAGAATCTTTATTTTCACCCTGGGGCCCAAATGAGGTTGAAAAGTGATTTTTTTTTCTTGAAAAAAAAACCCCACTTGGTTCCCAGATATCCTCATAGAATTTATGCAGTAGCCAGAAGAATGATGGTGACCTGTAAAAGTTCAGTAAGTTTTTGAAATTTTCATTTTCATCCGGGAGGCCAAATGGGGATCAAATATTAATGTGTTTTCAATGAAAAATCCCCCAGTCTCTAAGACTCATTTTACGTACATTTTACACCGTAGCCAGATCATCTTTTGGAAGATAATTGGTGGTGTACTTTAGATGGCAATAAGTTTTCAGAATTTTCATTTTCCATCTTGGTGGCCATTTGGATGTTTTCATAGAAAAACATTCCTAGAACTCCTTTCACATTTTATGCAGTAACCAACTCATCTATTAAGGGTTGGAATCTCAACCATTTCAGAAATATTTGAACAATTAAAAAATGATGGGGGTTGGGATGACTCTGGGGCGCTTGCCCATCAGAATACTAAGTGCATCTTGATATGTGCAGCAGAAATATATTAATATAGTTTTGGGGTCATCACACCAATTGTTTTAAATATATTTCAACAGTTATGAAATAGTGTTTAGTATGACCCCAGTGCATTTGCTCAATAGCATACTTGCTACATCTTAACATACGCAGCAAGAATATATACGGTACAGAGTATGCTTAAATGCAAACACTTGAGTGTAAGCATTACTGTCTTATGACAGCATCTAATTGTACTGTAAATTCCTGATATCATTGAGTGTTATCTCAATGAGGGAGGAAACCAGTTTATATTTACTCTGCAAATTCAGTGTACGTGTTGAACTGGAGTTTATATTTTATTGAGATAGGGCAAGAATGTGATAGATAAACTGTCATCATGTGAATATATTTTCAATTTTTTTTTACACACAGGAATTAAGAATTAAAGCCTTATTAGAAGAAGATGAAAATATATGGCGCACAAGCAGACGACTAAATTCAAGCAATGTAGCTAGTGCTTAGATCATGGAGAATTTACACAGCAATGGTACTCGCTCTCACTCCTCCCTGGTGGCTACTAGTCTTCCTGCTCAGGGCTGTGATCATCAGTGACCTTCAAGGATTTTCATTTGACTCTTTAATACCATTCTATGCCAATTTACATTTTCACATCATATATCTCCGACCACAGAAGTTGTAAGGTGATACGGAGCATCTCTCAGTCTGCTTCTCCGTCTGTAGATAAGGGCAGTTTATTCAGGGCTACCTATCATATATCCAGTGGTATTTTTCTCTGAGTATACTTCAGATATCCCATGTTTATAACCTTTAGTGATTCCTGTAGGTATTTATTTTGCGGGTCGATAGGTTCAAGGTCATTTTAGCAATACTTTGTGAACTGTATGTGTCCGAAGAGGATGCTTGTCTTACTATGCTCAATATTTTCTCTCCTATGTATGAGTATCAAAGGAAAAACTCATTAATCTTAAAGTTAAACTTCAAGCTACACAATTTGCATTTTGCATGTTGTGTTCAAATCTTGATGAACATATTTTGTCAATGGTTGTAAGATTATGCATGCATGTACTATAGTGAAGAATGTTATAAACATGTGAGAAGAATATCTGTGGAGAGAGAGAGAGAGAGAGAGAGAGAGAGAGAGAGAGAGAGAGAGAGAGAGAGAGAGAGAGAGAGAGAGAGAGAGAGAGAGAGAGAGGGAGAGATGCACTCTGTGCTCTCAAAATTTCTTCTTTATCAGTAATTCTTGTAAATTATGCAAATCGTTTGTTGCTCAAGATAATATATCCATTGCAAGTACTGAGACTGTGCTAAAAATAGATGTGTTTGTACTCGATTTACCTGTTATTTTATTGAATGTACCTTCAAGGTTTTGTGGTAATTATATTTTATACAAATGTTTTTGATGTAAATGGATTGTTTATTAATACAGTATAACATAGTTAGAATGAGCTTCTTTATAATGGATTCACGCTTACAATGAAGTGATTTTAATTCCATGTAGTTTTAAAACATATTATGAAGATACTGGATGTAAAGAATTACATCTGTAATGAATTAAAATTGTTTATCCCCAGCACTTGGCTGTAAGTGTGTTTTGCTGTGGAATGACTTTTCTGTAGTTGTATTAGATTGTGATATACTGTGGTCAGACTCTGGATTATGATAGTCAGTCAGTTTCTTCAAAATGTTTCATTTGATTATATTTTAATGAACCTGTATTTATTGATCTCTTTCTTTAACCCCCCACCCCCACCACCACCACCACCACCCTTTTTCGAGTAAGTTTTCCCTCCACTCTGTTAGGACCACTTATACTTTATGGTATATTTCTAAATACAATATAAAGAACCCTCAGTGGTTAGAGCGTTCGCTTCGTAACCGGGAGGTCGTGAGTTCGAGCCCCGCTCGTACCATGGCCGCGTCAAACCTAAGACGAAAAATAGGTAGTTATTGCTCCTTCGCCAAATGCTCGGCATTTAGAAGTGAGAATCACGGGTCTTTCGGATATGACCTTAAAAACGGAGGTCCCGTGTCACGGTAGGCGTTGGCATGTTAAAGAACCCTCACTGCTACGGCCCTGAGCGCTAAGCATAGGTCTAAATTTGTGGTACTTCACCTACAGCTGGTGACGTCTCAATATGAGTGAAAAATTCTCAACGGGACGTAAAACAAACAATCAATCAATCAACAATATAAAGACAATCTTCCCCCCTTTTCAAATACCAAAGTAGGATTTCCTCCCATCATAATGTAAGCAAGTGGTGTTAAATGAACAATATCCAATGAATGCCTGCTTATTTAATATTTTTTAGGAGAATTTAGGATAATGAAGGATCCAGAGGGAGATTAGTGAAATATCCTACTCTTGATTGTGTATTTGTATAAGGTACATTAATCTGTATCTTATCTTCACTAAATAGATTTAAATAATAATGCAATCCAGCCAAAAAATACAAGGAGCAGTCTTTCCTGCTTTTACACTACATAAGTGTATATATACTTCTTTGGATCCACCAATTTCTTAATTTCTCTTAAACATAAAATGAAATGGGCAGGCATTCTGCAGATATGGTCATTTTAAACCCACTTCTTTACTTCATGGAGGAGGGAAATTTTACTCTGGTGTTTGAAAAAGGAGGTCTGTAGAGTAGGATTTCCCTTGGGTGAAATTCTACTCTAGAACATAGGATTTCTTCTCCGGGGAAATCCTACTTTAGATTTTTTGGAGGGAAATTCTACTCGGTACCACGGAAGGAGATAGTGACTTCTCATTTGTCTTCAGCCGCCCCCGCACCCCCCCCCCCCCCCCCCCCCCCCGGTTCTATATGGTGATATTTTTTCATCCAAAATGAAGTGCTTAGATCCCCCCTCCTCCCGCCCCTCCCTTCCGTGCCTGATATTTTCTATCAATGAAGTGCATAGATCTCTCACCAGTTGCCTCCCTTCTTGAAGCAGTAATTACAATAATGTTTTTTTTTTTGTTTTTTGTTTTTTTTTTGACATATACTAGATTTACACTATTATACTATATGTACTCGGGATTGTTATAATATTTGCTCTCAACTTTTACTTATTTGTAGCACCTTGTATTCCGAATAATTATTAAGATATCATTACGATTAGTTTATATGCAAACAATTCTTTATATAGGATTTTGTTTTATTTTATTAAAAAAAAAAAATCAATATGTACATTTGTTTTGGTGTTATGATTCATTTTCTAGTTTAAAAACGAACCCAATAGAGTCGCACTCGGCGTGAGCACGCGGACAGCATTCTGATCCTTGCTATGATAACTGGCTTAGATTTCTCCAACAAAAAAAAAATATCTCAAACTAAAGTTTGCGTTGTCATTTATTTGAGTAAAATCCCAGGCTTAAATCCCAAATTTTGACTTAGATTTTATTTTTCTATTTTGAGAAATTCAGGTGTGATCTCATTTCAGATCTGTTTTTAATTTGTCTCCCAGGAAATACAGGTGTTATTCCCGAACTGAGTATGGTACAATGCGAATTGAACACAAACATCAGAATCCGACTACCTTTATATCACTGTATAAATAAATAAATATTGTAAATAACAGGACTACGCACAATCACCGCGTGTTTAATGACATAACGTGTATCTATCAACACTTTGCTTGGTAGAGAGTCTTATTTTTTAAGATTAGGATTTTTTTCCGCATTGATGGGGTATTAATATATTCATTGTAATTTTACATTGTGAACATCATGTGATTTTGTAGACTTTTGATTGCACACGATAAGGATTGGGTCCCTATTAAAGATCTTGGACGGAAATCTCCACTTTGTAGATTTAACGCATCATCGAGTTCAACAAAATATATGTATGTATACATGTAATAGGCTGGGAAAGGTATGTAGATCTTGATGGCTCGTAATAATGTCTAATACTATGCTTTCAGTTTTTAATGCATTATTTACTTCCTCTGAAAGGAAAAGTTATGTATGTAATACTTTATTATTATTAATACGAGATATTAAACTTTAGGTTGTAATTGAATGACTTGTTGATGATAATTACGAATTGGGGGGGGGGGGGGGGGGGGGCGGGGCACGGACGTATGGGGAGGTGGTTAGTAATTTGTTTTGTGAGTAAATTAGCAGATAGGTGATAATTTTTTTAAACGCCCTGTTCCAAACATGTACGTTTTATTCACATTAACAGATAGATAGGGGAAAAAATCTGTCTTGAAGCTATATATTTTGGGTTTGAGAATATTTGTATAAGTATTTGACATCTAAACATAAATTAAACTCAAATCAATTTTCACCAATTGATGTTTTTTAAAATATTCAGTGTAAGATAAAAAAAACCCTTTTCACTTTCACAACATTTCCAGCAGGCAAATTGAAGGGTTTTAGACGATGAGCGATGCATATTTGATACCGTCGTTTTTGAAGTTCGGACAGCGCCCTTTGATTGTATTAACACACTACGTGCGTTGTGTAGAAACGTATTGTTTACACGGATGTAGCCGGTTTATACATGTATATAAACGCTAAGAGGATATCCTTTTGAATGTTGACGCCCATATCACGCGCGGTTTTAGAGGTTCAGATATAATTTCGCCAGGGAAAAGCAATCGTTAAAATACCACAACATTTGCTAATTACACATTTAGATAAAGGTCGATAGTATTTAGGAACGATTCCTTATTTCAACAAATAAATCCATCATTTGCATGTATACTCCCTTCGCTGTTATCAAATTGTTTGGATTAAGAAGAAGAACGACACTGGTAAGATATACTAGCGAATGCGTCTCTCAGCCGTGTACGTACAGGACACTCCAAGAGAGAAAAAAAGTGTGTCGTTCTCAACAAAGTGCATAGAAAATGGATAATAGGCCGGGTTTACAATATATCTTCCACTTTTATTATAATCGGGGTAAGTTAGACCGAAGAATTTCTCCAAGTGGCAGAGACAAGTATGGTTCAATCTCTTTTCTCTTTTAAAATTACTATGGTATAATGTATGTGCAGTAAAAATAACATTAGTCTGTGTGTTTTCTTCCTTTTACAGCGTTCGTGCAAAATTCAGCACGTGAACCCTAACACATACAAAACTGCAGACACCCCTCTCCCTTGATTTAACTTGTAAATATTTCTAAAAATATACCAATGTTTTGTCAGTGATAAAGCTGTGCTGTAAAATCACTGACCTTTTACTTCAGTTCACTTAAAAACTGTTATATTAAAAAAAAAAAAACAAAATGTGAATGAATATCAAGGAAGTGTACATTAGAAAGGATGAGTAAAAAATGGCAGAGGGACAGGCATCTGAGCTGTACAAAAGTAGAGCAAATGTGCCCCCGTCATTCCTTCTGTCTAAGTTAAACCCTTGTACGTATGGAGCTGAAACGATTACCGAATATGATATAGATTCAACTATATATATATATATATATATATATATATATATATATCTGTGTGTGTGTGTACACACACACACACACACACACACTATCCAGAAATAAAATTGTTTGGTTTTTGTAGTCTCGCGCAGAAATATTTGGATTCCTGATTAAGTTATAGACAAGGATGTGATAAACACGTCAGGGACGGAACAGCAGACACGTAGGATAAGGAAGGTTTTTTTTGTTGTTTTTTTTTTTTTTTTTTTTTTTGTTTGTTTGTTTTGTTTGTTTTTTTTTTGTTTTTTTTGGTTTTTTTTTTTTTTGGTTTGTTAGTTGTTTTTTTTTGACAACATTTATTTTCTACAAAAGCCCAATGAGCTTCTTATAGGTGAAAATAAAATAGTGTTATAAAGCGATACTTTCACGACAAACGCGTTACTTTCGCGTAATAACGCGTTACTTTCGGATTCTTGATCGAAACGTTTTAGGTTTTGCTTACAAACACAAAACGTTGGTATAAACCCCAATTTATCGATTAAATGCCGACAGTATTAAAAGAGTGTAGCATGAAATAATTTGTTTATTACAACGAAGGGGGATGACGATAGACTTGTCCAGTTGTTTTTGTATTTTTGTTTATGCATATCTCTTAATTATATGATAATATATAATTTGATTGCTTTATAGAAGCAGATCATCTTATTGACCTGTGATATCATCGTACTTAAATTTTGGAACATATGACAATAAATTATGTTTAAACCAAACCAAAAGCATATCAAATGACAAAGTTATAAAACAGCAAGGTACAGAGGTCCGATGTGCTGCAGATACTGTTGTGCAATTCATAAGGTGACGTTTAAGCATGGCTGACCATAGTGAAGTGATAGATGATAAAAAAATAAAATAGAATACTATATGAAGGATAGTCTATCAGTATCAACAACCAATGAATAAATAATGATAAAAAAAGAGATTTAAAAAAAATGATAAGGACAGTGTTATTTAAATGACACTTGAGGTACGAGCTAACATTGCTATTATTATATCTTGCATTGTGCCTATAAAAATTGAACAAATGATTTCCAAGATTCGCACCAAAATGGCGCATGCTCAAACGTCACCTTATGAATTGCACAACCTTGCGTCGTAAACCTACAATTAACCCATCCACCAAATTTTAAAACATCCAAAATTGCAAAGCCAAAATACAGCAAGGTATATTTGCAGCATCTATGATTTTTCCCAAAGATGGCAGCCAAGGGGCCCAATCTTTGAAACGTGTAGATTTATCTACATTCTGATGGTTTTTTGAAGCTATAAGATGAATCAAAAGAAAATGTTAATCAAGTATTGCGTACTATATAAAATAAGATAAATTCAGAGATTTAGTGGTTGATAATCCGATAGTTCTGTTAATTTCTGTGACATTTTACGGCATTTTAATAGACGAAATTTTAAACCCCCGTATTAAAAACTGTTGTTAATGAAGTACCACTGGTATTAATCAATTATAAATATGAATTCTACTTTCCATTCACTGAAACTCTAATAGCATATTTGCCAGACATTCAGAAATAATCCTGTGTAAAATGTATAGGCGTGGTAGCGTGTGTGAAATGTATAGGTGTGTTAGCGCGTGTAAAATGTATAGGCGTGTTAGCGCGTGTAGAATGTATAGGCGTGTTAGCGTGTGTAAAATGTATAGGTGTGTTAGCTTGTGTAAAATGTGTAGGCTTGTTAGGGTGTGTAAAATGTAGGGGTGTGTAAAATGTATAGGCGTGTTATCGTGTGTAAAATGTATAGGCGTGTTAGCGCGTGTAAAATGTATAGGCGTGTTATCGTGTGTAAAATGTATAGGTGTGTTAGCTTGTGTAAAATGTAGGCGTGTTAGCGTGTGTAAGATGTATAGGCGTGTTAGGGTGTGTAAAGTGTATAGGCTTGTTAGGGTGTGTAAAATGTAGGCGTGTGTAAAATGTATAGGCGTGTTAGCGTGGGTAAAATGTAGACGTGTTAGCGTGTGTAAAATGTATAGGCGTGTTATCGTGTGTAAAATGTATAGGCGTGTTAGCGCGTGTAAAATGTATAGGCGTGTTAGCGTGTGTAAAATGTATAGGTGTGTTAGCTTGTGTAAAATGTAGGCGTGTTAGCGTGTGTAAAATGTATAGGCGTGTTAGGGTGTGTAAAATGTATAGGCTTGTTAGGGTGTGTAAAATGTAGGCGTGTGTAAAATGTATAGGCGTGTTAGCGTGGGTAAAATGTAGACGTGTTAGCGTGTGTAAAATGTATAGGCGTGTTATCGTGTGTAAAATGTATAGGCGTTTAATCGCAAAATTTATGCGTTTATTCGCGAAAGTTTCGCGTGTTTACGCAAAAATTACGCATTTAATCGCAAAAAGTTTCGCATTATAATTATTTTTTCAGCAATGAAAATTACACAATTTTCACAATTTTCCGTTATTTTCATATGCAAATAAAGATTAGGTGACCCCTCACTATTTTTGATAATAGTAGTGAATGGGAAGAAGGTTGGAGTCGTGAAGATTGAATCCATGTATTGAAGTATGGACTCTCGTACCCTCCCTCTCCTCACCGACGACTGAAGTCGAAGTCGGGGTAAAAAAAATAGTGAGGCAAATTTAGAGTTTTCAATCTCCCCTTTCCACCCTAAACCTTTTTTTTTATTTTGTAAATTGCTTGTCAAGAATGTTTCGACAAGTTTTTATTTTTGGACAAGTTTTTCCCAGGCTGCTCCCCCCCTCCCCCCTGGAAAACGATGCTTCTGCGGTGGAAGGGGGTTGAGTTAACTGCATGGTCTTAACATAATAACGAGACGCTTTAACGTTTGTGTTAGGAGGCGCTTTAAAATATGTGTTACGAGACGCTTTAACATTTGTGTGAAGAGACGCTTTTGCATTTATTACGAGAGGCTTTGGCATTTGTGTTACGAAAGGCTTTAACATAAATTTGCGTTTCTTTACCAGTACTTAGTATGACTACTTGTCCTTTTTGCAAATGACAACACTTGTATGTATGTATTTATGCATGTATGTATGTATGTATGTATGTATGTAATGTATGTATGTATGTAATGTGTGTGTGTGTGTGTGTGTGTGTGTGTGTGTGTGTGTGTGTGTGTGTGTGTGTGTGTGTGTGTGTGTGTGTGTGTGTGTGTGCGTGCGTGCGTGCGTGCGTGCGTGCGTGCGTGCGTGCGTGCGTGCGTGCGTGCGTGCGTGCGTGTGTGTGTGCGTGTGTGTGTGTGTGTGTGTGTGTGTGTGTGTGTGTGTGTGTGTGTGTGTGTGTGTGTGTGTGTGTGTGTGTGTGTGTGTGCGTGCGTGTGGATGGATGGATGGATGGATATGTATGTATGTGGGGGTAGGTGGGGGTGCGTAGAAGACATCAATATTTTATTTGATATTGCTAATGAAATTTGAATTTTAATCGTCACTTTCTCATTTCCTATTAGCACAAAGAAAAAATGTTGATCCATTCCCAATTAATGCACAACATCGCTTTCGCTTATTGAGTGTTTTTTGTGCGAGATCGCGACTTAATTACACATACACAGGGATTTACTGATTACCTAGCAACCTACCCTGGCACGTGCAATTATGTATTTTGTTCTATCTCCACCACAGTGGTCGGAAAAACGGTATATAAGGCCCTTGTCACTTTGTTTTATTTTATTTTTCGATCATCACAGGTTTGTGTCTTCATTTCAGCAGACTAATTACTACGTACATGTGTATAAATGTAGAGAATTTTCTGTGTTTAGATATAACGTTAGGGGAATTCTGTGTTTAGATGTTAGAAGAATTTCTGTGTTTAGATACATTAGAGGATTTTGTGTATTTGGATATAATGTTAGAGGAATTTTCTGTGTCTATATGTTAGAGGAATTTCTGTGTTTAGATGTTAGAGGAATTTCTATATTTAGATACATTAGAGGATTTTGTGTATTTGGATATGATGTTAGAGGAATTTCTGTGTCTAGATGTTAGAGGAATTTCTGTGTCTAGATGTTAGAGGAATTTCTGTGCTTAGATGTTAGAGGAATTTCTGTGTTCAGATGTTAGAGGAATTTCTGTGTTTAGATATTAGAGGAATTTCTATGTTCAGATGTTAGAGGAATTTCTGTGTTTAGATACGTTAGAAGACTTCCTGTATTTGGATATAACGTTAGAGGTATATCTGTGTTTGGATAGAATGTTTGTGGAATTTCTGTGTTCAGATATTAGAGGTATTTCTGTGTTTAGATGTTAGAGGAATTTCTGTGTTTAGATACACATTAGAGGAATATCTGTATTTAGATATAACTTTAGAGCAATTTCTGTATTTGGATATAATGTTAGAGGAATTTCTGTGTTTAGATATAATGTTTGTGAAATTTCTGTATTTAGATATAATGTTTGTGAAATTTCTGTGTTTAGATATAATGTTTGTGGAATTTCTGTGTTTAGATATAATGTTTGTGGAATTTCTGTGTTTAGATATAATGTCTGTGAAATTTCTGTGTTTAGATATAATGTTTGTGGAATTTCTATGTTTAGATGTTAGAGGAATTTCTGTGTTTAGATATAACGTTAGAGGAATATCTGTATTTAGATATAACTTTAGAGGAATTTCTGTATTTGGATATAATATTAGAGGAATTTCTGTGTTTAGATATAATGTTTGTGAAATTTCTGTGTTTAGATATAACGTTAGAGGAATTTCTATGTTTAGATATAACGTTATAGGATTTTTTAACCACAAATTACAAATGTAAAGCATATGTTGCTTCTATAAATGTAGAGCATAGTTTTACCTAGCTCTCAAACTTACATATTTTTGACATCTTTATCAGTAGCCACCTTAGTGTGAAAAATGATATACAGGTAATAAACGTGTACTCTGTTTCCCAAAGCAAGTTGTATGTGAAATTTAAAAATACTATGTATACGTCATTTGCGTCTGAAAACGCTAAATTCGCTTAAATGTGTAACAGTCTTGTGGGTTTATACACGGTGTGTATTTTAACTAATGCAGCATCTTGAAAAATGTATTTCCTAGGCTTGACGATTTTAAGTCGATTTTGAAATTTAATCTTGTCCTCCTCTGTGGAATTTCAATACCCCACACTTATAACAGTGAACGATTCTAGTGGTACCATACACATAGATCCTCCCCTTTGGTATTCCAATACACTGGTATTTAGGGGTTGGTTGTATTATGACAGTGTATAAACCATGGAAACCGATTAGACAGTAATTTCTCGCCGATGCCATTGCTTTTATAACCCCATAATACAAACAACTTGGACATTCGTTTTTATTTCGTATATCTATATTTGTTTTTTATATATATATATATATATATATATATATATATATATATATATATATATATGTATATATATATGTGTGTGTGTGTGTGTGTGTGTGTGTGTGTGTGTGTGTGTGTGTGTGTGTTACAAGGCGGGCAAGGTTATATCATAACTAAAAAAAACCCATTAATTAACAAATTTTTGTGAAAGTGAATAAAAATCCGGAGGGGGGAGGGGGGAGGCATTGAATATGATTATATCATTTCCTGTAATTACAAAATTGAAAAGAAAAAACATCACTAAGATAGCCTTGTCCAATTCGCAGCATTCCACATTTCACGCCCCAGGGGGTCACCACTTCAAATCAGGTACAGGTGTGTTGTTCATATTGGAAAAACAAGCTATTCATATATTCATGCTTATAAGTAATGTAAAACTGGACTCAATCATTCGTCATCAGAGCATGGACGACCTTCTACACATAAAACACTTGGTAATTGAAAATAGAAGTAATGTAAATTTTAATTTTATTAATAAAATAGTAGATTACGGAGTGTATGAATTCATACGTATTCGTACAGACTATTGATCCACAGATTATCTCTGAAATGGCATCCATTGATCGATATGACAGCACTAAATTAACCTCGATAGAAACATTATAGTGAGAAATTTTCAACTTAATGATATACTCTACGCAAATTGAACAGTTCGTTTGCAGAACAGATCCATATATACCACTGACACTGCCATCTTCCTAACTTATTCACATACAGCAGAAAATTGGACTCCGGCACCCAATTTCACTTTCGTGCATCATCCTAGACAAATAATGACATAAAAAAGAGCGTTATTAGGAATGAATTTATATGTATGCAGGTCCTTAGGGGTAAGGTGGGGGTTTCCAAATTTCAATTCTTCTCCCTGAAAAGTTGCCGTGATCTAAATAGCATTTCCATTTTATTTTCGCGTTTTATAGTTAATAATGATAACGGTTCTAAGACAGAGAACTCTTTATAGATAGAATTGGTCAAAGATATAACCTTCTGGTAAAACATTCTGGATCCGCACCTGTGTATTTCGATGGGATCCCACAATTAGTCATTGTAGTTAATATCCATACATTCTCTGTATTATAAAATTGTCTTGGTCGGCTTACGTCTCCTTGAATGACTACGATGTGCGAATAATTTATTTACAATTGGAATTACCTGGACGGGTTAAGGAGGAATGCTACACCAGAGAAATTTGATGTGGATGAAAAGTGGAGGATATGTACAACAATATTTTGAAATTAAAAATTTTCAAATTTACTTTATTTAGTCAAAAATGCGGTTTAAGAAAGTAATCTGCAAAAAAAAAAAAAAAAAAAAAAAAAAAAAAAAAAAAAAAAAAAAGAAGAAAGAAAGCCCTGTTGGACTGGAATCTGTGATCTACAGTGCAGCAGTCAGCGTGCTAGCTACTGAGCTACTCAGCTAGGCATTAAACTTTGAAATGAATAGACAAATATTGGTACATGTATATTTATATTTTCATTCATAGTTTTAAAGAAAATCAGCCATTATGACGATGTAGAGTATCTCCTTAATTTCACCCACTTTCAAATTAAATTAATGGGGGGTTGTTGAAAGCTTGTATCATATCGCATTATCCTCTCTGAAATAAGTCATCTCCTTTAATCTGTATGCGTATAATATACACCACCTATGTATATATGATAAATGTGGTATTTTATCTCCGAACAAGGGCCCATAAAGGGTCTTGAAAACTCACAATAGTAGACGAAAATCGCATTCATCAGGAAAGAAATATGAATAAGATTTTATAAAAATGTAGAAACCTTTCACTGCCTATTACTCTATGCTTTCATAATTACCTGTCTGGTCATACTGGAGACTACATTTGTCTGAACTTTTCTGTAGGAGAAATATCAATTGATTTAAACAGCACTTTATTATGTATAACATCATAAGGATTAGACAGCAGGCAGGGTCTATGTAAGCCTGAAAGTACGAGGCAATTAATGTCCATTTAATGATAGTCATGAGGAACTACAATGTATAATTAATAATATCTCAGTATATATGAAATTAAAATATTATATCACAAAAAATTAAATAATGATATAGAGAGTTGGGGCGAACACAGAACATTACTTTATACACATAGGAAACAACAAACCATATCAATAGGGGGGGGGGGGGGGGGATAAATGGGAACTTCAGATAAATTGATATAGATGTTTTTAAAATTCAGTGTTTTGTTTGGAAAAAGATTTATCAACCAAAGTAGTGAATTTACAACATTTGAATTTATACCAAGTCTCTACTAGTTGTATTATAAATTATAAAATTGAAATACATATTTCTTTTTTATTAAACAATCGTTATGTCACAAAATATAGTACTTTTCAAACCTTTCAAAATTTGAATCGACATGATTCAATTAGTAATATGTTCATATACTATCGGAAAAAAAGAAACTGTAGTTTAGTAATTTTAATAATAGATTCACATACAAAATATTATGTTGCTTTATGTATATCACTATTTAATATAATGTATTGTCAAACATCAAATCACGGATTATGTCCACTGAAAGTAAGGGGGGTGTGCCAATGAAGTTTCACAAGTTACATAGCGTGTATGACCGCCATTTGCTCAGATGCATTCGTTACACCTACGACGCATTGAACGAATTAGTATATACAGAAATGCCTGGGGAATGTTCCGCGATATGCGCAATAAGGAACGACGCAAAAGGGGGGGGGGGGGGCTCTTAACATTGACGTCATTTCATTTCATCCCAAACACGTTCTATAGACGATAAATCCGGTGACATCGCAGGCCAAGGTAGCACATTCACGTTTTGCTGCTATACATAGTTACTGACAACGCGTGCGGTGCGCGGTCATGGTTGTCCTGCTGCAGAAAGACGTTACGCTGGTTGTTGTGATTGAATGGAATGACGTGTTGACGTACCGTACAATCTCGTCACGGTAGAGTACGCCAGTTAGATTGCCCTTCACTATCACGAAAGGGGTCCTTCCATGTGTTGTAATTCCACCCCACATCATAACGCTCCCTCCACCGAATTGGCGCCACTGAATAACGCAGGCGTCAATGTAACATGCTCCGGCACGACGGTAAACCCGAACACGACCGTCACTGCTGTCGAGATGAAATCTCAACTCGTCCATAAACGTAATTTCCGCCCAATCTCTGTTATTGAAACGACGATGTCTCTTGCCCCATGTTAACCTCGCAATTCGGTGACGCCAGAGCAGAACAGGACGGATAATAGGATGTCTAGGACGAGTGTTGGCCTCTCGCAATTTGTTCCTTACGGTACGAGGACTTATCCGCCGATCCCCAGGGATACTTCTATCGGCATCCTTATACATATGTATCCAATCGGATCACGCTCGTCTATTTCCGTAATCGGTATTTGCTGTTACGGAAAAAGCCGAGTAGTTACGATTAATACGTATCTTGTTGACATGACGTCACACGCGGACGTCCTGATTGTGGGCGCTCCCAACGATACCAATTTACTGATATTGTCTCCTTATTTAAGCATTTACATTGTTAATTATGAACTCCAAACTGCCTTGTCACATTGCTTTGAGACATTCCAGCTTCCAACATCCCAAAAGCACACAAATGATCATTTTCAATCACTCGAAGCATCTCTCAATCAAAATTTTATTCCAAAAAGCATTTGTTTTCTGTTTTAATACACTGAATACTATCAGTGAATGCAAGAAATTCTAATAAATCACTAAACACGTGTCACTTAGGCTCGAAAACTCCAGAAAAGCGTGCGTGCTATCAAGGCGAGTCGAACGTGATATTTCACAAATTGAATACTGAAACATGCGTTTAGTATATCAAACTATGCCCTTAAAAATAAAGTGCGATTAAAGAATACATTAAAAAAAACAACATAAAAATGTTTTTATTTAACTTTTACTTTTAAATATATAAAGTTTCTTTATATATATATAAATATATAAAGTTTCTTTATATATATATATATATATATATATATATATATATATATATATATATATATATACGTTTTAGCTTAATATAGAATACATCGTGTCAGACTCTACCAAACGCTTTAGATTTATCACAGGAACTAATTAAACCTTACAACGTTACCTTGACATAGTTGTCAAAATGCTTAAATATGATTTTTTTCTCCTCCTAGTACATAAATAAGTAAATAACAAAGCGCATATACGTATATAATGAAATTACAATTTGCGTGCAATAGCAGTCAGGGTTGTGGGACATAGTGCATGAGCCGAAGGCTGACTACTTTGGCATAGTGCAAGCAAAATATAATATTGATATAATTGTTATACTGACTGTTAATATTTTTTTTCAAAATATCGGGGTTAGGCATTTACATTTCCATAGAACAAAGGGCAATCACTCCGAATGCACTTCCAAATATTGTAAAAGTGATATCGATTAGTTTGTTTTAGGCAATATTTTTGAGTATTCTGGGTGGTATACCATCAGGACCTGGATGTTTGGTTATATTCAAGGTTAGTACCTATATAGCTGATCAAGTACATGATAAAATTATGGAAATGATGATACATAGGAAGTTCTGGATCATGGAATTGTACTTCCGGCTCTTGGTGCATTGACGAAGAGAATTAAATGCATTAGCTGATCCTAAATAGAACGTAAGTAGTTTCCTGCAAAACGTATTCCATAGAAATGAAGGGCAAAAGTCAGACTGGTTTATAGAGGTCGTTTGTGAAACGTCAGGGCTAAGAAGCTGGAGTTCTTCGGGATTCTATAAACTGGGTTCCTCGGTGCTCTAGAAGTTGGAGTTCTCCGGGGCCCTGAAAACTGGGGTTCTTTGGACTCTAGGAACTGGGATTCCTCGGGGCTTAAAAACCTGGGTTACCTGGGACTCTAGAAATTAGGGTTCCTCAGCGCCCTAGAAGCGGGGGTTCCTCGGGGTTCTAGAAACTGGGGGTTCTTCGAAGCCATGGAAACTGGGGTTCCTCGGGGCTTACGAAACATGGGCTCCTTGGAACCCTAGAAACTGGGGTTCCTCAGTGCTCTAGAAATTGGGGCTCCACGGGTCTCTGGAGACTGGGGTTCCTAAGTGCTCTTGAAGCTGGGTTCCTCGGGCTCAAGAAACGGGGATTCCTCATGATTTTAGAACCTGGGGCTCCTCAAGGTTCGGTCACTCTCAGGGAATAAAACAACATTCCAGAACATATGGTTGATTTTAATCGTGTGAACGATTTTTTGAATCTTCAAAATAAAGTGTTTTTTATTTTTTTTTTATTTATTTTTTTTATTTTTTTATTTTTTTTTATTTATTTATTTATTTTTTTTTTTTACATCGTAGTGCTATTATTAACGAGTGTTATACACGTACATGTACTCGCGTATATGTAGAACATAACTCAGGGGTCAGCAGTGCTTAGATCAGTCATGTCCTCTCATGCTAACAATTAATGTAAAAACTTGGCAGATATTCATCGGAATCTTCTAGATTTATACACAAGAATGTAGTCTATGAGATGTTAAATGTATATTATTGTTTTTTGTTGCAACATTTTTATTTTATAAAGGTTGTTGAATACAGCTCTATTTTTTCACCTTCGTGAAATGTTTGACCTCATTCATCACAGAGAAGTTACTTTAACTGACGTTAACTAGCCATTTATATAGACCGTCAGTTCGATTAACAAAAATTTTGTGTTACTGAAACCTGATCTTCCACTAACTGTAACCTTAGTGTATAGAATCTGTCTCTGAACTACGGCCAAATTTAATTATTGAATATTTGACATTGATATATGTGAATTTCATCTTTTTAAGGCATATAGCGTTGACCTTGACCTTTGAGTTCTTAATGTATAGAGTCTCTATCTTGTATGACTAAGTTGAGAAAGTTGCTCCTCAGTTTTTGAGCACAACTCTGCAGGATGCCCTAACTATGTAGATAATATTCAATATTTTTCTAATGGCCCAAATATGTTATATATTTACTACGTAAAGCTATCTAGTTGAAAATTTATATGTTGATTCCAGTTTTGAAAGGGATTAGATCTGCACTTTAGGGTGGGTGGGTGGGTGTTACAGTATTTGTTATATGTAACATATCGTCAATGATTATACCCCTAGGCGTGTATTTCAATTTTGTAATATATGATACTATTGTTGGAAACTTTGAACTAATTCATATGCTGTAAATTCATCAATTTGGTTGATATATTTTTGTAAACAGAACGCCGATTCTTAAAACTTCTATACTGATTTACCCGAAATTGTGTATGAAAATTTAGCATTTTGACCAATAATTCAAAAAATTGATCCATAATCCCTACTTTCTTAAGATCCAGCTTAACTTTTAAGGCAAGACTTTTTGATTTATGTGCAATTAAAAAAATGGCGATACTCTTATATTCTTTTGAATTCTCAAATTCCATATGATGAATTTTTCCTTATATTTAGTGCTAACGGGTCATTATTTATTTCCAGTCCACTAGCATTGAACTTTTTTTTATATCTATATTGTTAGAAGACATGAGTTCGTATTTATTTGATGTGTAGATTGATTTGTGTTGTGTTGGCATCAATAAACAAACCACGTTGACGTGAATAAACCGATAGTAAATTTTAAATTCGAAAAGATCAAGTTTATAACACTGTAGCTCAATAACAAGCATTATGACCCCAGTTTTTCTTTTCAATTTCATGATTATTCCTATAATTATTTATATTATGTATAAATCAATAACACGGAGTGACGCTCGGGCGGGCCAAAGGCCCGGCCGCGAAGCAAGGTTCTAAAGGTAACACGTATGCAAAAGAGAGGAAAAAATTGCAAAATCAGCAAAAGAATAAAGATAATCTCATAAGTTCACTGAAAATTTTGTGATCCATATGGGCGCCGCCATTTTTTGTTCATTAGTTTCTTCAATAGCATCATTGCAAGACACGCCTATTGCCTCCGTTTTGAGTTGGTACTATCGGACTCCGTATCCGTAGCTAGTGATGATGCTTCAACAGTTATTTGTGTTTCAATTTTGAATGCCAAAAGTACAAGAATCTGACGTGCAATTTGTAATTTAAATATTCAATTAGGTCAAAATGAATGGCATAGTTATTATTGTAACAGTTTTTATTTCTTCAAATAAAAATATACGACATAATTATGCTTACTATTTTACGAATTTAAATTAATTGAATAATTTTCTATATTTTTAGCTGCCTTTTAAATTGAAAAACGGGATGTATTGTTGTTTATAATTGTTTGGCGTGAAAGACAAAATGAAGTCGAGGCTAAATGTGACGTTTACGTCGGCTGGCGTTATATTCCCAGCGTTAAATGAATAGGCGGATCGTGTATTATCCACATAATTATTATTTAATATGAGGTTAAAAGGCTAGAACCGAATCCCTGTATGTTATTTATAAGTATTACGGTTACGGAAAAAGCCGAGTATTTTTTTTTTTAAATCCATAACTCATAAATGGCAACGATGTTTGGGTATATCTGATTATAATTTTCAATAGTTTGGCTAATAAAAAAATATATAAAACGAATAAAATAAAAGAGGGAATCCCGAGGATTTTATGATGTATACTATGATTTCAATAAACAATCAACCAGATATTATATATGTACAAAAGTACCATAAATTCTTCACTAGCCAATTAAAATCAGACATTGCTTTCATCAGTTACGGAGTTATATTCAAGACACGGATCATTAATTTCTATAGGTTTTCTCTGTAAGGCTCGCTGTGTCATTTTTCCTGTAGTCTAAACCTTGGGGCATTGACTCCCTGTTTAGACATCGCAGCTGTCGTACCACCAGGATGGGACCAAGCACCTGCCTAACTCTGCTGACGTGGACAGGTAAGATTAATTAACTAATTTTATTGATTGGAATCCTGGGCCAGAAGAAAAATCTTTAAATATTTTTTTTCATTCGCATTATTATTTTTGTTTTGTTTAAAAATACAAAGATTTTTCTATGCAAATCAAAACGCGATGTACCTTTGTGCACGCTAGATGTAGTTTATGACATTTTTTAAATTGTGATTTGGTGAAAGATGAGTGCACGCGCAACAGATGTCTGGGTGGATAATATCAATAGATTGTGCATAACTCTGTTAATGAAGTTATAGTTTGGAGAAGAATAAAGTTAAAAGATAATACCGAGACTCTTGGCTAAATATTCGTACCAGATAGAGTACAGCTATTTTGTAATAAACCATCAACTCAACACACAGCATTATTATAATAAAACATCTTACAAATAGAATACAGGACTATTGTAATAAAACATCTTATAAATTTATATTTGATTACTTTATTACCATGATTATTCACGTTTGATTGATATACACATCTTTATTAAATGAATATATTAATGTCACACAAGGTGTTCGGAGAACTAGACAAGGGCAATGGAAAATAAGACGGATTGGTTCCTAGTTATGCATTTTTCTTCATTAAAATTAGGTCTGGATTTATCGGGGAAAAAAAGAAAAGAAAAGAACACTTAAGTTTGATTTTTTTTTCGAGAATTAGCATTCGCAGATCCAGTAAATTTTCCGACTACCACAATTTTAATTATTTTTTGTACAAGGGTGCTAGAGGTCTAAAATTAAATATTTCAATAGGAAACTGCATAAAATATAGGGAAAAGTGTCTTGTTGATGGTTTGTTTTTTGTTGTTGTTAAATCCGTACACGGGCTCCCAAGTCTTTTGTGAAATTTAAACTTTCAAATTTGGGATTGTTTCGTATGACTTAAAAAAGACGTGTTTCATCTCTGAATTATTTTCGTTGTTATTTGAAATTCTTTTAAAGGTAATAAAATAATATAACGATAAATGGCACGTATTGGTACAGATTCCATAATCTGAAATTGTAGATTATCTTAATTTGTTTATAGGTATTGATTTAATGGGGACGAAAGCTAGTTGAAAACCATTAACAAAATGAATTTTTTAAAGATGAAAAAAGAATTAAAACCAAAATATACACAAATAAATAAAAGTGAACTATAAATTCAAATGATGGCAAAGAAAAATAATAAAAATAAAATAAAGAAAATATAGATCCCATTATGTTAAAATCATTAATCCCCGAGGCAAGGACGAGCCCACAATTAATAATAGTAATAATAAAATTCTATAATAGTCTCCCATGAATATCAGCAGTAAATGTGTTTTATATGAAAGTATTCTCCTGTAGTGTATGTTAAAATTTTTCCACATCATGACCCCCACTTCCCAGGGAAAAGGAACGTTATAGAGGTTTGAATAAGTTACTTATTGGAATAAATAGGTCTTTAAAAAAAATTACATGTCAAATGTGTCGTGCTTGTATAAATATGTAGAAGCATCCTTATGTAGGATAGATCCAGGTTTGTTCCAGCGATAACTCCCGGGGGCTAGGATGACGTCACAGAATGGTTTCAAAGGTCCAGACAAAAATCCATGTATACTAAAAAAAAACAAACCAAAAAACAAAAAAACCCAAAAAAAACCAAAAAAAAAAAAAAAAACAACCAAAAAAAAAAAAAAAACCCCCCAAAAACCCCCAAACAAACAAACCTAAAAAATAAATCCCAAAGTCATAATATATAACATGAAAACATGTGATTGTATACCCCACTGACACCTGAGTCCAAGTCGGGGTAAAGCAGATGTTGAAGTTTCACATTGAAATGTGTCCGAGGTAAAACGTTTTGAAATAATCTCTTTTAAGATTTACAAGTACATGTAGTGTAATCAATATGTAATCGGTAGCGGAAATTTAGTTTATTCATTTCATGACCCTGGATCCAGAGCGAGTTCACAAAAGGAATTTACTGTCCCATACTTACGAGTTGCCATGAGCAGGGTGACAGGGGTGAGTGTTGTGGTCTATGAGCCTCTTGGTTTTTTTTGTCCTTCTGACTAAGACAGAGAAATGATAAAATTTGGACCGGGAACTGAACCCGGGACTCCTGCATTACTAGTCAGGTGCTCCAACCACTGAGCTACCTAGGCCGATATCCACGATCCATATCGCCATAACTACTATACTGTCCTCCCGCCTGAAATTGTCTTCGCCCTCGATGACGCACATTCCAGATTCTTTTGTCCCTGGCAGAACTTTCATTTGAAGTCCCGGGGTGGTAAACGGCACCAATAATATATAGGAAAGGATGAAATTTGGGGCTGGACCGGGAATAGAATCCGGGACCGTGCATAATTAGTCAGGTGCTCTAACCACTGAGTTACCCAGTCCGTGTCCACGGTTTATATAGTCCTAACTACTACAGAACTAATAAACTTCAACTGTATGAATTAACTTTACATATAAAACTTGAAATATCACTGAAGACTGAGACAAATATTCTGTGTTTCTCTAGTCTTTTTCAAGTCGTGTGTAGGTATAAAGATCTGTATACATCGCTTTGAATCGATCCAATGCCTTATTATGGACTTCCCAAACATTATACACGTGAAAATGTTGCCCACTGTGTTCAATACTAACACACGTATGTAAAAACAGTTTGAGCCCGACAGAGTAACGTTTTATTATTTATCAATACACGGCGGTATGTATTTGTCACGGTCTATCAATCATTGTAGGTTTTGCCATTCACGAAAACATTGAGATATATACATGTACTTGCATGGAAAATCAGCCCCCCCCCTTTAGATTGTCCCAACTTCCACCGTACCGTCAGGTTATAACAGGGGTCATCTGTCGATCGAGAGCGCGTTAGAGTGACTGAACCGTTTGGGCCCATTATACCTTTCTTCTTACCTGTAATTACAGGTACTTGTTGATGTTTATTTCTGTCCACTGTGTCTTTAATGATCAACATTCGGCGCGTTATGTTGGACTTCTTGAAATATGTGTTTCATGTTTTAGGTGTGCTGTCTATGTCAGCTTCTGGTCATCGATTCAAGAGATCCGTACGTATAATGATATTAATTTTAAAGAAGAGAACAATGGTATATATATATAACAATGTGTAAGGTATGTTTATAAAATATTTGATTTTAGATACACAGTTATTAATGATCCGAAAATGGGGGATTTCCACTAAAGTTGATTAAGGTGAAACGTGAAATGTGTGAGAGAGTAAACCTTACAGAGTTTGGAGATGTCACTCTTCAGTAGGCCGGGGGGGGGGGGGGGGGGGGGTCAGTTGATAACTACTACATGTAGTATTCGTTAAGACCTCTTTCTTGACTAAGGAATCATTCGAATTGTTTCGAAGAAGGCTATCTGTTATCTTAGAATTAAAATCACTAAGTCAAATTAAGGTGTGAGGGTATCTGAAACTGAATATTAATATAACGAAATGGCATGTTCCTTCATCAGTCCCACCGTTTTTTATAGACTAGCTGCGCTATGAAGTATGACGTCATCCCTAACCATTCAGCATGCCTACCCAAGTCCTCAGAGGCGAGCACGTCAGGTACGGTGATTTAGACATAATAGGATTTAGACAGGTATGATGATTTAGACAGGTATGATGATTTAGACAGGTATGGTGATTTAGACAGGTATGATGATTTAGACAGGTATGGTGATTTAGACAGGTATGATGATTTAGACAGGTATGGTGATTTAGACAGGTATGATGATTTAGACAGGTATGATGATTTAGACAGGTATGGTGATTTAGACAGGTATGATGATTTAGACAGGTATGGTGATTTAGACAGGTATGATGATTTAGACAGGTAGATATGTTGATTTAGACAGATCTGGTGATTTAGACAGTATGGTTATTAAGACAGTCAGATATGAGCTATGATGTAAACATGTATGGAGATTAATACAGGTGTGGTGATTTACACAGGTATTATATTTAGACAGGTATAGTAATTAAGACAGGTATGGTGATTCAGACTGCTATGGATATTTAGACAGGTATGGTGATTTAGACATAGAGAGGAATGGGGATTTAGACAGGTATGGTGATGTAGACAGGTATGGTGATTTAAGACAGGTATGTATCTTTCTGATATTGATATCGGTATCTTTCTGATATTGACAACTGCATCCAAAACAATATAGACTCAAATTTAATCAGGAAAAGACAGATCTTACCATCTTTACCCCAAAACTAACGCTAATGAATTCTCAGGATATCAACATCAACTGGCTTTCGGTGGATCTGTCATCACTATTGCTTCATCATGTGTCAAAAATCGTGGGATGTCTTTCCACAACACGCTTGGCATGGAGTGTCAAATACGTTTATCAACTATATCATATTATTTCCAACTTTGTAATATCGATAGAATCAAATCCCTTATAACGAAGAACGCGTGCAGGACAATCATTAGATCACTGATTACATCTCGTCTTGATTATAGAAATGAATTTCTTCATGGCGTTAATTCAGCATCCTTGCAGAAGTTACAGAAACTTCAAAACACTGCTGCCAGGCTAGTGACACGTTTACGGAAACATAAGCACATTACACCAATTCTCATATTGCTTCACTTATAACCTGTGAAATATAGAACGAAATATAAAATCCGGTTGTATACTTTCAAGACTGTACTTAAATTAGCTCCAGCATATATCCAGGAACTGGTTCAGGTCTACCACCCACAGCGTCCACTTCCGTCTGCAGATTCGCTTTACCTTCTAAAGCCACGCACTCATACTAAGCTGTGTGGTGAAAGACGGTTTGATGTGTCCTCAGCTACCCAGTGGAACTGCCTCCCATTGGATCTTCGGTTCGAAGGGTTCATACAAACTTGAAACATATCTTTTTTAAACTTGCATTTGAAATTTAATTTGGAATCTATGTAAACAATTGTATTTACAAAATAGATAAATAAATAAATTAAAACAAACAAACAAATAAATAAATTCCTTTACTCTTATTTACTCTTTAACCTCAGTTTAGTATTACTTCATGTCCTCTTTAAGTATTTATTTTCTTTGCGTTAGTTTATTTCACATGTGAAGCGCTTTAGGGTAATTATGTTATTAGATAAGACGTTATATAAACGTAGTATAATAATGTAAACGTAGACATGCTTGATGAATTAGACAGGTAGAGTTATTAAGATCTAGACAAGCGGGTTCATGTAGACAAAGACAAGGATAATGAAATAAACATAGACAGGTATGTAGACATATACAGATATGAGGATTCAGACTGGTATGGTTAAAACATAAACGTGTATGGTTATTTAAGCAAGTATGGCGATTAAAACTTACAAAGCTAAGATTTAGACTTAGATGTAATGATTGAGACATAGAGAGGTATGTTTTAGACTTGGATAGATATGGTGATTGAGACATAGAGAAATATGATTTAGACTTGGATATATATAATGATTGAGACATAGAGAGGTATGATTATTAAGATAGAAATAGTTATTCACGCAAAGTTCCTCACGTGGTTGGTACCTCGCACACTGACATCAAATGTTATAGGATTGTTACCATATTGGATTTTTACATTCACGTGATCAATATCTCCCTCGAGAGAATTATGACTGATGCTCTGGAGGACCACTTCGGAACAGTTAGCATTGGTGGCAGACCTATCACCAATCTACGGTTTGCCGACGACATCGATGGACTAGCTGGAAATGAATGTGAACTGGCTAGCTTGGTGGAACAACTGAACAAAGCCTCATCCAACTTTGGCATGGAGATTAGTGCTGAGAAAACCAAGATTATGACCAACAGCAAAGAGTCATCGAAGAAAGAAATAAAGGTCAACGGTCAAATACTTGATAGTGTTACAAAATTCAAATATCTAGGCTCAATAATCTCCGACGAAGGACCAAAGCCTGAAATACTGTCCAGAATAGCCCAGACTACAGCCGCTCTGACCAAACTTAAACCCATCTGGAACAATAAGAACATTGCTATCAGCTCTAAGATCAGACTGCTACGTTCCTTGGTCATGTCAATTTTTCTCTATGCCTGCGAGTCGTGGACACTGAACGCTGATACTGAAAGAAGAATCAGAGCCATGGAAATGAGGTGCTACAGAAGACTACTTGGTATCTCATATAAAGATCATATCACAAATGAGGAAGTGAGACGATGAATTGAAAATGCCATTGGACCACATGTTGACCTTCTGACCATCGTTCGACAACGGAAACTGAAATGGTATGGGCACACTACTCTCTCATCTGGCCTTGCCAAGACCATCATGCAGGGTACCGTAAATGGAGGCAGAAGGAGAGGGAGGCAGAAGAAACGCTGGGAAGACAACATCAGAGAATGGACAGGACTTGAGCTGAGAAACACCTTACGGAAAGCTGAAGATAGAGAGGAATGGAAAGCTGTGGTTACGAGATCCCCTGCTGCGCCCAGACGGATCCCAAATCTAAGGGATAGGAACTAGAACTAGGAACTAGATCAAAACAAATATGGAAAGCATGGAAGTAATTGAAAGGAATTAAGTGTATGTATTTGCTTGCACTTTGAGTTAAGGTACAGTGTATATTCCAAGGCAATATGTTGCAACTACAGTACATTGGATATGTCGTCTGTAACCATTTGTAAACTTTAAACGCGGAGTGGAAAAGGGGTAAAACGGTTGTTGGTGCATATTCGGACACTAGTCACACATTTGTGTAAAGCGTAGCGGAACCATCCGAGGATTGCCGATTGATGGTGTTTATGACTTAAAACAAGCATGATGATTCAGACTGGTAAGGGGTTTGGGGCATTGGCAGATGTGATGAATAGACATAAACAGATGTAATAATTTAGACATAGACAGATGTGATGATTTAGACATAGACAGATGTGATGATTTAGACATAGACGGATGTGGTGATTTGGACATAGACAGATGTGATGATCAGACATAGACAGATGTGATGATCAGACATAGACAGATGTGATGATCAGACATAGACAGATGTGATAATTTAGACATAGACAGATGTGATGATTTAGACATAGACAGATGTGATAATTTAGACACAGACAGATGTGATGATTTAGACATAGACAGATGTGATAATTTAGACATAGACAGATGTGATGATTTGGACATAGACAGATGTGATGATCAGACATAGACAGATGTGATGATCAGACATAGACAAATGTGATGATCAGACATAGACAGATGTTATGATTTAGACATATACAGATGTGATGATTTAGACATAGACAGATGTGATGATTTGGACATAGACAGATGTGATGATCAGACATAGACAGGTGTGATGATCAGACATAGACAGATGTGATAATTTAGACATAGACAGATGTGATGATTTAGACATAGACAGGTATGATGATTTAGACATAGACAGATGTGGTAATTTAGACATAGACAGATGTGATGATTTGGACATAGACAGATGTAATGATCAGACATAGACAGATGTGATGATCAGACATAGACAGATGTGATGATCAGACATAGACAGATGTGATGATCAGATATAGACAGATGTGATGATTTGGACATAGACAGATGTGATGATCAGACATAGACAGATGTGATGATCAGACATAGACAGGTGTGATGATCAGACATAGACAGATGTGATAATTTAGACATAGACAGATGTGGTAATTTAGACATAGACAGATGTGATGATTTGGACGTAGACAGATGTGATGATTTGGACAAAGACAGGTATGAGGATTTGGACATAGCCATGTTTGATGCTTTAGACAGGCATGTTGATTTAACAGGCATGGTGATTTACACAGGTATGGTGATTTACACAGGTATAGTGATTTACACAGTTGTGGTGATTTAACAGGCATGGTGATTTACACAGGTATGGTGATTTAACAGGCATGGTGATTTAACAGGCATGGTGATTTACACAGGCATGGTGATTTAACAGGCATGGTGATTTAACAGGTATAGTGATTTACACAGGTATAGTGATGTACACAGGTATGGTGATTTAACAGGCATGGTGATTTAACAGGTATAGTGATTTACACAGGTATGGTGATTTAACAGGCATGGTGATTTACACAGGCATGGTGATTTACACAGGTATGGTGATTTAACAGGCATGGTGATTTACACAGGGATGGTGATTTAACAGGCATGGTGATTTACACAGGCATGGTGATTTACACAGGTATATTGATTTACACAGGCATGGTGATTTAACAGGCATGGTGATTTAACAGGTATAGTGATTTACACAGGCATGGTGATTTACACAGGTGTGGTGATTTACACAGGTATAGTGATTTACACAGGCATGGTGATTTAACAGGTATAGTGATTTACACAGGTATAGTGATTTACACAGGTGTGGTGATTTACACAGGTATGGTGATTTAACAGGTATGGTGATTTACACAGGTATGGTGATTTAACAGGTATGATGATTTAGACAGGTATGGTGATTTACACAGGTATGGTGATTTATACAGGTATAGTGATTTAACAGGTAGAGTAATTTAGACATGTATAGTTATCAAGGCAGGCATTGTCATTAAGACAGGTATTTAGACAGGTATATGCATAGAAACATTTTACCTGATCATTAAGTCTTCAGTAATTAGCGAGACCTGTATGTAGAAACCATTATCATGGTTCAGAATGTCTACAAATGTGTCTTTTTCAACTTTGCTGACGAGCCTGGTATGGCAGTAAATAAGGCGGATTTTAAAATAAAGATTGATTTCACTTTTCTATATCATGCAAAAAAGAAGATAAAAGAAGAAAGAAAAAAGTATAGAATACTGTGCTCAGTGATATAGATGCATTGTGCTGTACCTGATAACCTTTACACTTTTAGGCTGTGAAATTGTTCTTGTTATTTAATTTCTCTCTCGTAGTAAAAAGTGAAAAAATGGAAACATACAAACTTGTTTATTGTCAATATTTTGGTGATGAAAAATGTGCATTTTGATGAGATTAATCGATACTAGATATAATGTCGACCACATCAAAGTTCATGCTCAATTGTTATGCTTTCTCTGAGGTCAATATATCTATGGTTTGACCTCATCAAAAGACTATATTTGTATATTGATAATTAGCGGTGTTAGTACATGTACTTTGAGTGAAATGTCTTAGGCATGGTTGGTACATTAAAAACAATTTGTACCTGAATGGAAGCATGCATGTAATCTTGAACATGATAAATTGTTGTAAACAATTTTTTTATATGTAGGTTTCATATCGCGAAATAAAATATATTAAAATGGCATAGGTTTCACTTTACGCAAATGCACAATTAGCATTAAACTTCTTCATATAATTTTTAGGCGTATCGGACGCTGACAAGAAAGCCATTGTAGATAAACACAATGAGTTCCGATCAGGTGTGCAGCCGACAGCAGTTGCCATGGCTAAAATGGTGAGTTGAATAAACCTGCACATGCGCAGGATTGTTATCAAACTCAATGACACAGCGCATACTAATACACACATTACATTATTAGAAGTCATTAACACAAGATGCGTTTGTGAAACACTGATGCTTCTGTATGGCAGCAAAGTAATTCTGAGAGAAAAGTCTATTCACAAGGAAAACACACATGAAATGTGAAAGCTATAAAACTAACATTTCAAATGTTTTGGCCAAGGTTATAAAGTTTTTGCGGACAGACAGACAGACGGACCTAGAAAGTCTGTCTATGTATGACTCATCAAGTTTTGTTTCAGCACCATTATATTGATAACGACATACTTACATGTACTTCTAAAGAAAACAGCCCCGTGGGGATCCGGGTTGTTAGAATAAATCCTCAGTACCCCTAGCTTGTCGGAAGAGGCAACTAAATGGAGCAGTCCTTCGGATGAGACCGCAAAAACCGCGGTCCCGTGTCACAGCAAGTGTGGCACGATAAAGATCCCTCCCTGCTCAAAGGCCCTGAGCGTCGAGCGTAGGCCTAAATTTTGCAGCCCTTCACCGGCAATGGTGACGTTTCCATATTAGTGAAAGATTCTCGAGAGGGACGTTAAACAATATAATTAATCAATCAATCAATCTAAAGAACACATGTTAAAACACTAGCCTTTAAACTGCACCTAGATCGACTCTCTTTCGATATTTCTTTGACGTATAATAATTTAGCAAGGCAAATGTTTTATATATCATGTAATTTCTCGGCCTTGATATGAAGTCACATGATGGAATCACATCCAGTGGGACAAAAGATTTCGCTTTTATGTACTAACTGGACAGTAACGAATGGGAAATATGATAAAAAAGATCACAAATCGTTGCAATTGAAAGAAATAACCGACTGATTTTGTATACTTTTTACGTCACATTTGAGAATGTCTCACTCACTCGCTATCGGCCATAGGCGAAGTGCTACTATTGCATGACACTCAAAGCCAGTTTGGAGTTTTATAATGCCAATGTCTACCGTGACAACATGCTGTAAGTTTAAGTTAGTGTTGTTTCCTCTCTTTACAGTCGTGGGACGTTAAAATAACGTTGATTAAAGTTAGCGTTTGTTTCCTCTGTTTACAGTCGTGGGACGATGAAATATACATGATTTAAGTGAGTGTTTGTTTCCCTGTTTACAGTTGTTTACAGTCTTGGGACGATGAAATAGCCATGATTTAAGTTAGTGTTTGTTTCCCCTGTTTAAAGAGGAATGCTACACCATAGAAATTTGACGTGGATGAAAAGTGAACAACAATTTTTTGAAAATTGAAAATTTTCAAATTTACTTTATTTAGTCAAAAATGCAGTTTTAGTAGAAAGCAATTTGAAAAAAAATTGAAAACCCCTGCTGGACTCGAATCCGCGATCTATAGTTTAGCAATCGACGTGCTAACCTACTGAGCTACTCAGCTAGGCAATGGAATTTGAAATGAATAGATAAATATGGCTGATTTTCATATTTTCATTAATGGTTGAAAAGGAAGTTAGTCATTATGACGTTGTAGAGTATCTCCTTTAGGTCATTAGACGATGCAATAGCCATGGTTTAAGCATTCTGTCGTTTCCTCTTTAGTGTTTATTTCATCCGTTTACGGTCCTGGGACGATGAAATAGCCATAATTATTCGTATTGTTTGTTTCCTCTGTTTACAGTCGTGGGACGATGAAATAGCCATGATCGCCCAGAGGTACGCTGACGCCTGTAAGGGTCTCGTTCATGACGGTGGACGGCAACGGGGCATCCCTGGTAAGTGACACGCAAAGTATTACGGTATAAGGAAACTGAACGGCGCGACATCAATACCCATCAATACTGTATTCCATTAAATCGATCGCACCTAGAACGATTGATTGTTGTTTTCCGCCACACTCAACAGTTTTTCAGTTATCTGGTGGCGTCCAGATTTTTTTTTTATTGGTGGAGGATACAATGTACCCGGGAAGAGACCACCCACCCTCTGAAAGTAAACTGGCAAACTTTCGACAAGTTGTAGTCGGTGCGCCCGCGCGTCACAATTTTTCTGAAGAAAGTTTTATCGCTTATTTTTAATCGTAAGTATCGGGCTTGATATTTCAACAGAAGTTGCACGTGGTGGAGTCACAAAAGGGGTAGCTAAACAACACATTGGCACCCCCCCCCCCCCCCAATCCTTATTATTTTTCTGATCTGGGATCTACAAACTTATTCAGTATAATTTTTCGTCTCTGTTACGTATTGCATGCAGTTAAAATTACTTTTTTTTAAAGCAGGGATTGTAAGATTGATTGATTGATTGATTATTTATTGCTTTCCGCCACACTCAACAATTTTTCAGTTATCTGGTGGCGTCCAGTTTTTGTTGGTGGAGGAGAGAACCCAGATACAATGTACCTGGGAAGAGACCACCGACCTTCCGCAAGTAAACTGGCAAACTTGCTCACATAACGCCGAGATTCGAACACGTGCTGACAGAGGTGAGAGGCTTTGCGATTTTGAGCCCGATGCTCTAACCACTCGGCCACGGAGGCCCCCTGGGATTGTAAGAAGAAATATAATCACTGATAATGAGATTTTTACTAGTAAGCAACAGAGACAAAAGATAACCTTTCTGGATGATCTTTAATGTATATTTACAAAATATAAGTACAAAAATTAATTTGCCGATCCCAGATAAAAAAAAAAATCATCAAAGTGGAAAGAAGGGTGGGGGGTGGGTCATGCCCCAAGTGCCTGTGGTTTAACATGGATTTATTCTAAGGAACTGTAAGGCAATATATTTAAATCCATTCTCATATCTGAATTTTTTTCACACCCTTCCGAATATATCAAGTATGTACCGGTTCGATTTAATATGGTATTTCGTGCAATTGTGTTAAATGGGCGAAAGTGGGGGTGGGTGGGTCTGGCCTTCGATAGACCCAGGCAAGAGGATATATATATATATTAAGATTGAGAATTTGAGTACAACATTTTGTACAAAATAATTGATAAAACTGAGTTAGTTGCAATTGACGGCTGACAATGGGTTGAATATTGTCTAATGTCCCGCTCTAGAATCTTACTCATATGATACGTCACCATTGCCAGTGAAGACTACAAAATTAAGATCTACATGTATTTTATCGCATACAGTCTATCTTTATAATGCCACGCATGCTGTGACAAGGAAACTCCAGAAATTTTATTGGGCTCGATATTCGCGTAAGCAATTTCCGTAAACAAGCGATAAAATTAAAAAGCTAAGAAAATCAAGCTTATCATCACAGCAAATTCGACTGAAGAACATTTACCATGATTGGTGCGCGGGCGCGCGGACACACCGAACTAGCCCAAACTTTCTCACATATATCGGCGCGAGCAAGAATCGAACCCGCGCTGACTTGAGGTGAGAGACCACCAAGAACGACGAGTTCATTAGTAATTGGTACAGATTAAATGGAGGACACTTAAAAACGTATGCTAGGAGAGCATGCGAGGATCAAACAATAGAGATTTCAATAAGCAAACATAGCAACGATACATCATATTGGGATTATATTACACCTCCCCAATCTGGGGCGTTCGCTTCGTAACCGCGAGGTCAGGAGATCGAGCCCCGCTCGTGCCATGGTCACGTCAAACCTAAGACGTAAACATACAAGTAGGTAGTGATTGCGCTCGGAATTTAGAAATGAGAAGCACGGGCTTTTCGGATATGATATTGAAAACGGAGGTCCCGGCTGGCATTGGCACGTTAAAAAATCCTCACTGTTACGGCTGTAAGCGATATGCATAGGTTTTAATTTGTGGTACTTCACCTACAACTAGTGACGTCTCAGAATGAGTGAAAAATTCTTTACGGGACCTAAAACATACAAACTAACAACCTATTAACAACTCAATCTTGATCTCAAGTACGGCAAAATTGTTTCTGTGGTAGACTGCATTCGTCGGTAACAATATTGCTATGAACTAAACACATTAAGGAAAATATCCATGCAATGCAAAAATAATATACAATCAATGCCTCTAGAAACTGAACACAACAAAACATTTCTGAAATTAAGCCATATACATTTTTAGTTAAATGTGTTGATTGTGACCTTAACATTAACTAGATACCATCTGATGACAGGTCGTTTCTCTGTTGGCCAGAATTTAGCCAGCGCCTCCTATGACCTGGGATGGCCTGCAGTAGTGAAGCTGTGGTACGACGAAGTAAAAGACTTCACCCTGGGTGGGACCAATTCTCTCTCCCTAGTTGGTCACTATACACAGGTAACGTTCCGATTTCTGTCAACTCTGAATCTCTGACTGCCTAAAAACAAACCCAAAAAGAGTTGTGAATTGTGATATATTTTCTGCTGGAATACACGAGCTGGAGGGCGTTTAGTGTCTTATAGAGTCCCTCTACCATGAACAGAGAGAGAGAGAGAGTTAATAAATGGAATTACACTCAATGTACTCATTGAATCAAAATAGTATGGTACAAAGATGCGATGATGCGATGAATACACTTTGGCGATTTCATCGTTTCCTCGCCATCAGTCGTGTATGTTTACTTTTGTCATCGTACCATTGCGGAGATGGAACAATGTAATGCATGCCAGCAACAGTATTCCATATTAAACAATTGTAAAATATCAATTTTAATTTGATAATTATGTATAGGTTGTCTGGGCGAAATCGATAAAGATCGGTTGCGGATACACCATATGTGGTTCGACAAGAAGTTATGTCTGCAATTACGGACCGGGGTAAGCACAGTTTCATAATGAGTATCTGGTAATCTAATGATTAAAGATGAATGATCAGAAGCTTTGTTGAACTGAATATACCGGTAAAAAGATGCATGCTTAAGACTCTTTCCATTTCCCCGGCAATACCATCGTGGGATGCCGTGTGATTTAGCGTTTCCGAGTTCGCCGGTGAGAAACATAGTACGCTTACAAAGGAAATGAAAATTCATCCAGTTCACGAAAATACTTCGTACATAAAACAGCAATGGACCTATAATATCAAGATATTTCATGCGTATCCCTGTATTAGATTACCTGAGTCACACAGGCGACCTATTGCTATTGGTGTGCGTCTATTGTCGTCTGTCGTGCGTTAGCAATTGGACATTTTTAACGCCTTCTTGAAAACTACCTTTCCAATTCTTTCAGATTTGGTATGAAGTATTTGTGGGACAAGGGGGACATAAATTGTATATTTCAGAACTCCTGCACTCCCAAAGCTTTAGGGGCAAGACATAACTGCCAAAAGGTGACTAATGTTCAAAAATCTTCTTTTTACAACCGCACAGATGTAAGGAAAACTAAATGCACTGTTATATAGAGCAAGAAGGGCTCCATAAAAATTGTGAATTTCATGATCCCCAGAATAGAGGTTTTGACTCCCGGAAAGGGTCAAATTTGGCATATAGTGTTTTTATGATACTAAATTGGAACTCAATGGAAATTTTAGAAGGAGCAGGTAGCCTTTACCAAAATTGTAAATTTCATGATTCCAGGGGTAGGGTTTTGGTTCCATGGTGGGGCTAAACTTATCATAGTGAATATTGTCTCTATCATCGTCGTCGTTAATTTTGCTGATACTATATAAAAGCTAAATTTATGCATATTTCGGAAAAGCAGAGACGAATGTACAAAAATTGTGAATTTCGCGATCTCAAGGTCCAAAATAGTCATATAGAGTTAATATAACATGTATTATGCAAAGCCTTTCATCAGTATGGGTACTTTCAGAGACATCTGTGTTTTAAGAATACATCTTGTTTCATACTGCTGCTGAATATTAGTATTTAGCATAGATATGCAGATCAGGAACATTGTTATAGATTTCACAGGCCTTGGTATGGTAGCTGAATTGTGCCATGTTACAATTTGTAACAGATATACAGTCTAAATGCATGATCAGATTCTTGATTTCTATAAACTGCCCCCCCCCCCAAAAAAAAACCAAAAACAAACAAACAAACAAACCAAAAAAAAAAACAAAACAAAAAAACAAAAAAAACCAAAAAAAAAAAAAAAAAAAGAAAGAAAAGAAGTAAGGATTTTCAATACAGGAAAAATATTCGACTTCGATTTCTTCCAATTGAAGACATCCTGGCATGAAGGCATGGGTGAAGTGTGTTGCAGTCTGTATGATGGAATCGCAACGTATTGTAGCTGTCGAGATACAGATGGAGTTTATTATTTCGTTTCGTAGATTTATCAGAATAAAGAGTATCTAACATTTTTATAAGTGCACATCTCAGGTAAATAGCTGTCCGATGCAAGCATGTTATTTGCAAGAATTTAATGCGTTTTATATATACGATGCTCTTTGTGTATTCCATTCTATCAGTATGTAATTGGCAGTGATTTCTCCGCTTTTTTCCTGTTATAGACATGAGTCAATCGCTAATTATCATTTTGTCGTCTTTTCGCGTTGAAAACAAAATGCCAAGCGAAAAGACAAATCAGGTTGCTAATTTGCGGGTTTTCTTTGTCGTCTTTTCGCTTGTATTTTGTCGTCTTTTCGACTTTTCGTTATTTGGGGGCGGAAAGTTGCTAATTATCGTTTTGTCGTCTTTCCGCCTCGAAATAACGAAGAGGACAAATTGTAACATGGCACAAATCAGCCACCATACCTTGGGGCTAGTGAACTCAGGTGATAGAAAGATCAATAAGGCTTGTGGGCCTCTTGCTCTTCATTGTCCTGGAAATATGCCAAGTTTTAAACATCGAATGAGTAGAACTCGCTGAGATCAGACCAATTATGAGTTGTACGTTTACAGAAGAAATTACTTAACCGATATACATTTCAATGCGAAATTTTTATTTTATTTGCTCTTGAGATATTTTATTTGGTAGTTCATTTTTTTTTACATATTGCACAATAGGTTTTTTTTTTTAAATTGATGGAATTATATTTTTGACAGAGGTAACTTGGACATAAACAATCCTTACACATCTGGACAGTCCTGTGGCCAGTGTCAAAGTAGCTGCGTCAGTAACTTATGTGGTAAGGCCCTTCTAATGTTAACTTTGTAAGAGTTATAATCCATCTTTGCTCGGGACGTGTGTCTTCTTTTACCACTTATGAACACTTTGTACAGGATGTCTGTAATGTTAGGATATAGTACTTTTTGGTCCGATTTATCAACTAGATGTTCCTGTCATAGTATTTTGAAAATCTTTCTGAATATTTTATACATTGTTTGGAAAGGTTTTTTTTTCTTTTTTTATTTCATATAATTTTTTGTTTGTTTGTTTGTTTTTTGTCTATTTCTTTTATATATTGTTTTACGTCCCATGCCAGAATTCTTCACTCATGAAGTGCTTGAAATATTGACATATGCATAGTAGCAGTGAAAGTTCTTTGTCGTGCCAACCCCTACCGTGACGCAGGACTTTCGTTTTAAGATTATATCCGAGAGACCCGTCACTTTCGCTTTTAATGCTGAGTACTTGGTGAAAGAATAGTCACTACCTAAGTTAACGGCAGTGGATTAAAAGAATAGTCGCTATGCCCAAGTTGATGGAACAGTCTCTACCTGATTAACGGCGTCTCTCAGTTTCGGAGCTTAACGCCGTAGCCATGGTTACCGCAATCGACAGAAGCCAGCTACTAAATAAAATCTCCGAAAAAGATCCACTTGAAGCCTAGTGTATTTTCATGACTTTCTTTCGTGTAATTCTTTCGTGTAATATTCCCGTGGGGATCTGGATTACAATAGATTCAAGAGGTGACTAAATGGGGCGGTCCTGAAACTGCAAAAACTGAGGTCCCGTGTCACAGCAGGTATAGCACGATAAAACCCCCCTTGCGCAAAGGCCGTAATCGATGAGTGTAGGCCTAAAGTTTTTAACCCTTCACCGCTAATGGTGATGTCTTCAAATGAGTGGAAAATTCTCGAGCGTACAACTAACCAATTTTCGTGTAATGTAATGGTGTGTAGGAAAAGCATCATAAAGAATTTAGCCCCGTGGGGATCCGGGTTGTTAGAATAGACCCTCAGTACCCCTTGCTTATCGTAAGAGGCGACTAAATGGGATGGTCGTTCGGATGAGGTCGCATAAACCGAGATCCCGTGCCGCAGCAGGTGCGGCACGTTAAAGATCCCTCCCTGCTCAAAGGCCATAAGCAGCGAGCATAGGCGTGCATTTTGCAGTCCTTCACCGGCAATGGTGACGTCTCCATATGAGTGAAAGATTCTCGAGTGGGACGTTAAACAATATATAATCAATCAATCAATCATAAAGAATTTACTGAAAACAAAATGTCTGAGAAAGTCTTTGTACTATTTTTGAGTAATCTTTCTTTGCATGTTGTATGAATTCAAAGTCTATCTACAAAGTTTCAGAAGTGTTTAATTTTAATTTCTAGATTGTCAAGGGAAGGCATGTGAAAATGGCGGTACAATGGATTTCAACACATGCACGTGCACATGCAAAACACCTACAACTACGTATGTGGGGCCCTCCTGCCAGTGTAAGTGTTCAAATCATATAGATATAGGGACTGAAACCTTGAATAGAAACAAGCAGCTTTTCTATTGGTATGAGATTTTTAACGTTTTGGACCTTGGAGTTTGACCCGCTTTAAAAAAAAACTTAACCAAGGCGATATCTCCTGAACGGTTTTACGGTAGAGTTTCCGTATTTTGTGTATAGATTCCTTATAGCAAGGCCTTCCGTTTGATACCATGATGTTTGACCTCGGAATTTGAGTCAAATGTCGAAACGTAACTTTTGAATAGTGATTGATAGGGCTGTCTACATTCATTTCATTTGTACATTCTTTGTGACAAGAGCTTTTTTGGTTCCAATGTTTTTTTACCTTGTTAGCTCACGTGACCTGAATTTTCTAATTTGTCTGTCTGTAGACTTCTTCACATTTTGATCTTTTCCTCCAGAACCATTTGACCAATTTCAATCATACAAATCTTCCTTGGGTAAGGAGGATTCAAGATTGTTCAAATGAAGGGCCATGTCCCTTCAAAGCGGAGATAATCAAGAAAAGGCAAAGTAGGATGGGGTCATTTAAAATCTTCTCCAAAACCACTGGGCCAGAAAAATAGAACTCGTCCTGACATAGTATAGATTCAAGTTTGTTTAAATCATGGTCCCCAAGTTAGGGCGAGGCCATATTATATCACGATGCAAACGCAAGTCCCCCTCCCAATTATTAACCTGGGGTTAGGGTGGGTCGTATTTAATATAGTACAGCAGATATACAGGTACAGAAGATCTTTCAAGAAGTCATCTTCTTCCAAAATAGCAAGGCCATGGTAGCCATATTGGTTTTAAGGTATTCCCATGTTGTGTGAATTGAAGTTCTGTTGTGACCCTCTAGGGCTATGTTGAGGACAAAATATGGGGTTAAAATGTTTCATGGAAATGCTGATTGCAAAATAAATGTGTCAAAAGTACAACAGCTGAACAACAGCAGGGCAAAGTGACTCAGGTGAGCGGTAGTCCATAGGCTTCCTGTTAATCTGGATCCAGAAGAAGGGGGCGCTGCCTAGGATGAATATGTTGAATAATCCAAGTTTCTGCGATCAATAAGTGAAAGGGACTGATAATATTTTATTAACAAAAACATTTATTTTAAAAATATACTTTGAATATTTTAGTGTATCATATTTTACACCATCCTATAGTTGTTTGTTATGCAATACCGTTAACGGGTATTTTCTGCGGTTGTAATTTTTTGCGGGTAGAAAAAATGTGCAAAAATTGCAATCACGAAATATATGTTGATATATATAAGTATACATAGGTATAATATAACCGCAGAAATTGGAAACGCTATCTTTTAGCTATCGGATCGCAAAAATTTCCTCCTACAGAAAATATACGGTATATGATATGGCGTTTTTTTGTTTTTGTTCAGTGAATTGTACGGGGCAGAAGGACGCATCCTATTTATGTGGGCCACAATATACCCCCGACATGTGTGGCAGATTCACTAATGTACCTGAGGATTGCCCCACGATGTGCAACGTCTGTCCTTGTAAGTCTTAGAACTAACTTACACCTTTTTATACATATAATAATAATAATAATAATAATAATAATGCACTTATATAGCGCCTTAACTAAATATACTCTAATGCGCTTTACACTATACAAAAGTGCAAATAAAAATTATACAGAATACATAAAGTCACTTATAAATGCCATATATCAATATCGCACAATGAACAATTGAAACTATGAAAGAAATAAGCTAGAGAAATTTAGTTCATATTATGAAAATCATAAAATATAATATATGTGCTAGAAAAACTTTTTTTTATAGCTACTTTGATTTAACACTGGGAACAAAATAGTTCACTTGAAGTTTCAAAGTGATGTAAAAAAAACTTGGAAACTTAAGTAAATTCCGACATCGCTTTAATTTTGGAAAATAAAACAGTCGTAATACTTTTGCATCATCGGATCGCCGAGCCTGATGTCTAATGTCTACTGAGTAGGAACAGTTAGATCAGCTGAGGTACCCGATAAAGGCCCAGACTTGTCCTGGGAGCTGAAAGAAATCAAGAATCAACCGTGGGTTTGTTTTGACTTGACAATGACACAGTAATTTTGAGAAAATAATGTAGAGATGGATTTTTATAATTTACGAATTTTAGGGATTTCATAACATGGCATTATGGCATTTGTTGCACAGCAACCTCTCTCTCCAAAGAACTGAATAGAGATACTGTAATGTATAGCGGTCACCCATCAGACTACTGATCGGGCTCGCCGTTGTTTAACTCGCGTAATCAAGAGAGAGATTCCACCGCATCGCTAGAAAAATTGGCTCACTAGCATGGCAGTATAAGTTCCCTATACACTGTCCGCTACAATATCAAGCTGTCCGCTACAATATCAAGCTGTCCGCTACAATATCAAGCAATCTGGAGAGGAGCAGTGTAGCATGGCAGTATAAATTCCCTATACACTGTCCGCTACAATATCAAGCAATCTGGTGAGCAGTGTAGCATGGCAGTATAAGTTCCCTATACACTGTCCGCTACAATATCAAGCAATCTGGAGAGGAGCAGTGTAGCATGGCAGTATAAGTTCCCTATACACTGTCCGCTACAATATCAAGCAATCTGGTGAGCAGTGTAGCATGGCAGTATAAATTCCCTATACACTGTCCACTACAATATCAAGTAATCTGGTGAGGAGCAGTGTAGCATGGCAGTATAAGTTCCCTATACACTGTCCGCTACAATATCAAGCAATCTGGAGAGCAGTGTAGCATGGCAGTATAAGTTCCCTATACACTGTCCGCTACAATATCAAGCAATCTGGTGAGCAGTGTAGCATGGCAGTATAAATTCCCTATACACTGTCCGCTACAATATCAAGCAATCTGATGAGCAGTGTAGCATGGCAGTATAAATTCCCTATACACTGTCCGCTACAATATCAAGCAATCTGGCGAGGAGCAGTGTAGCATGGCAGTATAAGTTCCTTATACACTGTCCGCTACAATATCAAGCAATCTGGCGAGGAGCAGTGTAGCATGGCAGTATAAGTTCCATATACACTGTCCGCTACAATATCAAGCAATCTGGTGAGCAGTGTAGCATGGCAGTATAAGTTCTCTATATAAGCCACATATCAAATTTCAATTGAATATCTTTGTCCAATGCGGAGAAAAGTCTGGTAAATCCCAAATGGAATAGCAAACAGACGGACGGACAGACAAACTGAACGAGGGTAATGTATTGGTCCCCTTCGGCAAAGCTGGTAGGAGACAAGTCGTATTTATGAGGTCGGTTACGATTTTTCTGAAAACGATTCAATTTTGTGACATTCATGCGAACAATTTATTTTATAAATAACTGGTTCCATGTAATTGACAATGCAAGCAATCTGCTCTAGTAAGGTAGTCAGCACTAAGTGGCGTTGAACCGGAAGTGTTATTGAATCGATTGAAAATTGACTGATGACAATAAGCGTGTTGTCGCTCAAGTGATGAAAAAACTGAAGATTACGAACAGTGATCAGTCTCATAAACAAAACTGAGAACAGGGCAAACACAGACCTGTGGAAACACGAGAGGCAGGAACAGGTACCCAAGGAAGGGTATTACTAAGCATACTCTGTTGACCGGGCACACTCGATGTGAGCCCGCCAAAATCAGCATTGAATATCGGAATATGCATCCATTCGTGTGATGAAATTATCAACAAAAATATACACTTGGGACACAACAGTACCGTTTCTGGGTTCGTAACACAAACGATAAGAACTCGTAACATAGGTTAATAACAATGCAAATTATGTAGGGTCATGTAAGGTCAGCAAGTGCTGACACAGATATAAAAATTTACTACAAACGTTCTTCAAGCCTCTCATATTTATTACTGTTTTATTTTTTGTTGTTATATAACACAGCTAAAAATGAAAATCCCAAGGATTAAACTTTCAATTTAGTTATCACGTAGTTGTGTTTATCTTTAAATCTTATTTCTTCCGCTCAAGTACATTTTCAGACGATGCAAATAGGCTGAAAATCACTTCCTTATACAGAAACGTGAAATGGAAAGTAACTAAAATATGCGTTTATTGATAGTTGTGTGATAAATCGAATCTTACACTCGAGCTTATGACATATGAAATGAGTTGCCAGATGTAATATTTCCCGAGCCTTGGCGAGTAAAGTGTAACTGTAAACCTCTGCAAATATTGTAAAATGCCATATCTTTGTACTATAGTTAACAAATGATCCAAATCAAAGTAATTATAGAGAAATACGTCTACAGCGATATTCCATATGAATCGCTGTTATTTTGGGACATGCATTCCATTGTAATTGGTAACGGAATTTGAGAATGACTATGCAAGATCTTCATCAAGGTGTTCTTATCCATTTCACTCACGCTGCAGTCAAGCAGAGTCACATAAACCAGGACAGTCATTATCAGCAACGTTACACTAGGGACGGAGTTATTACACTAGGGACGGAGTTATTAAACTAGGAACGGAGTTATTACACTAGGGACGGAGTTATTACACTAGGGACGGAGTTATGTAACGTTACCCCGTGGGGATCCGGGTTGTTAAAATAGATCCTCAGTACCCCTTGCTTGTCGTAAGAGGCGACTAGATGGGTCGGTCTTTCGGATGAGACCGCAAAAACCGAGGCCCCGTGTCACAGCAGTTGTGGCACGTTAAAGATCCCTTCCTGCTCAAAGGCCATAAGCGCCGAGCATAGACCTACATTTTGCAGCCCTTCACCGGCAATGGTGACGTCTCCATATGAGTGAAAAATTCTCCGGACGCTAAACAATATATAATCAATCAATATAATGTAACATTATCTAACAAATTACAAACTCAAATAATCATTTGATTACAAACTGGGTTTGCTTGTTTTTTTTCCCCTAAGAATCAAATTAGGTAAATTATAAACAAAACTCAATCAATTGACTTCAGACAAAGTTGGAACAAAAAAAAAAAAAAAGAAAAAAAAAAAAAAAAAAAATGGCAATAAAAAAACTCCAAGCTTTCCAACACAGTTTCCGGCTTTTCGTTAACTCATAGAGTAGAGTAAGTAAATATCGTGTTGTGGCTAATACATTTCAATCCACCCTTTTACAGTACAATTCCGTATCAACTAGGAGTGATATTTCTGTAACGTTAACCACGACTAGTGGCGGTGTTGTTTTTAAGTAATTTTACACCACGACTAGTGGCGGTGTTTTGTTTTTTTTTCATTTAGTAATTTTACACCAGGACTAGTGGTGGTGTTTTTATTTTAGTAATGTTACACCAGGACTAGTGGCGGTGTTTATTTTAGTAATGTTACACCAGGACTAGTGGCTGTGTTTATTTTAGTAATTTTACACCAGGACTAGTGGCGGTGTTTATTTTAGTAATGTTACACCAGGACTAGTGGCGGTGTTTATTTTAGTAATGTTACACCAGGACTAGTGGCGGTGTTTATTTTAGTAATGTTACACCAGGACTAGTGGCGGTGTTTATTTTAGTAATGTTACACCAGGACTAGTGGCGGTGTTTATTTTAGTAATGTTACACCAGGACTAGTGGCGGCGTTTTTTTAGTAATGTTACACCAGGACTAGTGGCTGTGTTTATTTTAGTAATGTTACACCAGGACTAGTGGCGGTATTTATTTTAGTAATGTTACACCAGGACTAGTGGCGGTGTTTATTTTAGTAATGTTACACCAGGACTAGTGGCGGTGTTTATTTTAGTAATGTTACACCAGGACTAGTGGTGGTGTTTTTATTTTAGTAATGTTACACCAGGACTAGTGGCGGTGTTTATTTTAGTAATGTTACACCAGGACTAGTGGCTGTGTTTATTTTAGTAATGTTACACCAGGACTAGTGGCGGTGTTTATTTTAGTAATGTTACACCAGGACTAGTGGCGGTGTTTATTTTAGTAATGTTACACCAGGACTAGTGGCTGTGTTTATTTTAGTAATGTTACACCAGGACTAGTGGCGGTGTTTATTTTAGTAATGTTACACCAGGACTAGTGGCGGTGTTTATTTTAGTAATGTTACACCAGGACTAGTGGCGGTGTTTATTTTAGTAATGTTACACCAGGACTAGTGGCTGTGTTTATTTTAGTAATGTTACACCAGGACTAGTGGCTGTGTTTATTTTAGTAATGTTACACCAGGACTAGTGGCGGTGTTTTTTTTAGTAATGTTACACCAGGACTAGTGGCGGTGTTTTTATTTTAGTAATGTTACACCAGGACTAGTGGCGGTGTTTTTATTTTAGTAATGTTACACCAGGACTAGTGGCTGTGTTTTTATTTTAGTAATGTTACACCAGCACTAGTGGCGGTGTTTTTATTTTAGTAATGTTACACCAGGACTAGTGGCGGTGTTTTTATTTTAGTAATGTTACACCAGCACTAGTGGCGGTGTTTTTATTTTAGTAATGTTACACCAGCACTAGTGGCTGTGTTTATTTTAGTAATGTTACACCAGCACTAGTGGCTGTGTTTATTTTAGTAATGTTACACCAGCACTAGTGGCTGTGTTTATTTTAGTAATGTTACACCAGGACTAGTGGTGGTGTTTTTATTTTAGTAATGTTACACCAGGACTAGTGGCGGTGTTTATTTTAGTAATGTTACACCAGCACTAGTGGCGGTGGGTTTATTTTAGTAATGTTACACCAGCACTAGTGGCGGTGTTTATTTTAGTAATGTTACACCAGGACTAGTGGCTGTGTTTATTTTAGTAATGTTACACCAGGACTAGTGGTGGTGTTTTTATTTTAGTAATGTTACACCAGGACTAGTGGCGGTGTTTATTTTAGTAATGTTACACCAGGACTAGTGGTGGTGTTTTTATTTTAGTAATGTTACACCAGGACTAGTGGCTGTGTTTATTTTAGTAATGTTACACCAGGACTAGTGGCGGCGTTTATTTAGTAATGTTACACCAGGACTAGTGGCTGTGTTTATTTTAGTAATGTTACACCAGGACTAGTGGCGGCGTTTTTATTTTTAAAAGTAATGTTACACCTAAGACTTGTGGCGGTATTTTCTTTTTAGTAATGTTACACCACGACTAATAGTGGTGTTTTCAGTGACTTTATACTACGATTAGTAGCAGTGTTTTTAGTGACGTTACAACACGACTAGTAGCGATGTTTCTGTAATGTTACACCAAGACTTGTTTCGTTGTTTTTAGTGACGTTACAACACGACTAGTAACGATGTTTCTGTAATGTTACACCAAGACTTGTTGCGTTGTTATTCAATGACTTTATACCACGACTGGTGGTTCGTAATTTTAGTGATGTTACACCACGAATACTGGCGGCTTTTTTCAGTAACTTCACACTACGACTAGTGGTGATGTTTCTGTAATGTTACACCACATCTAGTGATGGTATTTTTCAGTAATTACGGTCGCGGTAGCTCAGTGGTAGAGGGTTCGCTTCGTAACTGGGATCGGTCACGGTAGCTCAGTGGTCGTGCGTTCGCTCCGTAACCGGGAGGTCGTGAGTTCGAACCCAGGTCCTGCCACGGCCGCGTCAAATCTAAGACGTAAACATAGGTAGTGATTGCTCCTCCACCAATGCTTGGCATTTAGAAGTAAGAATCACGGGTCTTTCGGATATAATCTTATAAACGTAGGTCCCGTGTCGCGGCAGGCATTGGTACGTTAAAAACCCCTCACTGCTACAGCCCTGAGCGCTAAGCATAGGTCTGAATTTTTGGTCCTTTACCTACAACTGGTGAGTCTCAATATGAGTGAAAAATTCACGACGTAAAACAAACAATCAATCAATCAGTAATTTTGTACTGTGTTTAGAGGCGGTGATAAAGTTGCAATACACTGTGATTAGGGGTTGTATAAAGATCCTTAACACATTACCTGTATGCTACGAAGTAAGAGATTGACAGATTGTCGAAGACAATAAATATGTTTCTCTTCGTGCGGCTCGTATGATTTAACGCCATTAACATGATATTTTACAGATGCCGGAATTGGATACGACAGCTCTAGTTCGCCCGGCGGTGGACAGACAAGACTGGAGTCCCAGACGCAGTTATCGTTCCTGTCTACAATCATCTTTATTGTTCTCAGTTTTACTCTTTAACGCACAGTCTATCACCTGAATGGTAGGTTTAGAAGAGGTGGGAGACTTGAGCTATTTAAGGATTTTATTTTGTCATTTGAGGGCTGTAACTCCATTTTGGAGGACGGGAACAAGTACCATTATAGATGGGAACGCCAGTTTAGGCAATTGACTGTTATACTTTCAATATGTGCAATGTATACATGTACCAAAAATATTGTTTTGTTTGGTTTTTTTTCTTTTCGTTTTTGTGTTTTTTATAAGAGGAGCAGTAAAATTAATACTCATTTGTTAATGTACTCGCGTACAGGTCTGGAGGAATAGCTTATGTTTTGATATAATCTGTGGCAAAGACGGAATGTTTGTTTCAGTTGTAAGTTTAATGTCACTTTGATATTCTTTGTGTTGTAAATGAAAAGTTAACTATTAAGTAATACAATTCGAGCGCTTGTAATTTTTTTCTACCTCTGTATTAATGCTATTTTCATGTACTACATGTGATGTGTAATATACACGTGTAAGTTACTGAGTGTAACATACAAACGGTCACATGACGACATATTGTTATTGTTATTTTGTTTGTAAGAGGCTTCTATGTAACTGTCTCAATTGTTAATTATGACATACATGTAAACTATATATTAAAATGGAATGTTACAATATTAAAGTATATTTTAACACAAACTTCAAATGAATGGATAAATTTGAACTTATTAGTAAAACATTGACGCAATCCGTTTTGATAAGATCGATGTTGTATTTTGCTAGTAAGATGAATGAGAGTGAAGGAAAAGTAGTTGCTTTTTATCTATCATGCCCATTTTGGTCTCCGTCCACCTGTCTGTTTGTCTCAATATAATGGAACTGTTGCATTAATGTATACAATTGAGCATATATTGCAGACGGGCAAAAAGGTTATCGAAGTTTGATTCACGTCCAGGGAGCCTAAAAAGGGCCAAAAATGTTTTTTTTTTTGGCGAATACAGTGAAAACTGCCTAATCGACACCTTTGTAATCCGTTTCACTGGACATTCCAACCCTTATTTTCAATTTTATATTTTCATTGTTTTTACAGTGTTTATTCCGAGGCAGTGTGTATTCCGACAAAAATGTCCCCTGTGTGTGTCGCATTAGACAGGTTTCACTGTACTTGTAACTGGGACTACTTCTACAGGGAGAGTGATCTTAATCTTATGGTGGAATTGTCATGTTTATCCTGTACATGTCCAGTAATGTATGGGGTGCAACAAGTGCCCTATATTTTCCGGACCTTTCTTCACGGTATGACACGGAAGTTCTTCCTGATAATATGATTGATGAACGAGTAAAGACACAAATCAAATCACTGATAGTCATCAGCATCTTCATGACGATGTCGGTAAGGTCGATATCGCTGAGGTTGATGTCGGTAAGGTCAATGTCGATAGGTTGATGTCGGTAAGGTCAATGTCGATAGGTTGATGTCGGTAAGGTCAATGTCGATAGGTTGGTGTTAATCGTTTAACAAACTAACTGAAATAATCGGAGATTTAGAAAATAATCTTATGAAAGATAGGCAAAAAAAAAAAAAACAACAAAAAAACAAAAAACAACAACAAAAAACAACAACAAACAAACAGACAAAATAGAACATGAGTCTTTTTAAAGTCAAGATAGAGGTCGTCAACAATTTAGATATGAATGTAAGATTATTATAAGTTGATTTTAACATTTTATTAAATTCATCTAAGCCAAACACCAGTGTGGACATACAGTGTTATAACAAAGAATTTCCGCCATTCTGTTTGTAAACATATGACAATTATTCTTCATCTTGCTAAATTTACCAAACATGCGTTCATAGTTTTGCGCGCATCCAATGATGCATTGCACCGGTAGTACACTGTAGCCGGCGGGTTTCTTCTCCATTTTAGTCGGACAGAAATCGCCAACCATTGGATGGGTGGTTCTGATGATTACACCAGCGTGGGGGCGGGTTCCAAACTCTAAATAATGACCGTCGTACCAGATCCAACGATGGGAAATACCGAACGGATTACGGTGCAGAGAGCGGGACACGCGGCGCGGAAACAGAGACATGCACCAGATGTTCGTTTTTCCGAAGTAAAATGGCTCTAAAAGAAGAGAAATCGAAACCCATTGCGTTTAATGTATAAAGAAATCAACAATAAAGAAACACGAAATTACCAAATTTCAAGTTTTCGACTGGGAAACTTTGAAAAGAATAAAGGTCTACCTTGTTTATATTATGGGGTATAAATACAGAGGGCGTATGTATGTTGCATATACTACGCATTTGGTTTTTTGTATATCCTCATAGTACAATCAAACCATCATATATTTTGTAATTTAACTTGATTACGTCAGTACTTTTATTTAGAGATGCATTGCATTAAAACAGTAATTATGGGTTCAAGTTCATTTTCTCGTCAGTTGTCTGGCTAAAAGCCAAAAAATCAGGAAATCGAAAATACTATAAGAAACCTTGTTTTTTAAACTTTTTTTTATTGCTGTTCAATTTTCGTTGTTTTTGTTGTAAATATGTTATGAATATGACATGTAGACTATTCTAGGTGGTATAAATAGTTTTATTTCATCACAGGAAAAGCGATCATTTTTGCACATTCTTTCATTGATCTTACTTGGTAATGCATTTTTTAGTATACAGTTCGCCTCGGGGAACAGAAATCTTGCTGACTCCCGTTCCGAATACGTTAAGTAGGTGTGTTATCAGGTCATCAAACCAACGTACTTTTTTCAGGGAAATCAGTCATTTCACGATGATTTTCAGGGAATCGACTAGATATATAGATCTACTCGTCAATAGAGGAACGATAAATAACCTTGATAATGTAAATCAGCCCTTCAGTGACTAAGGCACAAGGTTTAATTTACAATATGGAATCCATGGAAACGTAAGGCACTTATAGGGAAACAAAACCTGTCTTTCTTTTACTTATTCGTGTTCTAATTTAATGGATAGTGCATGACTAGTTAAGACAAACTGATGTTAATGAAGCGTATTAGGAAGTGATAGAAAAAGTCAACGTGTCCATACTGGTTATTTGACATTAGATTAGGATGTCAAAACACGTCAAACAGACCGTGACATAGGCAACAAATGCATGTATATTGTCAAAACATAAATGAGCGTATGTTTTAGAAAATATCGGTAGTTTTTATATCAAATTATTTTACCTCTACTGATTTTTCATGATATAAATGTAAATCAACATATTTTGCTGACCCCCGTAAATCACCGTAAAATGATTGGTTCCCTGCAAAAAAGGTGCATCAGTTCGATGAACTGATCCACATTTATTCGGAACGCCTAGCAATTTTAACTTATGATTACTTCTGATAAGTTCCAAATGGAATCATAAATATGGAACTGCATTTTGATGTACATGTAATTGGTTCCCGTATAAGAACCAGTTTACGACAGCAAACGACAACAGGTCCTGTGTATCTAGATTTTAAGCATTGTATTAATTTTTATTCTGGTTCTCATGTTTGTATCTGTATAATAATAAAACGGTTAAAGTTTATCATTGATGGAGTTTCCCTTGAGCAAGCATGTTCACTCGGCATCGTCTTCAGAAATGAGGTTGCTCTTTGGGCATACTACCCAGAGTCCTTTGCGTCTTCGCACACAGACGGTTTATGTGCAAACGAACTCCGGCGGAGGTTTGGCTCTCGAGGAACTGTCCAGAATCTTGCTGACTCCCTCAATGATATACTTTAACTGTACAATAAAAATGTAGACACTCCCTCCTGTTTTATCATGATGATGAAGACAGGTCATCGAGCAACAAGAAATAATTCAGAGTGTGCTTTAATTTGTCAAAAAATATTGTACGAATACAACAATATTTTCGCTTTAGTTTAATTTTTACTACTAACTTCATTGTGGAACTAAACCCATGAAATTTAAACTACAGCGAATATAATCAAGCCATGAGATTTACTTAAAACGGCATGACCCCCCCCCCCCCCCCCCCCCCCCCCCCTTGGATTTAGCGGTTACTGCAAATTTGTTAGCAGTCTGTGCATATAGTTCCATTATTTTTTCGGTCTTGTGGAGATTGGAGTATCTAAACTCTGATTTGGTTATGTGGCGATTTACCCTCCCCCCCTCCCCCCCGTTTGGGTCACTTGGAGAATTAAACAATTTTTTCTGCCTTGGTGTGCATTTTCTGTTAGATTTTGGTGTATAATTATTATTCTTGATTATGATATAACTCGAAAAAGACACTGTGCACTTCTAGAAATTCAAAAACCTTACTTCCTACTGGTTGGCACATGGCGGTTTTCTTCTGAAAAAGCCATGCTGATGTCCCATGAAGAACAGTCGAAATAAGGAAGAGTCCCTGTAATACAACAAACTTATCATGTGAACATTTTCGTTAAAAATCCCTTTTATCTTTAACAGTCTATACGGTAGCCATTGCAAGGTATCGTGTGGTTTATTCATGTTGTATTTTTGATTTCTGAGGAATACGTCATGCACTTTCAAGAAAACTAATAATAGCAGACGATACAAACAAAGATTTTTCCATTCTCTCACTAGATGGCGCGTTACGCAAGTTTCATTTACACCTCTGTCAACGCTTGGAATCACCGGAAAATTTAATCACATCATAATATAAACAGTCATTCTCCTTTCCTAATTTGCTGGCAGCAGGTGATACAACTGACAGACTTTTTTCAGTGGCACCGTGAGAAGTACATTTTCACCATTTAACTGTTTGTCTCTTATTTTCAAAGATTTATCGTATTTTTACAGCCTTTTTAACTTTCGTTTCCATGTTTACATCGATCAAATCATACGCGCATTACTAAGTAGTTCAAAATTCAGGATTGGAAAACCGATTTTAAACAATTTAAGTAAACACCAATTTAATTGCACCAAAAGCATTTCATAATACGATTATACATAAATGATGCATACTAGAAATTTTTACGAGCCGTTGACAGAGGTGTAGTGCCCGCAGCGCATGGAACTCTGGATAGAGAATGAGATTTCTCAAGTATTACTAGACGCAGGGTAAAAAGAATTTTTTTGGAAAGCTACAAGTGAATAGTCACAGCGGTTCATTTATTTAAAAAAAACAACCAACAAAGCAGAGTTAAATCGCTAAATATCTTAAGTGTGTATGAGGGCGAGTCAATTAGTATCCAGCCTATCCTATTTTCGATTGATCGAGATGGTCATGATTTTCATGCCTTGTTTCAAGTACAGGTTTTATACCTGGGTACAAAATACCACGCGTATCGAGTCATTCTTTAATAAGATACTGAATATCAAACATGGTTAGTGATAAAGGCATGCTTTTCATCTAAAGTTGCGTACCGTGCTGTAATTCGGTACTTGTAGTTAAAAGTAGGCAAGGAAATACACGGCGAGTTAGCCGATGTTTATGGGTCTTATGGTCAGGTTAAATTCTGGGTAGGGGAATTCAAACGCGATAGAACATCGTTAGAAGATGAAGCCAGGTCTGGACGCCCACTGGATGCCACCGATGAAGAAATATGTAACAGAATTCGGGATCTGGTATACTTTGATAGGCGAATTCAGGTGGAAGAAATAGGACAGGCATTAAACATTTCACGTGGTAGCATTTCAACAATCCTACATGATCGTTTAGGTATGCAGAAGCTAACAGTCCGTTGGGCCCTTAAATCCCTAAGCAATGAGCAACTGGCAAACAAAGCATCAGTATGCAGCGACTTGTTGAAGCGTATTTGGTCAAAAGATGATTTTCTTTTTCTTTTGCGTCTGGTAACTGTAGATGAGACATGGATTCATTATTATAACCCAGAGAATAAAACTCAGTCGTCAGTGGGTATGGACGGGGTCACTGAGGCCAAAGAAGTTCAAGACGCAACCATCAACTGGCAAGGTGATGGCAACAGTATTTTGGGACGCAAAAGGCATTATATTGTTGGTATTTTTACTCAAGAGAAGTATGGTAACTGCAGTGTACTTTACAAACTTGCTAGACCAGCTGAGAAGTGCCATCCGTGAAAAACGCCTAGGTAACTCTCTAAAGGTGTTTTGCTGAAACAGGACAGCACGAGAGTCCACACTTGCAAAATTGCAATGGATGCTATAGAGTGAAACGGGAATGATCCTGATTATTCGCCTAACCTAGCTCCTAGTGATTTCTTCCTATTCCCAAACTTGAAAAAGGATATCCGTGGACGTCATTTCCGGTCTGACGAAGAAGTCGTGACGGCAGATGAGGAATGGGTCAATGGAAAAAACCCTGACTGTTTCAATTTTGGGCTGATGGTATTTGAACACCATTGGTCAAAGTGCATCACACTAGAGGGCAATTACATCGAAAAAGAAGAGGTGGATCTCAACCGGAAATAAGTTAGGCTGGTTACTTATTGACTCGCCCTCGTATCTTCGTGAACAAAGTATATACAGATAAATGTTCATGACGTATTCAGGTTGAACTGTAGAACGTATGTATACATAAAGAAAGAAAACAAAACCCCAACAAACAAAAAAATCCCAAACTTTAAAAGATCAGTTTAATCAACAATTTTTGTAACATGTAGGCAAGATTGGGAGACAAGCACACACACACACACACACACACACACACACACACACACACACACACACACACACACACACACAATTAAAATGAATGAATAAATAAATAAAATTAAAAAAAAATAAAATCCATGTTTCAATTTACATTCATCATTTGTTGTTCGACAACATGTTAGTAATAAACCTATGCGTTGTTATTCAACCAGCAATATAGTGTATTTAAGAAATAAATTTCACATTTCAAAAATACACGAGGACATGAAATGCGATGCTTTTGGCCAGCATACTTATCATGAAGCACGTTCATGAGGAATGCCGGAATAAAGCGACGCACTTCCTGCCCTTGTGTATTATTTTTCAGAAATGAAATGTATTTCTTATATTTACATTTTACGTTCATTTTTGCCGAAATATTCCCAGCATTAAAATAGTCGTACTATATTTATCAAGATTCTTGCGCACATTGTTTACATTCTTGAGGAAATGGCTGTCATTTCAAAATTACTGTCCCCGGATGCGGGTTTTTAGAATAGACCCTCAGTACCCCTTGATTGTCACCTAAATGGGGCGGTCCTTCGGATGAGACCGCAAAAACCGAGGCCCCGTGTCACGACAGATGTGGTACGACAAAGATCCCTCCCTGCTCAAATGCCCTGAGCGCCGAGCATAGGCCTAAATTTTGCAGCCTTTCACCGGCAATGGTGACGTCTCCATATGAGTGAAAAATTCTCCAGAGGGACATTAAACAATATATAATCAATCAATCAAAATAACTGACCTTTCAACTTAGTTTGACATTGAAACTTACATAAAGGCAAATCTTACGATACACATCACTCCATACTTCCAATGTTTATCATTCGTGATACATATTTATTCTTTATGTAACTCTATGCAAATAAAGATTGAAATCATTGACCAATCGAAAGAATGAGACTGAAATTTACGAGTTGTAATGTAATCATACAATAAAACGAAGTTAACATACAATACAGGTGGCGATTAAATTTAAAATAATACTCACCAACACACCGATATTCTTCATTCTGAATTTTATTGCACTCAGGACGGGGGAACCATTGCCATCAGTTTTAAAGCCTATGTACAGTGAGTTAATGACAGTTAGTAAATCTATCACAAAACAAGATTAAATTATGTGTCTTACTTGATTAAGGGTTAAGATCGTTCGGTGGTTTATTTGCACTTCCCTTTTTAGGTTAATTACATTAATTATGTTAATGAATGTTTCTCCCACACCTCTGATTAGAACAAGTAATAATGTGTTTTTTTTCTCAGGGTACAACTGCACGTATAGAGAGCTAACTGTTGTGTAACCGGGTCCGTATGTACGAATGTTCGTCGCTATAAAATAGGCGTTTGATCATTAACTTACATGAGAATTTATGACAAAGATCCGCCACAGCAGGCAATGCATGATCCGCCACAGCAGGCAATGCATGATCACACGCTAACTATATGTACTGACGATCAGCTTTGAGCTTTGTGTACCGAATGTCCAACACAAGACCTGTGTTCACTGAGGTCAATGTCTGCTTGTGTTTACATGTTCATTGAATTTATATTTTCATTGTTTTTGTGCTTCAACGACGAAGACATAATTTTTTGTAGAAAAACCAGGCCACGTTTCGCTGCCCATGATTTTATCTACCTGTAAATGTTACCTACGAAAATTAGTGAAAAAGCTGTACTGTACAGAGAACTACCTGTTATAAATCAGGAACTACTCGTGTACCTGCTTATCATGCAACCCAATGAAGATTTCATCAATCGATGTTAATCAAGCAATCAGAGCTTGTTCGACATATTTGTTGTCTTATTTAAAACTACTGAATTTACTGGGTAAGAGTGCATTAAAAATAATCTCTCTCTCTCTCTCTCTCTCTCTCTCTCTCTCTCTCTCTCTGAGAGTGTGTGTGATTATATAAAGAATTTATCACTAACGTGATGTCAGAAATAGAATAAAGTATCTGATACGCTTAATCACTCCAATGGACTTTTCTGTAGAAGTTCATCCATAAAGTTTACCACATCATTCAAAATATAGGCCATCTCCTCTTTGTCCAGGTGAATGCACGGTACTACATTTGTAAGTACTATGAAGGTAAGAAAACGAAGTTTTCACCTCTGGGACCATTTTCTCGATTTCATTTAGTTTATGTACTTATTACAATTGTCAGTTAAATGTGTTAAAGTATATACTGCCCACTCAGGCGAAAGTTTTGGGTGTATGTCCATCTGTCCGTCCGTTTTAGAAAATCATAACCAATTGTAAATATTTTTCATGGTCTTTCTATACACTCTGTCAGAAGCCTTCTCTACATACAAATAGTGGGGGTGTATTAGTTTCAACATGTCTGTCTTTTCATCCGAACATTATTGAGACAGTCAATTACTATCACCTAGGTAAAGCTGGCTTCAAGTTCGTAACCAAAGAGCTACCTTGTGCAATTTGCGTTTCTTCTTCCTTTTTTTTTTTACACAATTAATGATTAGTGTAAAATAGACATTTCGTGAACGTAATGTGAGGAATACAAATGGTTTAGCATGCTTGACTGGTTTAATACTTTGTATTTACACTACATGTACGTGTTCTATACTCACGTGTACGTGTTGTCAGTAACAGGACTGTTTTAAACCCTCACTACGTGTACGTGTTTTAAGTAATAAGGCTATGTTATACTAACACTACGTGTACGTGTTGACCGTAATAGCGCTGTTTTATACTCACCCCACGAGCTTGTATTGTTGGTTATAGGACTGTTTTATGCTCCTATTACGTGCACTTGTTATCAGTAATACGACTGTTTTAATATTCACACTACGTGCACGTGTTATCAATAATAGGACTTTTTATACTCACTCTACGTGCACGTTTTATCAGTAATAGTACTGATTTATACTCGCATTATGTGCACATGTTGTCAGTAATAGGAATGTTTAATACTCACACTATGTGCACGTGTTATCAATAATAGTACTTTTTGTACTCACTCTACGTGCACCGGTCGCGGTAGCTTAGTGGTTAGAGCGTTCGCTTCGTAACTGGGAGGTCGTGAGTTCGAGCCCCGCTCGTGCCATGGCCGCGTCAAACCTAAGACGAAAAATAGGTAGTGATTGCTCCTTCGCCAAACGCTTGGCATTTAGAAATGAGAATCACGGGTCTTTCGGATATGACCTTAAAAACGGAGGTCCCGTGTCACGGTAGGCATTGGCACGTTAAAAAACCCTCACTGCTACGGCCCTGAGCGCTAAGCATAGGTCTAAATTTGTGGAACTTCACCTAGAGCTGGTGACGTCTCAATATGAATGAAAAATTCTCGACGGGACGTAAAACAAACAAACAAACGTGCATGTGTTGTTAATGATAGGACTGTTTAATAATCGCATTAATCGCCCGTGTCCAGTCACCAGTTGTAGGCAAAGTACCACAAATTCAGGACCGGTCTCGGTAGCTCAGTGGTTAGAGGGTTCACTTCGTAACCGGGAGGTCGTGAGTTCAAGGCCCCCTCTCGTGCCATACCCGCGTCAAACCTAAGACGTAAACATAGGTAGTGATTATTCCTTCGCCAAACGCTTGGCATTTAGAAGTGAGAATCACGTGTCTTTAGAATATGACCTTAAAAACGGAGGTCCCGTGGCACGGTAGGCGTTGGCACGTTTAAGAACCCTCACTACTACGGCCCTGAGCGTTAAACAAAGGTCTAAATTTGTGGTACTTTACCTACAGCTGGTGACGTCTCAATATGAGTGAAACATTCTCGACAGGACGTAAAGAAACAAACAAAAAACGTGCCCGTGTTGTTACTGACATGACTGTATAATAATGGCATTACTTGCCCGTGTTGTCAGTAATAGGACTGTTTTATACTCATATTAAGTGCACGTGTTGTCCGTTATAAGACTGTTTTATAACTACGTGCACGTGTTATCAGTTATAGGACTGTTTTATAACTACGTGCACGTGTTGTCAGTTATAAGACTTTTATAACTACGTGCACGTGTTGTCAGTTATAAGACTGTTTTATAACTACGTGCACGTGTTATCAGTTATAGGACTGTTTTATAACTACGTGCACATGTTGTCAGTTATAAGACTTTTATAACTACATGTACGTGCACGTGTTATCAGTTATAGGACTGTTTCATAACTACGTGCACGTGTTATCAGTTATAGGACTTTTTTAATTTTCACAGGCCATCTACCTGCTGTGTGGATCACTGTTGTTCTTGAGACTTTCCTCCCTTCCAGTTCTAAAACCAAGAAGAGCTGACTGCAGTTATCATGAACGTAAGTATTGGATATATACCAAGAACTAATTATATTACTTCCACCTTAGTCAAACTACCTGGTTTTCATAGACCAATTTTCATCTCAAAATATTTAGCCATTTTATAGTCATATTGTTATACTATAATTATACAAGTATTACTATGTTTGTCTTGTCACAAAGAATGCAGTTATATCAACCACATCAACTTTGATATTGATGTATTTAAAGTACAAGCATGGAGTTGACTGAAGCAATAAATGTTACATATGCCTTTCTATTTTCATTTTCAATTATTCTCACATTTTTGTTCCTATATTTATGTATTAAAGCATGCTATTTCTGGACTTTTAAGCACTGTTTTTGATACAGGTATTATACTTTCATTAATTAGAAAATACAGCATTGAAGTTGTATCGATAGTCATACTGTTCATGATATGATCACGAACATTTTATTGTATTAAATAAGATATCGACGCATTATATAACGTTGGAAACTGGTCTAGAACATGTACAAGAAATTAAAGCTGTCGGACATATGCTTAATTTAAAAACAATATGTGATTAAAAGTTCAAAAAGTCAAATGAACTTTCACTCATTGATTATCGAACCTAAAAACTTGACCGGTGTCTTCCTTTGATCATTGTCCATCTACTGAAAATGGATTCCTGAAGACGGAAAAATAATTAGAAATAAAAGTGTTGATACAGGGACAGACATACCTCAGTTATTAATATAAAGGCTCCTGTTTAAATCAATATACAATAAAAACATATTTATAAGGAAATGCTGTGGACGAACAATTTTGATTTGCTATAAACAGGATTCGTTATATCCATTATATTTAGGATATGTTTTAAAACTATAGGGAGTGAAAATCACTTCGCTGTAAGCGCGAATTCACTATACCGTGGTCGCTCTAACCATGTTTAACTGTAATGGTTATCTTGGAACAACTGGTCAAAATCCCAAAAGGTGAAACCATAAATAAATTCATGTAATATTTTGAAGTTTCCATACCGACTTCGTGAATAAATTGACTTCTTAAAGATCTAGAGTTGATCTGATCGTAGTATCCCATTGCTAGTATACTGAAAGAAAAAATGATCGCAGTAAATCCCACAAACCTAGCTACATGTTTGAATTTCCCCCGATTGGCTGCTGTATCTATGACCAAGTGAAAAATGCATTTCTAAAGATGATCTTATTCTTTACTTTCAGACGGATCCAAGCCTTATTTCATTGGAACTACACACTTAATATGTATCGTGTTAAATGCGGGTATCGAGTTAGCTATAGATTTAATTACATCTGGGAGAAGAAAGAGAGCTCTTCAGGTTCAGGAGATAGATTTGTCACATTCCTATCTGTATTATGACGGGGTGCTATTTGAATTCGGACCAAATGGAACAAGAATAGAACCAGAGGGTCTACCAATGTTCTCTCAGAGTTGTCCCTCTGCTTATCTCCCTTTGCCGGCCGGGTTTTCTCATTTATCTGCAGACTGCATTGTGAAATGTGCCATGAATTATCATCTACGGTTTGGAAATTACAATGTCTTCACAAATAACTGTAACACTTTTATAAACAGACTGTCAGATATTCTCTGTCATGAAATCCACTGTCCATCATGGTGTTTGAAATATTAAAAGACAGAAAGTTTCTAGATACAGTTAGCTATCTGTGCTGAATCAAGGAAATAAAAGTTAATTGTAATACTGTATCGTCTATAATAATCTCAGGTGATCTATACATATACATATTATCTATATGTTTTACTTTGAAAAACACCTAAACAAGTGTGATATAAAGACATATAATCTTAACAGTAGGCGTAACAATCACGTGTGTATTAGGTTATTTAAAAAGTCTTTTAATTTCAAAGTGCCAGCTTTACCCATAATTCTATGTTAACACGCGGTCAGGCCTGATGCATTGCTATTGAGCTATTCTGCTGTCCTGGAACGAGGAACGATTTTTCGAGCAGCAAGTTTGAGGCAATTTCGGTAGTTTTATTTGACCATTTCAAAACAAATTTGCCAAATAAATATATTTCTTTTCGGTTAAAAATTGAAATTATCAAAAAAAATAAAAAAAAAAAAATAAAAAAAAAATAAAAAATAAAAATGTAAGCGGTGATAGTTGTGTTCGAACTCATGGCCTCAGTGTTCGTTGTCAGAGCACTTCACCACTGAGCTACGGTTGCTTGTACGATATACCTTTAGATATATTAAAGTCTTTTTTGCCTATAGATATTACAATAGTCTTTTAAATAGGAGTTTTATATATAATTGGAATAGAATAAACTTTAAAGAAATCAGCTTCATATTTTTTTTTTTTGTCTAAAATTTACACATTTGAATTTTCTTTTGGAACTATTTCGTTTCGTGTAATAAAATTACCCGAGGTATATAAAACCGGTTTTAAGTTTTCTTTGACCAGTACGACAGAGTTAGCCATAACTACACTCACTACGACTGAACAGTTTGGGTATGTCTGAATCTGAAACCGAATGGCGGGATCCTCGAGAACGTCGAATACTAGGAAAAGGAGATACAATTCTTATGAAGACTTAACAATGCCGAGGTGTTTCAACTTTTCCTAGGTAGGCTTGACGCAGCATTGGGAACAAAACAAGCAAAAATTCATACAAGAACTGGAAGCCAGAAAATTGCATGGTTATCAGACTCATGAAGTTCGGACAAAGACCCTGCTTTTAAATATGGCCATAATAAAGAAAGGTACGATTTCTTAAACCAGAGATGCAACGAACTACAACAAATCAATGAGTTTATTGATATAGGAGACCTGAAATCTGCCCGTGATATTATAGACAATTCTTTAAAAGCTCTGAAAACCCATCTAAAGATTATCAGAATTGCTGATGAATTGGATGGGACGTGGCAAATGAATATGTGGACGGCCCCGTCACCGATAATTCTGAGGACGCTCAGAGGCTACTACAAGCAGGATTTAGTGCCAAGAAGAAGCGAAGCTCTAAGGAGAAGGATGATGTTAGTTATCTTTTTCGTGGCCATGGCTTCCCGACTCAACAATACCCGAGACCACAGTTCGCAGGACGAAACGACTTTGCTCCTAGAAACAATGCAGTTTAATGAACCAAAACTACAATTCAGAGTTAGACCGGACCAGTGGCTCTACTGTAACGCTGTTGGTCATTGGACAGTCAACTGCCCACTCAAATGAAACAAAGAGCTTAAGCCAACCTGAACACAATCTGCTCCAAAGCAATCAGCTTAAAGCTATGATGAGACTAGCAATAAATCTGAAGCAAATGATAAGTCTGTTAAAGACAATTTACCAAAACATTTCCATTTTTGGACAAATGTTTTAAATGCAAATGAACATATTTAGATTGAGTTCCCGATTCATAAATGAATTATATATACTTAGGGTACAGATATTTTGAGATTAGTACAGATAGCATTTGGTTTTATGAATAATATAGCTTAATAAGGCGGATATGATTTGTTCAATATCGTGAAATGAAATGTGGATTGAGAGCCTATGCTGAGGCGGATTTGACTCGAAACTCTGGAAATGTTTTTTGAAAAATGAAATGTGAATTGAGAGTCTATGCTAAGGCGAACATTGTAGAAATAATTTAAGAAATGAAATGTGTATCGAGTGCCTATGCTGAGGCAAATATGTAACGATTGCCTAATGAATGAATTCAAAGTATAGTTTATGCTTAAGCTGATGCACTTCTGATGAAAATTAATTTAAATACTTTCAGAAATATGTTAGATATTTTGTACTGTATTGTCCTTTACTAGAAAAGCAATGGAGCTATTTATGAGTCTGAACTTTGTTTTGAAACATTGATTTGTATGAATTTTATATTTATTTTTCAATCTGATACGCATTCTCATTGGAAAGAACTAAATTCACATCAAGACGGCGAATCTGCGAACCTTGTTTAGTATATTCCGGATATCATTGAGAATTCTAAAGCTACGTCAACGTCCTTGAAATATCAATAATATTCCCAGAAGTCCAGATCTTAGTGTTTAATACATGATATGTTTTTTGCCAGCATCATCTTCAATGGTTAGCATCTATCTCGCATATCTAACACAAAAGAAAGATTCTGTGTCATTCCTTAATTCTGTAATTTACTCCATACAATGGTTTCACAACAAACGTTTGTTCAAGAACCCATGTTCAAACATACTGGTCAAAATGGTACTTGATGGTGGCAAGAGGGAATGTTCTATGCCTTTAATAAATAAAAACTCGGTGGGGATCCGGGTTGTTAGAAAAGATCCTCACTACCCCCTTGATTGTCGTAAGAGGCGACGAAATGGGGCGGTCCTTCGGATGAGACCGCAAAAACCGAGGTCCCGTGTCACAGCTGGTGTGGCACGTAAAAGACCCCTCCCTGCTCAAAGGCCATAAGTGCCGACCATAGACCTAAATTTGCAGCCCCTCACCGGCAATGGTGACGTCCCCATATGAGTGAAAGATTCTCGAGCGGGACGTTAAACAATATTAAACAATATCTAATCAATCAATCAATAGAAATAAAAAAAAAGAGCCGATTAATGCCGATATGTTAGCAAACATTTTCAAAAAAAAAAAAGAAAAAAAGAGAAAAGAAAATAAAGCACAAGATCTCAGTCATATTCGCATTAGAACAACTTTCTTGATTGGTTTCGTAGTTTTGTTTTTGTTTTTTTTAGATGTAAAGAGATCTGTAACATAAAAAGATCAGACATCTTTTGATGAAAGCTATGCAGAGATCAACGTTAAGCAGTCAAAAACGGACATTTTTAGAAAAGAGAATGTAGTAACGATTTCCAAAATTAATTCAGAGTTATGTCCTGTCAGCTGTACAAAACACTACCTTAATTTGGCAGGTATCGATGATCATTCTCATGAATTTATTTTTCGTTATTTTCCGTTTTTCAAGGAAACTGGTCTTTATAAATTATCTCCGATTAATAAACAGAGTTCCTATATAAAAGTTAGAGAGATGATTTTGAAAACTCTCTATGAAATAGGTGAAGATCCTGACAAATTTGGTGTGCATTCACTGCGGCAAATAACAATGTTTCAGATAGGCTGTTTAAATGCCATGACAGATGATGTGAAAACGCTAAAGATGGATATATAAAAGACAGATTGATTAAGAAGCTGTCCGTAACAAAGCAATTAGGACTTTGATTTTCCTTTGATGTCGTTATTTTTTTTCCCTGGTTTGATATAGTATTACGTATGCATACAACTGTATAATTATGTATGTACGTGCATGCACGTTTCATTTTTCACACAAACATTTGTGTCGAATCTGGCTGACTGTGTCATACCCTGCTTATGTGTTCGTTTTTTATTTAATATTTTCTAAACTACTTTTCATAATCATACGATGCAGGTTTAGGGAATCTGATGTGGCACTGAGAATAAAACATGAAACTGAGGATTCATACTGGTTATATTTCGATCACTACTGAATTTTTCATTGAACTTGTTGCATATGGTAGTGTGTATGGAGGCAATTTTTATAAGAATGAAAATACTTTACGTTCGGCTGTGCGAAGCGAAAGAGAACATAAATACATTTCAGCTTCACCTCGCATACACGGTAAAAGAAACACGATATGGACTTGCGTGCATCATTAAAGAAATGTCATAATTTTGTACTTTCATATAAAATAAATATCCAAGTGAATTTAGTGAGTTTATATGCTAGGTGTAAGACTTGTTATTGAATACGAAATATGGATACAAGGGAAGGGGGGGGGGTACTTCACTTCACAGGTTGATTTTAAAATAACTGACAGAGGTGGGGGAGGGGGTAAATAAATTGAAAAATACGGGGTTCATTTAGATTTCAAAAGTAAAATAAGGAATGATATTTATAACAAAATATTGGCATATAATTTAACATTCTGTAGATCACTTCCCATTGATCATAAAGAAGGGAGGGGTAGTAAAACGCATGTTAAAATAAAATCCTTATGTTGAATTTTTGTAATATTCTTCTTATTGAATCTATATCTCTGAAAATATCAGTTGTTAGTTTTTCTCTAAAATTGAATCATGGATTCTTTTTTTTATACAGTACCAAGTATTGCGGCTTGCAAGTTTGACCTTCGCACATATCCTCCACCAATAAAAACTGGACGCCACCAGATAACTGAAAATTTGTTGAGTGTGGCGGCAAACAATAAACAATCAATCGATCATATCCTCAAGTGTGATTATATAATTACAATTAATACTTTGTGACTTTAATTACTATTTCATTTTTTTTTTTATATTTCACTCACCTCTTGTTGATGAACTTCTTTCATAAAATCTACATTATCTTCAGAAATTTTCTTTTTAAAACGTGTACTTTATTGAAACCTAATGGATTTAACTGATGGGATCCACGAGTGGATTTGTGACTTTTATAAAAAAAAATTCCACAGGTTAGAGTTTATAGAATAATCAAATGAAAATGATGGCTTTGAATACATAAAATTAAGTTAATTATTTTATAATGTAGGCCTGCAGTAATTTGTTGTCGGCTTTCTAAAACCTTAATATATACCGGTAATCGCCTGGCGACCGAAAATAGCATCAGTATTCCTGTGGTGACCGAAATATGACGAACGTCAAATGGACGTAAAATAATTTAGCATTAATCAATCAACATCCCTTTTAATTACGCCTGCACGCTATGTATAATTTGTGAGAGAAACAAACTAAAACAAAGAAATTTAGTAAAAAAATTTTTACAACAATAGCCTTTTCAAAGTATTTATTAGCCAATAATGTACATCATTAAAATTCAGCGTTAAATATTAGGCATAGCTGAAGCATGTATAGTAGGTTTGTTCCAGGCTGAAGTCACTTATATCCGACCGACGTAATACAGAAACTGTAATTCAAGGACTATATGTATTTGCAATGGTTAGTTTTCGCTGACATGGTTCAACAAATACTCCACAACTTGTTCGTGACCACACTGAATTGCAATATCCAGACCCTGGTGTACATTAGCACCGTGTTGCGCAAGATATTTAACGACCGCTAACTCGCCATTCGCTGCAGCACAGTACATTGGGCTATCATTAGAAGAGCTAAGTAAATTAATATCCGCGCCATGTTCTATCAGATATTTCACAATATCCAGATAACCATAGCTAGATGCAGTATGAAGAGCGGGGTCACACAGGTCATCTACCTGATTGACATCCATTTTATCGATAAGATATTTTACAACATCTAAATGTCCACCCAAACACGCAGAAGATAAACAGCTAGTACCAATATTGACATCAGCGTTTTTCTCCATCAAATATCTAACAATTTTCAGATGACCATGGTTTGATGCACAAGACAATGGAGATACACCATCATCGTCGCAGAGATTGACAATCGCCTCACAGTCAATTAAACATTTCACAACTTCCAAATGACCAGAACCAGATGCACAATGCAATGGAGATACACCATCATCGTCGCAGAGATTGACAATCGCCTCACAGTCAATTAAACATTTCACAACTTCCAAATGACCAGAACCAGATGCACAATGCAATGGAGATACTCCATTATTGTCACTGATATTGATAAGAGCATCATGCTTAATAAGATTCTTCACGATCCCTGTATAACCTAAACCGGAAGCGAGAGACAACAATGGACCTATATCGTCATCATAGACATTAACATCAGAGCCATGAATGATTAACGTCTCCACAACGTCATCATGCTCGTTCAAACAAGCTAACATTAATGCGAAATTCTTCACGTCACTAGCTCCTTTTCTCAACAAAATATTCACAATTTCAATGAGACCATGAAACGAAGCCAAATCTAACGGAGTAATCTGGTCACTGATGTGATTGATACATTCAGGTTTCACGTGATCTAGCACTAGATTGACCATTTCTAAGTTACCACTAGCACAGGCCAGCGATAAGCAGGTAGCCTGGGATTCCAGGTCCATACCAAATATGATTTCGGAATCTTTTCTAACGTTTGTGTCACTTTCAGGAATGTTCCTGTTCTCACTGAGGGTCTTTCTGTGGACAAGGTCGATGACACCAGATAACAGATGCACGTGACCATATCCAATTATCCAATACAAGACCTTGAAAGAATGGCGATTTAAGATAATAATTTTCAAATCAAACTCGGACAGTTTTCTTTTCATAACTTTGGAACTTTTGGACTTGGAGGCCACGTCAAGTATTTCATCCATTTCATTTGATTTTCTATTTGTTTCTTCATATAACGACTCACAGTAGCTGTCATAAAAAAACAGTGTCTCGATTTCATGTAGAGGAAAGTCACTGCAAATCTTACAAAGCATGGAAACGAATGTTGCAGATTTCAATTCATCACAATTAAACACTTCATACAACTGGAAACGTCTTATATCATAAATAACACGTTTAACCAAAACAGGAAAATGTATTTCCGAGAGAGCAAAGCGATTTTCATTGATAACGGGCCCTTCGTCACCAAATGCTAGAAACCTGTAGATAAAGCTGGAAATGGAGTGCTTGATAAGACATTCTGGAAATTGTTTTCCGAAATGAACTGCAACAATTTCGAACAGTGTGTCATGGATAAAAGAAAATTTACTGTCTGTGTCCTGCACCAGATACGACCCCACCAATACTCCCAACGCGTCTCTAAGTTTCCAGTCAGACGTTGACTTGTTTACTCTGCAGCAGTTGTAGACATCTTCCAAGCATTCTTTGTCTAAATCCTCTGGTGAGACAGAACTATCTTTCATGACACAGTAAACCAGGGATGCATAATGCATTTTCTTTATTTCTCGCATTTTATCCAGCTCTGAGAATAAACATTGATATGGGAAAAGAAAAAACTGCTCACCCATTTCCTGGTATTTTTCATACGATGAAAACATCCGACAAAGCAGAGGGAACATTACCCATGATTTGGACAAAGATATATTCTCAAAAGATTCCTTTCTTAAATGTGTATGTTGACAATGAATCGAGAGCATAACATTTCTATCCTCATCGGTCAACCGATTTTCTTCATCACCCAAGTCAATGACATGATCTAATTGTGTAACAAAGCTATTGAGCCGTTCTGACTCCTTCAAAACGACAGATCTACATGTCATCAACAATTTTGATCCGGATTCAAGTAGATTGAATATTTTTTCTGACTTTGCCATCAAACTGTTATACAAACCCATGTCAAAACCATGGACTCCTAAAACATCATCTACAACAAATATTTGTTTAACGCTTAGATTTCCACAAATCATAATCTCGTCAATTGACGACAGCGGGAGGACTTCAAATCCCTCACTAGCAAGCTGCAAAGCGACATGTCGGATCAGAGTTGTCTTTCCGATACCACCTCCACCAGTGACTGTCACGTGATCTGAGTTCTTGATTTTTGCAAGAATTGTTTCATAGCTATGGATTTCTGAGAAGAATTTGTCATCTTCTTTCCATTTCTGCAACAATTTCTGATATTGCTCTGTTGAGAGAAGGAATTTATGATGAAAACTTATGGTTTGGAGATTGAAGATTTTTTTCTTTCAATATTCACCATGCAATAATAAACATCATTATCATATAGTCACAAATTTTGGTTGCCATTATTGAACTCTAAATTGTCTTGCAATAACAGTATCAGTACAAAAACACTATAGGTACAATGTAACGTTTATACACTTGTAATGAACAGAGATAGCGGGCAGAATATTGTTTTGTAAAGTTTCATAGCCAGTGTTAATATTTTATCTATTAAAGATCAATTAATTCTTGACCACAAAAAAAAAAAGTTGAAATATATCACTTGCTTTGATGGACGCAGTTCGGTAGAGATTGAATGTGTACGTTACTGTGATGGTCAATGCATTTATGTAAGTGTCAATGATAATTCATTTAATAAGATCAACTGAAGAAACACAAAACAATAGGGCCCGGATTTTCGAAAAGTGGTTAACTTTAACACGGTGTTATCTTGGTGTTAACTTCTGTGTGAAAGTTAACCAAGTGATCAACTGTTTTTCGAACGAGAGTTTACGTTAACTTTAATCCACCTCCAGTACCCATGTTAAGTCTTAACGCAGTGGTTAAAAACGACCGCCAACTTTGATTTTTGTCCGCCTCAGAACGAAAAATGATAAATGATTGATTGATTATATATTGTTTAACGTCGCTCTTGAGAATTTTTCGCTCATATGGATACGTCACTATTGCAGGTGAAGAGCTGTGAAATTTAGGCCTATGCTCGGCGCTTATGGCCTTTGAGCAGGGAGGGATCTTTATCATGCCACACCTGCTGTGAAACGGGGCCTCGCTTTTTGCGGTCTCATCCGAAGGACCGTCCCATTAAGTCGCCTCTTACGACAGGCAATGGGTACTAAGGACCTATTCTAACAAGCTGGATTCCCACGGGGCTGATAAATAATTGAAGTGCTGGGACATTTTGAGGTGTAGACTGATGCTGAACTACGACGATGCATTGTTTATGTTGTCGTGAATTGATATTTTCGTAAAGTCGCATGAAATCGACTTTAGGAGAATAGCTAATGGAAATACTAGAACAGTTGGATGATAATGTTACATCTTTCTGTCCGCGGCAATATCTTGATAGCATTGATAAACACATTCCGAGTCTTTCGGCATGAGAGAGGAGGATATCTAATAACATTCATATTATATTCACTTATATACTACATATCTGCAACAGCAGCCATGCTCAAGATATGATTGATTATATATTGTTTAACGTTCCGCTCGAGAATCTTTTACTCATATGGAGACGTCACCACTGCCGGTGAAGGGCTGCAAATTTAGGACTATGCTCAGCGCTTATGACCTTTGAGCAGGAGGGATCTTTTACGTGCCACACCTGCATGGGACCTCGATTTTTACGGTCTCATCCGAAGGACCGCCCCATTTAGTCGCCTCTTACGACAAGCAAGGGGGTACTGAGGATCTATTCTAACAACCCGGATCCAAACGGGGACTCAAGATATGATTTACCTAAAAGTTTGGATTCCAAATGTCAAAGTGTATCCAGCCTCCTTCGTCTAACGAAAATCTCCATGTTAAATGAAACATTAATAGCTTTCAATGTATCACACCGGTAATTGTCCAATCAAAATGAACTTAGTCAATTGTAGTTCCGTATATTTAAAAAAATGATTTTTTAATGCGTGATTTTTCTCATTTCCCCTTGTTATTTTCTCTTATTTTTTGTACCCATGATTAGGATATTTTGTGTAATTTGTAGAAATAATCAGTTGTTTACAGTGGAACCATTTGATGTTGGTAGCTGAGGCTACTTCTTGAGGAGCACTCGGGCTGTTTACACAAATTTGAAAAACACGTGGATTTGAGGGTTTGCGGGTAAAATTATTTCATTGTAGGGTGTCTTTTTTCTGGTGTCAGCAGACGCGAGAGGTAACATAGAACATTTCCGAGTGCGTTGTTTGGCATCAATTTTGTAGTATTCAGGCTAATACAGAATAATTGTTAATTCAAACTAAGGAAAAAGAAATAAACTGTACTAATATTTTCTTCAAATGCAGATTAATTTCCCTTAGAGAAATGGAGTGGTGGATCACGTATTATGCTTGACGATAGTAATGATAATATTAATAATGATAAATGTAAAGCATAAGAAAACATAGATATAAAATATATAGATATTTCTATGAACAAACTAGGATAAAGGATTTATCATTTTCTTCATGTATATTTTTAACTTTTTTAATTTGAACAAAATAGATTAAGAAAAAATATTATATTTACAAATTTCTGTATCAAATAATATAGTAGACTATATGACTTAATTGTTATATTAATTTTCATGGCAACTAGTAGCCTCCTGCACCCCCTCACTTTGTTTAGATCGTAAACGTATGCTTAACTACTATCAGACACAAATAAACAATTAAATATCATTGGATTCAATAAGAAGTCTATATTTTATAATCTCTTTCATCATTCTTAAACTGATGTAATTATAATGATGGTGATAATAACTGATAATACATACATATATATATATATATATATATATATATATATATATATAAAATCACTAACACTTCTGATTATTTTAGGCCCGAGTTCTTTACAACGAAGTCTTGTTTGCATAGGATGTGAATGTACATCATGGATAATCAAATGATTAGCAAGTGGTTAATTCAGTTAACACAGTCTTAGCTAATCACTGCTTTCAATTGCTTTCGAAAAACAGAATTTAACCATTGCGTTAACTGATTACTTGCTTAGGACTTAACACTGTGTTAAACTTAACCACTGTGTTAAAGTTAACAGCTTTCGAAAACCCGGGCGCAGAAACACCAACTTGTGTAAATATTCCTTGGCATAACATTAATATTGTCACAACATTACATCTATAGTCATTTTTACAGAACGTTAAAAAATTTTAATGTACGTTTTATTCCCCTGAAGTAGTAAAGCAATCTTCTCAGAGCATTCAATATAATTCTGACTATGAATGCATGTGTGTTCACAAAACATTGTTTCCTTTATATATTCGGGAACTTAATCTCGAGATTATAGTGTTTTAAATAAAATATTACAAGCGTAACGACTTCAACTTTGCAATCATCAACTTTCCATATCTATGTAGTAATATACCACTTTCGCCTGCTCATGGTGTGTATATATCCCAGTTGATTTGATACGCGAGAGCATGCCATGCGTATGGGAATTTTTTAAAGCGAGGTCAACTACTGACTAAAAAGTTGACGTTGCAGGGTTATAACGAATCTCTTTTGAAGTCATCATTTCGCAAATTATACGGTCGCTATAATGACCTTGTTTGCGATTACAAAGTGTCTCTGGGATATATGTTGAATGATTTGTTTCATACCCTTTGTTAGACTGTCATTTTTTATACTAACTTTGACTACGGGTAATCCCGTATACCTGTTTTCGATTAAGGGCTCACGGCGGGTGTGACCGGTCAGCAGAGGATGCCTACTCCTCCATGGCACCTGATCCTACCTTCGCTTTGTCGGAGGTCCGTGTTGCCCTACACTCGAACTTGTATATGTCTTTGGGATTTATGATTACGATTTACACATCGTTTACTTCGCCATTCGATATATTGACGTAGTTTCCAAGCGATTGATTTCAAATATTATTATTATTATATATATATATATATATATATATATATATATATATATATATACATATAAAATTCATTTTGGCATGGAAATAATTAATGTGCTTAGAGAAAGTCAAGATATTTAGTAACATGCGATATGCCCTTTAAAATTAAGACGTAGATATGCAAGTTGGTCGTTTTTATATTGATTAACGTCCCGCTGGAGAATTTTTCACTCATATGAAGACGTCACTATTGTCAGTGAAGGGCTGCGAATTTTAAGCCTATATTCGGCACTTGCAACCTTTGAGCAGGGAGGGATTTTTATCGTGCCACATCCACATCCGCTGTGACATGGAGCCTCAGTTTTTGCCGTCGCATCCGTATGACCGCCCCGTTTACTCGCCTCTTACGACAAGAAAGTGGTACCGGGGACCTATTCTAACACCGATTCCCACGGGAAAACTATATATGAAGTTTTGTGAACCTTTTAGGTTTGATGGAATGTGTTGAGCAACAGATTTCTCCACATCTCGAACTCTTTCACGTAATGCTTCTAGATCCAGTCTTAATGAATTTCTGGTTGAACAATCCAGGATTTTGTATTGCAAGGAATCAACTTTTCCCTCTAGTTGACCTTTCCCAAGTCTTCGTATCACCTAAATTTCAGAGAAAATAAATAAAACCGTTAAATAAAGACGCAAATTTATTGAGTTGTACTATGTGACTTTATCTAATGATATGCGTGATTTGAATATTGAGATAATACGTGATACACTACATAGCAATGTTATATTATTTATTAGAATTATAACGATTCACTAAGTATTTCATTGTAAGAGAGGTCATGCATTTTGTCATGTATCACATTCTAACTGCAACCAATACTATAAAAGTAAATATTATTAAAAATGACATTATATTTGTTGTACTTTGGAAATCAGATCTCCCAACAGTCTGCTGTAATTCCCATGGACACAAATTTTACTCCTTTATCAGCTGACCTGCTTTTGTATTCTTATAAGGCAGAATTTATACAAAATCTTCTATATGAGAACGAAACATTTCTTGGTGTGGCTTTTAATTCGAGATTTAGATACATCGACGAAGTTCTATCAGTTAACAGTATCCACATTTATTCATCTGTCAATTCGATAACTATAAAGGAGTAAATTTAAAACATAACACCAAGACGACTTCCCCATCTGCTTCATATTTGAATATTTTATTGAACACAGACGTTAACGACAAACTAACAACTCATACCAAACGAAATGATTTCAGACTCTCCATCGTCAACTGTCCACATTTATGTTTAGGAATATACCATTATCACTTGTATATGGTGTTTATGTCTCTCAAATGATTTGATATGAGAAATATTTCTGCGTATGATCAGGTTTTAAAGCGTGAAAAGTTCTTAACAAGTAAATTGATGTTACAGGAGTGTCAACAATCTCGTTTAAAGTCAACATTTGGCAAATTCTATGGTCTTTATAATTATCTAATTTTCAAGTATAATCTTTTATTAGGTTGAATGCTGTCTGACGTGTTTTATCTTATTGTTAGACCGTTCTTTACATACTGATTTTCAGTACGAATGACTCCGTTTCTGATCAAGATATAAGATTCGCAGTGGGTGCGGTCGGTGAACACGGGTTACTTACTTTTTCTGGCAAATGACCCCACCTGCTATGTTTCCAGAAAGTCCGTGTTTGCTTTGCTCTCAATATTTTATGAGATAGATCACTGTTCATTACCTTCACTGTTTCATGCTTTAAAAACCTATATTGACTACGTGTTAATTGGATATCACGTCAGCCCTAAAGAGTATGTCTATAGGAATTTCTCGTCAGCATGCAAACTACTTTGACCTAAAATTGTCATAGACTGCAAAGGAGTTACTCGTATAAAAATCCATTGGACTATTATGTTTCATATTTAATGACAGTGTTTCATTGTTTTGTCTTCCTGTTATTGATTGGTCCTTCAAAATAAAGTAATTATTTAGCATCTGTAGTTTTAATTTTTAACAGGTCACTGAACACAAACTACCTGTTTTATTCGCTTTAGTTTTTATTTGGATAGGTTACTGAACCCAAATTCTTCGCAATTGTAATTTCTATTGACGGGACAACTCAATCCAACCGTTTTAGCCACTTTTGATTTTAAGTATGGGCACTCAACTCATGTTAACTATATCCGACGCTGTAATTATCCAACACAAAATCAACTGTGAATGCGCCATAGGTCATACGACCCAAACCTTTAGCCTCGCTAATTTTATGTATACCTCACTTAACTCCTTCCACCATTTTGTAAACTCGCCATCGCTGACTGACGGTGAACAATGACTGAGGTAGTTTCGACATATCCGGACTCGTTCCAAGTCATCAGAGGGCTCTATGTTTGACGGATCTGGTTCTTCTCCCCAACCTTTTGTTGGTTTCTTAACATTCGTTGTATTCCGTATTATCTTATAGAAAAGAGTGGTGTCAAACTTTTCTGACGTGACTGGATCATTCTCTGTAACATTTTAAAATGAGAATGTGGTTAAAAGAAATGTTCAAGCTTCAAACTAAGACATTCATATATATATATATATATATATATATATATATATATATATATATAATGATAATAATAAAAAGTCAGAACGCTAACTCAATCGCACAGGTAATTAACAATTTAACTAAGATGAAATTCACCCAAAAGATGATACATCTATATATCTATTATTTATATAATCAATTAAACATTCATATACATGTAATGAACTTGTAACATTAAAAATCTGCAAATTAAACTATTAAAAAATAGTGATTTTAAAACCACAAAATTCGATAAATGTGTAGCCCTAGAAGGAATATAGAACATCTTGGTAGTCTCCATAGACATGATAATCTCCGCCCTCGACAGTTGTTTATGTCTTTTATATATATATATATATATATATATATATATAATTTGTCTTGTTACACTTATTTAATCACCAAAATCGTTTATTGAAACTGTTTGGATAATGCAAAGACCGACCTGTGATTATGAATATGCAATAAAGAACCTTCTTTGTACTAATGTTTCTTTTAGCAACCACAGGCCTTCTACCGTGTTTAGTTAGCCATATTTTGTTTCCAAGTTTTCTTATTGGTTCGAAATAGTGAACCCATCTTTCATCACCAATAACAATCTTTGCAAATTGTCTTTGATGGGATTTGGGAAACATTTTGAGCAATTGTTTAGCGATTTGTACTCGTATCCGTTTTCGGTCATCTGTCAATATATGCGGTATCCATCTTTCAGAAATCTTTCGTACTTTCAAAATACTCTTTCAAAATGAAATGCACCCGCGATATCGATATGCCAACAGCTTTGGTAATATCACGTATCGTATCCCTGACTTTTGAGACATTTGCCTTGCCAGTTACAGTCACAAGTTAGCCAGAGTTTGCTGCATCTTTGACAGACTCTGTGCCAGTCAGAAATATCTTTCTCCACCTACAAACTGTTTCATAAAATACCTTATCAGACCCATAAACTTCCCCAATTCAGTAAAAAATCTGCATTACCGAATGACCGAGTTTGTGTTAACTTTTATATAAATTCTAATTTCTTCAATATTCTCAACCCGTTTCCCAACCATTTTTACAACAGTGGTCAACGACTGGCTCTAATGAATTAACTGTAAGTTTAAAACTATGTGGAGCTGAAGGCTCGTATTTATACCGTTGCTAAGGTATTGAATAGACCTATCAAGAGTATCATCATCCACGAAATCGTGCAACGCGTTATCGCGCTGTGGTACAATACACATTACATATCGAACAGCCCTCGTAATGATCAATTAGCGTGTCGGTCATGAACAATCACTTTAAAATAGATCATTATCTTTTATCTTTTCTCAAAAGTCGAAGCGTACAGGCTATACCTACCGTTTCGTGCAGACCGTTTGCAAAGTGTAGCATGCCACGCCTACCGTTTCGTGCAGACCGTTTGCAAAGTGTGGCATGCCACGCCTACCGTTTCGTGCAGACCGTTTATAAAGCGTGACAAGTCATGCCTACTGTTTCGTGCAGACCGTACACAAATGGTCAGTATTTCAAGTGAAGCGTTCCATGCAAACTGTTCTCCGTTCTGTCCAAGAATCGTTACATTCCGTTTCTTGCAAGTGGTGTAATAGTACGCTTCAAACTCTCTATAAACTGAGATCCTGGTTGCAGAAAGCGTTAGCACGATAAAGAATCTCCACTGCTACAATCTTGAGTGTCATGTATAGGTTTAACTTTCAAGCATATTACCTTTACACTTATAGCGAAGTTCAAGGGACGAACAATTTTGATTTGTTATAAATGTAATTAGTTATATCCAATAAGTTTATAATATGTTTGAAATCTACAAGGTATGAAAAGTATTCCCTGTAATCGTGAATTCATTATAACATTATAAGCATGTTCGCTATAACTGTGTTTGTCTGTAATACCGTAAACAAGTTTAAATTTGGCCGTGAATATAAACGAAATTAACGGATATTTACTCGTAATTCCGCGCTTGCTTTTGTTTCAGCTAAGATGTCTGTCGAACTGGACATTAAAAGGTGTCCCGTACCAAGGATCACGACCCCCTTGGGAGGCAAAAGATCGTTTCCCTGATTTTCGAAAAAGAGTAGGCTCATTTGGGGCCGTCAGGAAAATTTCAACATTCACAACTAAAATATTTCAGTTAGCTAACCGCCATAAAATGGCTGAAATACTGTCAAAACGGCGTAAAACCCTAATCAATCACTTAATCAATCAATCAATGTTTTTCAACGAAGGAATATTAAAGATTTATCAATTCATTGATTGATTTATTAGAAATCTATTATACCTGTATATTGTAAGATCAATAATTTGTATTCACCTGGAAACAATACATCTTTTTGTTCAATGCTACAATTCTTGAAAGCTTTTCTCTTGTGTCTTTTTAAATGATTTCTTAATTTCCGTGGAGGAACTATGGTATCGAACCAGATTCGAACAGCGTCCACTGCAAGGTGGGCTAGCAAAAAATATCGAAGAAAATTGTCTTCTTCTCGGGAAGTACCAATCTCGTGATCTGAAAAGAATTTGACATGGAGTGACTTTAATATTTTAAGGATACATATTGACATTAATTACAAGGTATAGCACAACGATTCAGTTTGTATTCAATTTCACAGTTATATTTCAGATGATTATTAGTTGCAGGATTTCTATAAAAATACTTTGTAATAAGATAAAGGCAATCATTGATGAATCAAATAAATCAAAGTGCAGTACGTGAGTTTTTACCATTTTTCATCGCTACGGTTTCAGACCCTTCATTTCCCGGTGAGTCGTTTACATCTGAATCTTCTGACGTCACTGACTCGGAGTCTTCGGTCTCCGATTGTGTTTGATCCATTTTATATAAACTTTCCTATAGATTAAGTCTTTGTATATAAAAGCAGCAAATACAATGTGGAAAATATTTCTTTGCAGTTTTGGAACATACTAAGAGAGGAAATGAAAACAATTGAATTGGGATAATGCGATACATTCATAAAACTTTGACTTTATATAAATCTTAACGACTTTATATATGAAATGTGATTATCAAACTGTAAATCTTTTTACATGTATCAACAAATTAACATATTTTGAGAAGCGGTAGAATGATTTTCACTGCTCTTCTGTACTCATTTTGGTGTTTAAATAGGACACATCAGAAAAATGGTGGAAAGAACTATTAGATAGAAAACTCTTAATAGAATGGATCAACCTCGAAGTAGGATCTGTAGTTTTCTATCAAAAAGTTCAATTTCAGAACAATGAATTAAAAGTGCAACTTAAAGTGTAAAACAAGACATATGTATAGCACTATAAAATATTGTAATAAATTCAGAAATACAGACACAAAGGGGAAACTTTATCCCCAACAGCTTCATCGAACTAAACCAGAGAACGAAAACGTGAAGATAGCAAAAAATGATATATCTTTTGAAACCTTTAAAGAATACAAAATCACGAACAGGACGATCATGGACCTCTGGAAATATCAGAGGTGGGAACAAGTGCCTTGAAGAAGTAAGCATTGACTGTCGATCAGTCACACCCGCTGTGAGTCCCATATCTTGATAAAATATGCCCTACCCAAATGATATATGTTGAATGATTTCGTACTACAGTACTTTTTCCACAATAAAATTGAACTATCCCCCATTACTTAGATTTGATATAATTAGGATGCTCAGTGTATGAACACGAACAATAGTCTTACGATGTACCAATCCAATATTTCAAATCGAAACTAGAAATTCCAAAAATTTGTTTTCTCTCTTACCTATAACGGAATTATTTTTGTTTATGCTGGGGGGACTAAATATATTGTAACGTTATAGGTTTTAACAGTTCAGGACAACGTTTTGTAATAGTCGGTGGTAATGGGCGTGAAGAATCTTCCGGAAGTGTATCATCAAAACAAAAAACCTTCATTTATTTGCTGCTTTCATCAATGAATATTTTTTTTTCTGAAAGATTCTCGTTGTCGTTTTATTTTGTCATTTTTTAATAATAATAATAATAATTAAAAACCCTGAACATTCAAGAAATCAGGATGATGTTGTTAACATGTCATCAAAATTCAACAGATTATTTAGGACACAATAAGAATATGATTATCGTTGTAAAACCTTACAGATTAGGGAAAACGACTAATTTCTTAAATCACTAAATCAATAAAATCAAACAGTCGCCGGATAGCTGAAAAATTGCTCAGGCGACTATAAATAAAACAAACAAACAAACAAAAAAAAAACAACAATAAAATCAACCTACCGATACAGGCACAGATAAATATTTCAAACCGAAACTAGAAATTCCAATATTGACGTAATTCAAATACTTGACACACTTAACCTGTCAAGGTCATTTGAATTAGGACTCGTCCTGCATTCCTTATTCTCATATACCAATAAAGACATGAGATAGAGATAATTTACAATAATTTATACAAATATTTTTTGCTGTTGTTGTTCATGGCAAGAGGTGCACACACTACAATATACGGAAACAAAATATAAAATGCTTACGTGTCATTCTGAAAGATAAAAATTTTGTATTAATAACTCTTAGAAATTCGCACAAATTTCTAAAATTCTTCACTTTGTGTGAATGAAACAAATTTGTAACAAAATTTGTTTTCTCTCTCTCTCTCTCTCTCTCTCTCTCTCTCTCTCTCCATGAGTTACATATAACGGAAGTATGTTTTGTTTATGCTAAGGGGACTAAGTATTATAATATTATCGCAAGTGTGTGTATGACATACAAAAGAAACATGTTTTTGGGTTAAGGATTTGTGCATTAGCGATATGTGTGTGAGTGAGAACATAAGGTTGCTCAAATGTTACCGTTATGAATAGTTTCTGCACTGGTCAGCCATTACATATATGGTAAGCACGATTGGCATTCAATGGAATCATTTTGATCTAGGGTTAACTATTTGTATAGATTATGTATAAAAGTTGTGTGCGAATTTTTCAGTGACAATATATATGGGCAAGGGCAGTGAACCAGGTCCAAAGGACAATTGTCTTGGTACATTAATGATCTAAATATAAGACTTTATATTGTGCAAGAACTGTAAGATAAATTTGAATGTGCAATGGCAGAATCGAAAGTTTCAAATGAAAGAATTAAAGTGTTTTTAAGAAGTTCAAATTCAAAATTAATGCCAACAGTGTATATTTCGGATACATTACAAATAAGGTAAGGAATTTTGAGAACAGCTCAAAGATGCGTGTTGGTATATAAGACCAGGTCAGATTCTGCGAGAAGTTAACCAGTGGTATTTGTACCTTGCTAACTCACTATTCGCACTGGTTCTATATTTCATTTACGTAAGTCGTGGGCATTCAAATTTTATCATTTTAAGAAATTTTGGTTAATAATAAGGGTTGTCAAGATGTTTATAATATTTTAGTGTGGATTGTATTTTATTTATTGTATTACAATATAATTCATAATGGAATGTTTGATTGATAAAGTGGTATTTGTACCTGGCAAACTCACAACTCGCATTGGTTCTCTGTTTCATTTAGGTGGGGTTTCTACCACTCACCCCATACCTGGATGCGAGATTGTTACGTTGCCAGAGGACCGTCATTATTAAATATACGGGTGTTGACCTGGTCGTATAGACTTTTCATTACGAACTAGATAACACCATAGTCCTGAAGAGTGTATTTGGCATAACAGGCCTAGACATTCACGTCTCTACCATACTCAAATATCCCTGATATTTGAGGTTGTTTGGTAACCAAGGTTAGAGTCTGTGAACGGGCTAACTCTGTAATGGTACATAAGGACATGCAACATTGAACTATTTCGTACCTCTCAAATTTGCCACCTCTACCATTGTACCTGTTCGGGTCATGAATTGACATAGTAAGTGGTGGTCATGATTTTGGTATGATACTTCCAACAGTTCAGGACAACGTTTTGTAATAGACAGTGGTATAATGGACGTGAAGATTCTTTCGGAAGTGTATCATCAAAACGAAAATCTTGATTTATTTCCTGACTTTCATCAACGAATATTTTTGATATCAATAAAATCAACCTACCGATACAGGAAAATATTTCAAACCGAAACTAGAAATTCCAGTATTGACTTCTTCATTCAAATAGGGAGTGGTCTTTCTTGTTACACTTAACGTTTCAAGATATCACACCGCCAATTGTCCATTCAAAATGAACTTAGTCAATTGTAGTTCCGTATATTTAAAAGAATTTTTTTAATGCATGATTTTTCTCATTTCCCCTTCTTCTTTTCTCTTATTTTGTTCCCCTCATTAGGAAATTTTGGGTAATTTGTATAAATAATCAGTTGTTTACAGTGGAACTATTTGATGTTGGTAGCTGAGGCTACTTCCTAAGGAGCACTCGGTCTGTTTACACAAATGTGAAAAACAGGTGGATTTGAGGGTAATCTTGTTTGCGGGTAAAATTATTTCGCAAATGCCATGTAGGGTGTCTTTTTTCTGGTGTCAGCAGGCAAGAGAGGTAACATAGAACATTTCCGAGAACGTTATTTGGCATCAATTTTGTAAAGTGATTTTTAATGATTTTTTCCCTCTATAGTAATATATAGTGAAAATAATTACCGGTGTGATACCTATATCGAATATTGACAGGAGTCATTTGATATCGGACTCGCCCTACATTCTTTATTCTCGTAAACCAGTAAAGACATGATACAGAAATAATTTACAATAATTTATGCAAACATTTTTTGGTGTTTTTGTTCATTGCATGATGTGCACATAATTCAATGTATGGAAGCAAAATATAAAATGCATAAATGCCATTCGGGAAGACGAATTGTTTGTATTTAAACCCGTATTAATTCGCACTAATTTATTCTTTATATTGTGAGATTGAAAACCCTTACAAACAAAGATACATTGCTAAATACAGTAAATGTTCTACCAAGCCCTATCTTTGCTCCTTACGAAAATATTAACTGCTGTGAAGGAGAAACTTCAAACGTACTGTGTCACTACGTATGCCAGAAATGGTGTAAATCAAATGTGGATTCTTAAAAATTCTAAAGAACTTTTATTGAATTTGAAATCACAAAACTTTTCTCAAATTTACAACATTCAAACGTATGATTTTACAACTCATTGACAATAATTTCGTAGTCTTTGGTGATCAGGTCTTCCAACAATCTGTTGGAATTTCCATGGGCGCGAATTCTGCTCCTTTGTTAGCTGACCTATTTTTATGTTCTTACGAAGCAGAATTCATTTAAAAGCTTCTACATGAGAAGAAAAATCTTTTGCTGTGGTCTTCAATTTGAGATTTAGATATATCGACAACGTTTTGTCTATTAACAATGATCATTTTCATTCATATGTCGATTCGATATATCCCAGTGAGTTTGAAATAAAAGACACCACAGAGTCTTCCACTTCTGCTTCGTACTTAGATATTTTACTGAAAATAAATGCCGGCGGCAAACTAACAACTCAACTTCATGACAAACGGGATGATTCAATTTCTCCATCATCAACTTCCCTTATTTATGTGGCAATATTCCATCATCACCTGCATATGGTGTTTATATCTCCCAACTGATTCGATACGCAAGAGCTTGTTCTGCTCATGATCAAGGCGGGCTACTGACAAAGAAGTTGATGTTACAGGGGTTTGTACAGTCTCGTCTAAAGTTAGCATTTCGCAAATTTTATGGTCGTTATAACGATCTCCTTTGCCAGTACAACTTACCATTAAGTCAAATGCTGTCTAATGTGTTTCATAACAATTGTTAGGCCGTTCTTGGCACACTGATTCTGACTACGGATTGCTCCCTTTACCTGATCGGAATATAGGTCTCGCAGCGGGTGTGATCGGTCGACAGGGGATGCTTACTCCTCCTAGGCACCTGATCCCACTTCTGGCATGACCAGGAGTCCGTGTTTGCCTATCTCTCTGATTTGTATTTTCTGTAAGAATTACGGGATAGAATACTGTTAGTTATCTTAGCCTTATTATTTAATGGAGAAAAGCACTGATGTCAATATTGATACTAGCTGTTTTTCTTCTGCGTGTTTTGATAGACAATTAGATGTTGTAAAATTCCTTACCGATAAGATGGATGTCAATCAGGTAGATGACCTGTGTGATCCCGCATTTCATACTGCATCGAGTTGTGGTATCTAGATATTGTGGAGTATCTGATAGAACATGGGGCGGATAGCTCTTCTAATGGTAGCCCATTCCACTGTACTGCAAAGAATGGCGAGTTAGCGATAATTTTTTTTGGTGGTGTTTGGGGATCCAGTATAGATACGGTAACTTATATTCATCCGTTTTATTGACTGGGATATTAAATGTATTTAAAACTGAAGCATGATTTTCAAGAATTTTATCTTTTGAAAGGGCAGTTGGAGTATACGTGCGATTAATAAATGTGGAATTAATGCCAAGTTCGTTCAGAATACAGTAGTAATAATGAGCATTACAAACAAATACAATGTTGTTGCCTCCTTTATCAGTTGGAACCAAAAAATATTCCTCATGTTACCTGTCTAACTCTTTAATCACTTCTGATTTACTAAACACTGAAGGATAGATGGTACGCATTTTTGTTTTGACATGTCTGATACGGGATTTTAATATTCCTCTTATACTTTTTATCCATTCTGACAATGTATCAAGTTCTTCTTTTTCAGATTTAGCCCATCGTCTGGCATAATCTTCGACAGAATTCATAATAGAGATGAAGTTCTGTCGCCAATGGAAGGTCCGAGATTGTCTGAATTTAGGACCTTTTAAAATAAGTGATTTTAGATCTTCATTTTTAACTCTATCTAACGATTTTCAGATGACTTTCTCTTGGTGCATAAGACATTGGAGATAAACCATCATTGTCACAGAGATTGACAATCCCATCACAATCAATTAAACATTTCATAACTTCCAGATGACCAAAATCAGATGCACAATGCAATGGAGATACACCATCAATGCCACAGTTATTGATAGTAGCACCATGCATAAAACGATTCCTCACGATCCCTATATAACCTAAACTGGAAGCGAGAGTCAACAATGAACATATCTCGTAAAATAGGCATTATCACAAAGCCATGAATGATTCACTTCTCCACAACTTCATTATGATCGTGGACACAAACAACCATTAAAGCGTTATTCAACATGTCTCTACCTCCTTTGTGCAACACAATATTCACAATTTCAATGTGACTATGAAAGGAAGCCACACCTAATGAAGTAAACCCGTCTCTGGTTTCAAGGACGTGATTGCTACAAGTTTCACTTGATCTAGCACTAGATTGACCATTTCTAAGTTACCACTAGCACAGGCCAGCGATAAACAGGTAGCCTGGGATTCCTGGTCCATACCAAATATGATTTCGGAATCTTTTCTAACGTTTGTGTCACTTTCAGGAATGTTCCTGTTCTCACTGAGGGTCTTTCTGTGGACAAGGTCGATGACACCAGATAACAGATGCACGTGACCATATCCAATTATCCAATACGAAACCTTGAAAGAGTGGCAATTTAAGATTATTTTCAAATCAAACTCGGACTGTTTTCTTTTCTATCTCCGCGACATACATTCATTGTTTCGAAGGCCAAGTCAAGTATTTTATCCATTTCATTTGATTTTCTATTTGTTTCTTCATATGACGACTCGCAGTAGTTGTCATAAAAAAACAGTGTCTCGATTTCATGTAGAGGAAAGTCACTGCAAATCTTACAAAGCATGGAAACGAATGTTGCAGATTTCAATTCATCACAATTAAACACTTCATACAACTGGAAACGTCTTATATTACAAATAACACGTTTAACCAAAACAGGAAAATACATTTCTGAGACAGCGATGTTATTTTCATTGATAATTGTCCCATTGTCACTAAATGCTATAAACTTATAGATAAAGCTGGAAGTAGAGTGCTTAATAAGACAGTCTTGAAATTGTTTTCCGAAATGAACTGCAACAATTTCGAACAGTTTGTCACAAATAAAAGAAGACCTACCGTCTGTCTCCTGCACCAGAAACGACGCCACCAATACTCCCAGAACGTCTCCAAGTTTCCAGTCAGACTTCGACTCGTTTACTCAGCAGACACCTTCCAAACATTCTTTGTCTAAATCCTCTGCTGAGACAGAGCTATATTTCATAAAACAGTAAACCAGGGATGCATAATGTATTTTATTTTACAAAAGGTGAAAACATTCAGCAAAGCAGAGGGAACATTACCCACGAGTTGGACAAACATAAATTATCAAAATATTCCTTTTTTAATTTTCTATGTTTACAATGAATCCCGAGCATAACATTTCTTTCCCCATAGGTCAACTGATGTTCTTCATCTCCCAAATCAATGGCATGATCTAATTGTGTAACAAAGCTATTGAGCCGTTCTGACTCCTTCAAAACGACAGATCTACATGTCATCAACAATTTTGATCCGGATTCAAGTAGATTGAATATTCTTTCTGACTTTGCCATCAAACTGTTATACAAACCCATGTCAAAATCATGGACTCCTAAAACATCTACAACAAATATTTGCTTAATGCTCAGATTTCCACAAATCATAATCTCTTCAACTGACGACAGCGGGAGGACTTCAAATCCCTCACTAGCAAGCTGCAAAGCGACATGTCGGATCAGAGTTGTCTTTCCGATACCACCTCCACCAGTGACTGTCACGTGATCTGAGTTCTTGATTTTTGCAAGGATTGTTTTATAGCTATATATTTCTGAGAAGAATTTGTCATCTTCTTTCCATTTCTGCAACAATATCTGATATTGCTCTATTGAGAGAAGAAATATATCATGAAAACGACTTGTGCCTTGGAGATGGAAGATTTTTTCATCTTTCAATATTCACAATGCACTAATAAACATCATTATCATACATCCACGAATTTCTTAACATGAGAATATTTTTTTGCGTGGAATATCTTGCTAGGGCATTATTAAACGACAACTTATCTGCAATAACAAGATCAGTACAAACACCACTCACAACGTAACGTATTTACACTGGAAACAGCGGCAGAATATCTTTGTAAAGCTTCATAGTCGGTGTTAATATTTTATCTATTGAAGATTAATACTTGACCACAAAAAAATGTGATTCAAAGGTTGAAACATTTCTCTTGCTTTGATGGACGCAGTTCGGTAGAGATTGAATATGAACTTTACTGTGATGGTCCAATCATTTATATAAGTATCAATGATAATTCATTTGGTAATCTTGAAGTGCAAATGAATAAACAATAAATAAATAAATAAATAGATCAATAAATAAATTTTAAAAAAACCCAGAAACCCAACTTGTGCAAATGTTCCCTGACATAACATTAATATTCCAATATTATAACATTATATCGTCAGTATTTTTGACAGAACGTTAAAAATATTTAGCATACGATTTATTCTCCGAAAGTCGTAAAGCAATCTTCTCACAGCATTGAATATAATCTGATCATCGATGTATGAATGTCCACATAGTATTGTTGCCTTCATATATTCAGGAACCCATAATCTCGAGAGTACATACTGTAGATAGTATATCGTAAGATTTGAATTTGGGCACTTTGAAACTCAAAAACTACCCAAATATTTCATTTAAAACACATTTAAAATAATTTTGGCATGATGCAAAGAATTAATTACGATGTTTAATAACATGCGGTATTTTCTTTAAAATTAAGATGTAACTATACAAGTCTGTGTATGGCGTTCTATAAACCTTTTACATTTGATGGCATATGATGAGCAACAGATTTCTCCACGTCTCGAACTCTTTCACGTAATGCTGCTAGATCCAGTCATAAAGAGTATCTAGGAGATGTGAAATCTTAAGACTCAGGATCTTCAAATGTTACATCGATTTCAACATTTCATTGTCAAAGATATCCAAAGCTTAAAGGTATTATCGCGGTCAGATATGTGTGAAAGCTAACTAGGACTAAGGCCTATCATGTCTGAAATTGATAAAAAGAAATTATTGTTTTTCGGAAAATTGTGCAATTTCTCGTGTAATGTATCGGCGAAACAAATATTTCTCTTCAGACTATTTACATATTTGTATAATCAAAAAGAGCACACGCATGGATTCATAAAAGACATACTACTAATTCTGGATAAATATTCATTAACGCCATATCTTACCTCTTACTTAGAATCTGGTGCCTTTCCTAACAAACGCACCTGAAAAAAACCTCTGTAAAATCCGCTTATTCTCTTTACGAAAACAGGGAATGGACTAATCGAATTTTGACCCAGATTTTACATGATTTACTCAACCACATGGTGGAAAGGGGCTACCAAGGATTTGGAAAATCATGTGGTCAATACAAGAAACCAAAATCAAAAAATCTTTAGCTAAACTCTGGACAATACCCCCTCGAAAAATAAATGTCAACTTTGTAATTCTGAATTCGACGACTTATTCAAACATATTGCCTGTAGTTGACCAAACTTTTCCGCTAACAGAAATAAATTTTGGGAAGATATTACAAACTTTGATTTCTGCGTCTGTGCAGAATTCTGTGCTCTTGATGAAGAAGAATTCTATACATATTTATTAGGTAAAGCCCCAACCTATCCTCTTTCAAAACAAGAGGAGAGATATTTACTACTTCTGTGTGGGAATTATCTAATAAAATTATTTGCCATGTACAAAAGAAACATATGTAATTAAAACCAAAATAGGCTAGTACTACACTGAGTTCTTCTTTTTTTTTTTTTTACCTTACTAGTATTTTCTTTAACTACTTCTATCCATGTGATGTTCTTTTCTTTCTTATTTGTTCTCACATTCTCATAATTGTATATATGTAATGCCATGTGATTTATTGTAAATATAAAATATATATATTTACGATGTACTCTCTGCAAAGAGGAGTAAAATATTTAATGAAATGAATGATCTAAATGCAGCAAAAGTTTGGAGGGTTATGCTTGAATTTTTCGTTTCTCTACCATTGTTTTTACAGACACCAAATATAGTTTTCAGGTCCAAATAGGGAAGGCGTGTAGTAAATATCAATGTGTATTGTACTCGAGAAAATACAACATATTTTATGTTTTCCGTGTTTGCTTAGCTAAAACGCTAATATGCTAATTTTTAATTGAAGCCATGAATATCAATTTAAAGTTGTGATATCTATTTCCATTTAAAACTATTAAATATGTCTTGAATTTGAGCTTCTTTTTTCTCAAATAATACACACACAAATAATTAAGGAAATGAAATAAGACTTGGAAGATAGATCAGCACCTTGTCTCTTTTAGATTAGAGTGTTGTTCTCTGGAATAACGTTAAGAACATCCTGACCTTACGCTGATTTTATATAATATGTATTGGTCCTTCAAATGCAGAAAAATACGACTTAGAAGTGAAGAGGAGTCATAAAATATCATATTTTGAATATTCTACCCATTATATATCTGAATCTGCCAAAAAGCGAAGATGGGTAAAAATTGCCATAAGGGCCCTTTTGTCGAGGGCTCAATCATATATATATATATATATATATATGTGTGTGTGTGTGTGTGTGTGTGTGTGTGTGTGTGGTAATGGTAAGATAACGAATACTAAATATCGTAATTCCTATAGAAAATACAAAACAGAGGGGAGTGCAAACATGGACCCCTGGATATACCAGAGGTAGGATCAGGTGCCTAGGGGGATTAAGCATTGACTGGTCACATCGGCCGTGAATCCTATACCTTGACCAGGTAAACGAGTAATTCACCAATTATCATATCACTTCACTTTACTTATTACCTGTGACATATCGAAAGAATGTAAAATCCTATTGTATACTTTCAAGGCTGTACGTGAATCAGCTCCGGCATACATCCAGGAATTAGTTCATGTCTACCGTCCTCAGCGACCACTTCGTTCTGCGGATTCGTTATCTCTTCTAAAGCCACGTACCCGCACTAAACTGTACGGCGAAAGACGGCTTGATGCATTGTCATCAATCCTGTGGAACTGCCTCCTGCTGGAACTCTGTTTTGAAGGTTCTTTAGCAGTTTTTAAAAATAAAGTTAAAACATATCTTTTTAAACTAGCATGTAATCTGTAAATTGGGTATTTATGTAAAGAGTTGCTAAAATTTATCCAACATTTATATAGTTTTACCTACTCTTAGTTTCTATTTTAAAGTCAGTTTAGTATTAAGTTATGTCTTTATTTTATGCATTAATTGTTCTTTGTTTTATTGTCTTACATGTAAAGCGCTTTAGAGTAATTGTGTTAATTAGATCTATATAGATGTAGAATAATAATAATAATAATAATAATAATATAGTCTCCATATTAATTAGAAGGATAGATTTGGAGTTGTCCCAAGACTGTAAATTATAAATGTTGCTGCAGTAGAGATGTCAGGTCTGTGACAGGTACGCAGAATCACTTTGATTATTTGTTATATTATAATGCAAATAAAGACATATTGGGTGACTCCCACCCCCACTATTTTTAATAGTAATTAGTAGTAAGGGGAAATATGTAAGCTCGGAAGTTATGAATAAAAATAAAAACTATTTACCAAATTACGAGCTCTCTCCCCTCCCCTCCCGCCCCGATTGAAGAAAACGAAGTATTAGAGGGGAATAGAAGCATTTAAAGAAGACGCCCCCATCCCACGATTTAGATTTTAAAGACTTTTTTTGGCTTGTCAAGCTTTTTTGACAAGCTAACTTCCAATTTCTCTCCCCGTTGCTCCCTCCCCTACTTTGAAAAAACCCGAAGATCATAGTTTTTCTTTAAAGCTTTGTGGGGGTCCAGAAAGGCTGTTTTCACACATAGTCCATTAAGATAATATCTTATTTCAAATACATAATCCATGTACTAAACAAGGGTCTTCACAGTTTGATAGCTGTAAGGAGAGAGATGAAGTTTCGTCTGTTACAGGGGCTGATTATTCAATACATCTTACTGCTTTACAACATAGAATAACATCTATCCATGAGACAATGATTTTGTAGAAATCATTATTAGTGTGCTTGTGTTACCAAAACTAATTGATCACGCACTCGAAACTTTAGAATTTCAAAGATACGTTGTTGGTCACAGCATCTTTCGCCCCAAGCCTTCATATTAGGTAAGGAAAACTTGAACTTTACGTGGTATTATTTGTTTGTTTTATGTCCCTTCGGGAAGTTTTCACCGAAATGTCGCCAGTTGAATGTGAAGTTCAGTTATTGGACATAACTTGTACTTGTCGCTGAATTTTGTTGAAAATTTTTGTATCGTCCACTTTAGAGAAAACGAATCCGACTTTTACTTATAAGAATTTTACATAAAAAATTGCACTATATGCCAATGACGTCAATATTGTAGTGATTATATTTCACAAACAAAGCTCGAAAATATGCCCCTTAGCAAATCGGAGAAAATTCAAGTAGTCGTGAAAAAGTAAGAGAAGCTTACCAAACAGAGAAAAATAAAGCAAAACTTTAGAGGTTATCAGACATACCTAAGACAACTTTCATCAGTATTATAAAAATATTCGATTCCAAGGAATGTAGAAAATAGACAAGGATCTTGAATGAAGCCAAACTTCAAGTGCAAGTAATGTTTTTAGGCAGCCTGTATACTTAACGAAAGTCCGATGAAGTTGAGCAAATTGTCTAATAATTGTTTGTTACGAAGTTGTTGGTGTAGTGACCAGTGTTATGGACTATCCAAAAATACATTGAAATATCAGGGGGCCTCCGTGGCCGAGTGGTTAGAGCATCGGGCTCAAAATCATAAAGCCTCTCACCTCTGTCGGCGCGCGTTCGAATCTCGGCCGCGGCGTTATGTGAGCAAGTTTGCCAGTTTACTTGCGGAAGGTCGGTGGTCTCTTCCCAGGTACATTGTATCTGGGTTCTCTCCTCCACCAACAAAAACTGGACGCCACCAGATAACTGAAAAATTGTTGAGTGTGGCGGAAAGCAATAAATAATCAATCATTAATCATTGAAATATCAAAAAACAATTTACGGCGAGTTTCCTTTCTTTGAGGAAGCTCTGAAACCCCTGCGAAATGTAAAACCAGTAATTCCAAACGCCTACGTAGAGAAAATGATAAATAGTGAAATTTGTTACCACGGAACGTGAGTACTAATCACCGACTCTACGTGATGTTACCCGATACCCACAAAGCTCTGCGCCTCTTGTGAAATATTAGCATCATAGCAGTCTAGTGAAAATTATATTGAATGTATTATACATGTACATTTAATTAGATTAATACGTTATCGTGTTTACTTCAAGCTGTAACATTGGGAATTTGTACATATGATATATCCCAGACCTCGGGGATGGGCATGTCACTGTGAAGTAGAACTGTCGACCATAAGATCATGGCAAAGTTTTACATCGGATATACCGTTACTGTAAGTTACAGTTTTACGTTCAGTGTATTTCTCTTTAATATGTTAGAATTTTATGACTAAGAATCAGGAGAAGCTATAGATAGTGTGATCAGAAGCTGGAACTTTGATAATATCAAAACGACTTTTAAAAATCATACTTATACATTTATGTAGAAACTATCATTAGTATACAAGTTTTTTTTATAGAGTTGGTTGGTTGTATGTTGTTTAACATCCAGCTCGAGACATTTTCAATGATATGGAAACGTCAGCATTGCCGGTAAAGGACTGTAAACTTTAGGCCTATGCTCGATACTCACGGCCTGAGAGCTGGAGAAGATCTTTATCGTGCCCCAACTGTTGTGACACGTGAACTCGGCTTTTTGTGGTATCATCTAAAGGATCGCCCCAAGCAAGGGGTACTGAGGAACTATTCTAACCTGGATCCCCAAGGGATTTTATATAGTTAAACAGGAATATAGAGTTGAATAGGATTAAAATTATTCTAAACGCAGTCATACGATGTTCATGAAATCCATGTGAATTCAGACAAGTTTTTCCAGCGGCCCTAAAATTCCTTTCAAAATGTAGAATCCATGGGCAAAATCTTATAAAAGGTCTAATTTCTCATGTCAATTCCTATTTTCTTTTATATTTCTACACAGGCAATATGAAAATGTATCTATACTAATGCGTTTAAACGTAGTTTGCAGATCTTATTCAGTGTAAGGCAGATGACCAGTAAATCCATGTATCAAGCTTCTTTATTGAATTTGACTTTATGACAACAATAGATTGATTGCTTGTTATTGTCCACCAAAATCAACAGTTTTTCAGTTATCTGGTGGCGTCCAGTTTTTTTTTCTTTTTGGTAGAAGGGGGAACCCAGATACAATGTACCTGGGAAGAGACTACCGACTTTCCGAAAGAAAACTGGCAAACTTTCTCACATATATCAGCGCGAGCGAGAATCGATCCGGCTCGACTAGAGGTGAGAGGTTTTGTGATTTTGAGCGCGATGCCACGGAGAACCCCTTTATGAGAAAAATGTTACTATTAAGGTATGTAAATAGCAATACTTTCAAGCAATATTTTCTAGTGAAGATTGTCTGTGGGATAGGTTCATGCTCTTTCACTGAAAGTGTATCATGCAATACACATATTTACAGAAAAATAAAAGAAGCATTTCGTTTTACTTTTATGTACGGTAAAAGCAAACAAATTACCAACAAAATAAAAAAAGTTAATGAATGTGTAAAAAAGGATCCATTAATATTTTATCTGAATTAAGACATTTTCTGCTACCCGCCGAAGTGACATCAGGAAAACTCTTAAGTTAACACAAAATTACACGAAAACAACAACCCCCTCAGGACTATGGTACATGGCAGACAACATTCAACAGAAAAGATAGCCGAGTACGTTGAGTAGCAACTTCAGAGTGCAAATAGATCCCTCGCTAGTTCTGTACAGGATACTACAGATTTAAAAAAAAAAAATCAAATGTAAAGCAATCATTACCAGATTTCTCTATTCTATTTTGTATGGAGGTGAAAGCACTTTATCCCAGCATACCTAGGAGAAATATTCGCGATATCATTAAAAAAACATACAAGAACGTCACGAAGTAAACATGGAAAGTATATGAAAAATGATGGATGCTGCTCTTGACAATAATAATTTAAGTTTCAATAAAAAAAACCACATTTAGACTGAAGGGACAACTATTGGATCAAACTACGCATGTGTATACATTTGGAGGTTGAGAACGAATTCATTTTGAAAAATCAGAAAAGCTGTCATTATTTTATGTACGATATATTGATATTTTTGGCATCTGGAAGGGTACGGAGGAACAACTAAACAATTTCTTAGTCCGCGAAAGAAAAAAACCCCCAAACATTTAGTTTGACTTGCGTCTATAAACAATCTCAATAACAGACGTCATCCTTTCTACTGAATCACACTGCAAACCCATCGATAACCACTCCGATTCTACATAAACTTTTATTCCTTTTGGACTTCGGATCCGTGCGTATAGAATATGTTCCAGAAAAAAACCTAAATTCAAGAGAGAAAATAACGAATAATCTAAGAAATCGCGATTATTTAGATAATGATGTAGAAAAAGATTTAAGGACATAGATAAACTCGACCGATCTATCATCCGATATTAAAGAAAAAGACGAAGCAGAGTAATCGTGTTCCTTTGGTGGTAAACTATTTTAAAGTACTTCCCAATATTCAAAAGATTTTAAAAGTCGTCAAAAAAATCTTGAAAATTCAGACCGCATCAAAAATTCTTTCAGGGATATGCCCATAGCGGATTTTAGAACAGATAAAAATTTAAAAGACATTCTGGTATATAAGAAACTTAATAAATATTTTTCAGAAAAGAAAATTTGTGCGAGCTGAGTAGTGCTAAAAATGATTTTACGTCAATGTGTCATTAAAACTAATTCATTTGAGGACTGTAACGGCAATAAATATCATAATATGATAAATTACACCAACTGTAAATCCAGTAATGTAGTTTATGGATTGTTTTGCATAAACTGCAAAAAAAATTGTGGGATGACTTTATACCAAAGGCGTGTTTTGAATTTGTCACGTGTTAAAGGAGAAACTGATGACCCTATAGCTATTCATTTCTTCACAGATTCTCATAGTATAGACGATTATTCTGTAATAGGTATGGAAACACTTTACAAAGATAACATTCACCGTCGTTTTAGAGAAAATGTATGTTAAAAAAATTAACGCTGATGTACCATTCGGAATAAACAAAAGGGAATATATTTGTCTTTAATTATTAATGTCTTGCATGCACTTAGGCCAGAAGTTAACTATTTTGTGGAAAAAACATTTCCAAAATATCGCTACGATATATAAATATATAATCCATATAATAAATATTAGATTCTTACATTTTATCAAATGTTTTTTCACACAGTATCATCTATGATGTTACTCTTCAATTGTAGTTAACCCTCATGCATAGCTCTGATCCTTTGCCAGATATGGCTCCACTATATGGTATTTTTGGTTCTTTCAGCTCTTTCAAGTTTGTTCTTATTTCGAATTTCCAACATTTTTGAATTGAGCATCACTGAAGAGACATTTTTTGTCGAAATGCACATCTGGTGCATCAAAATTTGTACCGTATATGTTATATATTGTGACGATATAGCACTTACGTGTATGTAGTCTTGCGTTGTTCCTACTATAAATAGCATGACTGAAGAAGACTGTTAACAGGCAAATAGGCAACATCAGTCCTATCTCCGGTAACGTGGAAAATTAAATCAGTAATCAAATTTCCAATGACAATATTATAAACTTTATTTCTGATTTATTATTTGTATAGAGCAAATACAAATAAAGGTCAAAGTTTTCGTAAAAACCAATGTGTGACTACATAGGTCAACTTATTGATTAAAGTTCATTTGATATGTACTATAAAATTAAACTTGATATACATTTTAACATTGAAAAATTAGAATATATATATATATATATATATATATATGTGTGTGTGTGTGTGTGTGTGTCCAAAAATGAATATTAATTAATTTGTTTTTGTTTGTTTGTTTTTATTTATAGTCGCCTGAGCAATTTTTCAGCTATCCGGCGACTGTAATATTAATTAAGTAATTATAACTATTAAACTCTATGCCGTGAATATCAAATCGAAGGAGTTATATTTATATATCTATATTTAAAACTATTTAAAGTGCCTAAAAGTTGAGTTTCTCTTCTTCTTTTTCAAATAATACATACGTAAACAATTAAAGAAATGAAATAAGACTTAGAAGATGTTTTCAGCACCTTGTCTCTTTCAGATTAGATCGTCGTTTTTTGGAATGACGCCAAGAACTTCATGACGTTACGGTATAGATTATATATATCTTTTATATTTTACTAGAAATATATTATTAGTTTTCATATTTCTAGGAAAACGTAAAAGATTCATAATTTTTTGAAAACCTGAAGCTTGCATTGAATGCATAAATTTTCTAAATAAAGTACAATGTACAAATTTACTCACACACACACACACACACACACACACACACACACACACACACACACACACACACAAGAATTTTATTTATCAAAGTTTGCAACATGACTGCCGATTGAAACAGATGAGTGATTTTATTCTTCCAATTGTGTGGAACACAGGATTTCTTGGTATGCAGGTCGTACATAAGACCGTATATTCCTGTACAAATAGTGCTGCTTTTACCTCGTCAGTACGACAGGAAGAAGAATTTCTGGCAGAACTGTGGAATGAAATGAAGGTGATCAATTCTTTTATGAACAAACCATTTTCTCGTCGTAGTTGACACGCTCTTTGATGTACATATTCCATGGTTCTTCTGCTGTAAATCGAAAATGGTGATATTTCCTTACGCCTTTGATTGCTCGATAGTAAGTAGAGAGAAAGGTTTTCCAATCTCTCCAATTCCACCTATCCCCACAAGACACTGATTCATTGGAAACTGAAGATTACATCTGTTCACTAGTGTCTGAAACTGGCCGAGGGAATCAACGTCTGACCTTCAGAAGGGCAAAACCACTATCTACAAGACACCTGTAATTTTAAAAGAAATCTTTTAGCTATCAATATATATTTTCATTAGTGATTTTTGACGATTCATTGAATATCAACTCTCCTATTTGCTTACCGGGTGTGTCTTAGAGTCTGAACAGTCATAACGCGCCAACATATGTAACCTATTACATACTGGTTTTTGTTTTGTCCTGTTAAAATAAGTATATATTTACTATTCTTACTACCATTAATAGTATCTAAAGCTTAAACAGAAATCCAAGTCTATTTACCATTTGTAATAATTTACAACAACTCACCAGAACAGTTGTCTGCGTGAAGTAAACATGTCATCTCTCCAAATCCATGCTCACTAAATGCATGGTTTAACATGCTGATCACTGCATTTGGCACATTTGTCGGTGTTCTATCTGCTCCTTTGAAATAAAAATGGATATTGATACCTGTAATAGTATATATATCATACCATTTCATACATGTATTATGGAATAGAGAATAGTACCTATTGCTACATCTTCATCTATGATGTGTTCGTTGCGTACAGAATATAAAAGAAACCGACGTGGAACGTTCCGATTTTTAAAAAAAAATTATATCATAAAAATCAGGGAGTAATTTTATAAATATTTCCTCATTCAAACATACTGTTTCCAAATTGTCTTTCTGGTTTGGTTTAGAGTGTATATTTTATATTATCAAAATCCAACACGTGGTTTTAATTATCAGTCCATGCATCATTACAGCGCAACGTAACGTCAACTCTTTGTGACGTTATTTCTCTGTTCTATTGAATATGCAGTAAGGACCTTTTGTCATGGGCACAGTCATATTAAGTTTACCACTAGCTAAGATCCGGGTTAACATACATCCTCAATATCCCTTGGTTGTTGTAAGAAGCGACTAAATGGCGCGGTTCTTCGGATGAGACCGCAAAACTGAGGTCCCGTGTCACAACAATGTAACATGAAAAGATCCCTCCCTGCTCAATGGCTGTAAGCTCCAAGGATAGGCCTATATTTTGCAGCCCTTCTCCGGAAATGGTGGTGTCTCCATAAGAGAGAGAAAGTCTCGAGAGGGACGTTAAACAATTTACAACAACTGGCTAAATTCACCAGTAGCTATTATAACCGTTATAAAGAAAACTTGTCAAAATATTTGGTTGGCTTATAATCCATTCTAATGATTGTGGACCAACAAAATTAAAACTGTTTTAATCAATACTGGAAGCATTGAAAGCGATGATACTTTGTTCAAATGTAGCGTAAATATTAAACTCTAGTATTTTGAAAGAAATAATGAGATATTGTGTATATTTCCCAGTTCAATCGATACGCGAGAGCATGCCAAGCGTATGGGAATTTTGTAAAGCGAGGTCAACTACTGACAAAAAACTTGATGTTGCAGGGTTATAACGAATCTCCTTTGAAGTCATCTTTTCGCATATTTTATGGTCGCTATAATGACCTTGTTTGCGATTACAAAGTGTCTCTGGGACATATGTTGAATGATTTGTTTCATACCCTTTGTCAGACTGTCATTTTTCATACTAACTTTGACTACGGATAATCCCGTATAGCTAATTTCGACTAAGGGCTCACGGCGGGTTTGCCCTGTCTGCAGAGGATGCTTACTCCTCCATGGCACCTGATCCTACCTTCGCTTTGTCGGAGGTCCGTGTTGCCTTACATTCGAACTTGTATATGTCTTTGGGATTTATGATTACAATTAACACATTGTTTACTTCACCATTCGATATTCAGAATAATTAATAATAATCATAGTAATGTTATATTTTTTCGTACGAGGGTTGTTCGATATGTTATGTGTATTGTACGATATTTCAAAAGCATTCGACTCAAATAGTGAAATGACCATTACATTCCTTCAAAGTATTCTCCGCCGTTTCAAATACATAATTTCAATCTCAGAATCCATTTCTGAAAAACGTCACGGTGCGCTGATTTAGGTAGACCTCTCAGGCACTGACTGATGACTGAGCCAAGGGCTTGTCGTGACTTGTAACGACGACCAGATAAGAACTTTTTAAGTTTTGGAAAAAGGAAAAAGTCGTATGGGGCTAGATCTTGAGAGTATGATGGGTGTGGCAAGACGGTAACCTTCTCAGACTTCAAAAATTGAATCACAAGCTCAGGTTTATGTGATGGAGCATTATCATGAATTAGACGAACGTGCTTAATCCTGACACAGGGCGCCTTTTATGATAAGATTTCTTGCGCTTTTTTAGTATTACATCTCGGTAATACCGACTCGTAATTTGTACGGCTATACCACCACATGCAGAATATGCAATAAAGAACCTTCTTTGTGCTCATTTTTTGGCAACGACAGGCCTTTTTAGTTAGCCATATTTTGTTTCCAATTTTTCTTACTGGTTTGAAATATTCAACCCATGTTTCGTCACTAATAACAA